>OY757555.1:6885495-6904200 GCA_963584105.1 Alviniconcha strummeri | reverse complement strand
TGGTGTAAGTTGGTAGAATGAGAAGAAAGGAAATGGCAAATCAGTATGCAGAAGAGAAGAGGTGTTTTTTCAGTTTTGACTTAAAAGAAGAGAGTGAAGAAGAATGACTGAAAGAGAGAGGAAGAGAGTTCAAGATCACAGGTCTGATAAGAATGACTGAAAGAGAGAGGAAGAGAATTCAAGATCACAGGTCTGATGTCTTGAAACTAAGGATCTCTCTCTCCCCCCCCCCCCCCCCCCCCAGTCCTAGATATATATTATACAAGTGTAACTGTTAAAAAATGTTCACCCATGTATGCAATGAACTGCATGTAGAGAGTCGCCTTGGCTTCATACAGATGTACCTGCCACTTTGTCAGTTTGTGTTTACACCTTTGTGTTGTGCAGGGGCCATGCAGATGGTATACTTGGCTTCATGCAGATGTACCTGTCACTGTCAACCTGCCGCTGTGTGTTTTCACCTTTGTCTGTGCTGTACAGGGACCATGCAGTTGGTATACTTGGCTTCATGCAGATGTACCTGTCACTGTCAACCTGCCGCTGTGTGTTTTCACCTTTGTCTGTGCTGTACAGGGACCATGCAGTTGGTATACTTGGCTTCATGCAGATGTACCTGTCACTGTCAACCTGCCACTGTGTGTTTTCACCTTTGTGCTGTACAGGGACCATGCAGTTGATATACTTGGCTTCATGCAGATGTACCTGCCACTGTGTGTTTACACCTTTGTGGGTGCTGTACAGGGACCATGCAGATGGTATAGTTGGCTTCATGGAGATGTACCTGTCAGTGTCAACCTGCCGCTGTGTGTTTACATCTTTGTCTGTGCTGTACAGGGACCATGCAGATGGTCTACTTGGCTTCATGCAGATGTACCTGCCACTGTGTGTTTACACCTTTGTGGGTGCTGTACAGGACCATGCAGATGGTCTAATTCAGTACTTGGCTTCATGCAGATGTACCTGCCACTGTGTGTTTACACCTTTGTGGGTGCTGTACAGGGACCATGCAGATGGTCTACTTGGCTTCATGCAGATGTACCTGCCGTTGTGTGTTTACACCTTTGTCTGTGCTGTGCAGAGACCATGCAGATGGTATACTTGGCTTCATGGAGATGTACCTGCCGCTGTGTGTTTACACCTTTGTGCTGTGCAGAGACCATGCAGATGGTATGCTTGGCTTCATGCAGATCCACCTGCCGACCTGCCGCTGTATGTTTACGCCTTTGTCTCAACCTGCCACTGAGTGTTTACACCTTTGTCTGTGCTGTGCAGGGGCCATGCAGATGGTGATGACAGCCGTATTTGGCTTCATACAGATGTACTTACCTCTGGTTTTTACACCCCAGTAGACAGAGAGGGGAAGCCTCCCAACTTTTGGAGGAACATGCTGCTGGTTGGTACAATGAGGTGAGGTATGATAACACAAATATGTTCTCACATGATGGGTTCTACTCTTTGGTTGATGCTGTAACAATTAGGGTGTTGGCACATGTTAAGCATGTGCACAGATACACTCACACAGAGATACACGTATGCATGTGTGCACACTCCCACACCCGTATGCATACACGCACACACACACACACACACACACACACACACACACACACACACACACATCATTACCACCTGCTGGTACTGATACTGACACTACTATCTTCACCGGTACGCTGCTCACACAAACAAACAAATGACCTGAATTTTTGGTGGGAAAGGTGAAAAATGGTCAAGTGCTTGAAGTAAAGAGGGAATGCAATATTGTGGTGAGGCAGCGACTCATGCTCTGTCTGTTTCCCACAGGGACTGCTGAACAACCCAGTCTGCTACAGGAGGGTGGCTTTGTGGTGGCTCTGCTTTGATGACCACTGCAGGGCAGTGGTGGTGGGGGGTGGTCAAGCTGTACAGTGCTTTCATTTTTGGCGGCAGGTTTTCCACAGTGGTTCTGGGACTGGTGGCTCTCAAGTTTGTGGCGGTGTCCTTCACAGAGACTGTCAAGAGCTCGGCCCCTTTGTTCACAGTCTTTATTTCACAGGTAGGCGTCTGTCACTGTCTTTTGTCTCTTCTAGAGTTTAGTGTCTGTGTCTCTGTCTTTCCAGTGTCTCTGTCTTTTATCAATTTATGCCTTTTGTTTCTGTCCTGCCATTCTAGTGTCTGTTGTCCTAATGTCTCTGTCTCAAGTCTCTTGTCTGTCTCTCAGTGTGTCTTTGTCTCGTCTCTGTCTGTCTTTTCTAATGTCTGTCTCCCTGGTCAACTAACTGTAGTGGTTGACTGGGCGTAAAAAGCCAAGTCACTCACTTACTCTGCCTTATATACCTCTTGTCTCAGTTTCATTGAGTGTCCATTGTCGGTCTGTCTCTCCTAGTGTCTCTCTCTCTCATCTGTTCTCGTGTCTCTGTCTCTCAGAGTGTTTTTGTCTATGTATCTGAGTGTCTCTGCCTCTCAGTGTCTCTGTCTCTTCTAATATCTCTGTCTCTTGATTGTCTTGTGTCTCTTGTCCCTGCCTCTCAGTGTCTGTCTCTTGTTTCTGAATGTCTCTGTCTCACCTAATGTCTCTGTCTCGTGCTTCTTGTCTCTGTCTCTTGTATTGTTTCTTGTCTCTCTCTGTCTCTTCTAATGTCTGTATCTCTTGTCTGTGTCTGTTTTAGTGTCGTTTGTCTCCGTCTGCAGGTTTCAGTAGGAGAGAACACAGGATTGTACAGCTTCCTCTGCGTGTGTGTCTCTTTTATTTTTAGTGTCTTTTGTCTCTGCAGGTTTTGATAGGAGAGAACACAGGATTGTACTGCTTCCTCTGTGTGTGTGTGTGTGTGTGTGTGTGTGTGTGTGTGTCTGTTTTGTATTTAATGTCTTCTGTCTCTGCAGGTTTTGATAGGAGAGTACACAGGATTGTACACCTTCCTCTCTCTCATTCCCATCATGCTTGGGTTGGCTCTGTGCTCGGCCTATGAGCTCAGTTTTAACATTCAGGGCTTCATTGCTGCCATTGCCACCAACCTCACCGAGTGGTAAGTCCTTTAGTCTGAAATGTACATTAATAATAATGATAATAATACATCAGTTTTCTATAGCACTATTCCCCGCTGAGCTCAGCGTGCTTGTTCACATACATGCACATAATATATCATTTACATTTACTAACATACCATATACAAGCAATGCTTAATAAATTACACTAACATAAAACAAGTACTTGTAAAAACAGTGAATAAAATAACCATTATAAAACATACACTTGTTGCAATAATTTTAAATGGGTACATAATTGTAAAGCAGCGTACAAAGTAATTAATATAACTATGCTAAAACACACACACACACACACACACACACACACACACACACACACACACACACACACACACACACACACACACACACACACACATGTATCTCTCTTTCCTTTTCTCTCTCTGCCCCACTTTCTCACTCTCACATGCTCTCTTTCTCTCTCCCTCTCCCTCTCTCTCTCTTGCCCCCCCCCCCTTCCTGTCCCCCATCTCTCCTGCGCCCCCCCACCCCCCCCCCCGCACTCTGTCTTAGCGATTGTGAGACATCTAAGACATGCCTAGGGCTTATTTGAGAAAGGTCTTGTTCTTGTTGTTATTATTGCAGCCTTCATTTTTTTTCTTTGCTTATCTTGCTTTTAATTTTACCCCCCAGTAATGTACATAACAATATACTTTATTAATCCCAGTGGGAAATTAAAGCTGTCATTCAATCACACAATGAAGAACATATCTCAATAATTCTAAGTCATGAACCACATGCACATACACACTCTTAGACACCCACTTTCTCTCAATCTGCATACACTAATACTTAGTAATAGCAAACCCAAAATTACATGGAATAATGTTTTCTCTGTGTCAAATCAAAACATAAAAACTCTCAAATTAAATAAAAATCATTAGGTTCACACATCCCCAACCCTCCGTTAGAAAATTATCATCCTCAACAGGCGTCAAGATGGTATTGGTAATATACAACTCTTCCAAGTCATGCTTTTGTTTAGAGTAATCATCCTCAACAGACATGATGGTATTGGTAATATACAACTCTTCCAAGTCGTGCTTTTGTTTAGACTTATAAGTCTACTGTTTTAACTGTGTCTGTAACATCTGGTTAATTATTGTTCTCTGATTTTCCTCTCTGTGCGTGCAAGACTGTCATCGTATCTGTCGTAATAATCATTCTTGTTTTCATGTTCATATTTCGCTGTTCCAGGTGTTTGTAATGCACTAATTGTATCATATACTGGTTGCCCTATGGGCCTTTATCATTGTGTAATCCAGTTCAGCCACTCAGTCAGTCTGTGTCCAATATTCCATTGTTCTTTTTGCTGTCCTGTTTGTGATTCACTCAAGACCATGTTGGCTTTCTGTTTCAGTTTACAAAATGTCTATTCCAAGCTGCTGATCAGCGGCGAGAAGTACAGATACACGTAAGTCACCTTTGTTCTCTTCCCTTTCCGGTAACTGATTCACACTTCTTTTGTGGCCCCGATAAGAGGCCGCTGAGACTGTCGTTACTGGCATCTTTCTGTCTCTAGCCAGAATGCAGGGGCTGAAGGAAAATGTTTGTTGCGTCAAGAGTCCCACATACGGATTGCTTTCAAAAATCCCCAAAATCAGATTTCAGATTTTTATTTTTTATTTTTTTTAAGAGCAGATTTCAGAGAGGAAAGAAAACTGGTTAGATTTCAGATTGTGAAGACACATGCACACACTGTATCAAACTCCTGACCTAAATGACACTCACACACAGCCAAAGAGAGTCACTGAGATTGAGATCAGGACTGCTCGCTTCACTGTGTTGGCCATGCTGCAACAATCATTCAGAGCGCAAGGGTGAAGCAATGAGTAAAACATGGCAACATTGTTTGCTGGCACTGGCAGTGAAATAACTGTTCACAGAGAAAAGGTTAACAATATTCTTAATCAAAGTAATAATAGTACACTGGGTAAACAAACACGCACACATGCACACCCTACCCACACATTCCACACCCACACCCACACCTACACACCCATTCACACCCACTGTTTTGTTGTGTGCATATTTCAGGCCAGCAGAGCTACAGTTCTACACCAGTATAGCGTCAGTAGGGGTGCAGATCCCTGCCTGCTTCCTGATGATGGAGCTGGACAAGGTGCACAACACCCTCGACCTCACCATGATGTTCTTCCTCCTCATGAATGGAATATTCTTCCACTTCCAGTCCATCAGTGCCTACGTCCTGATGGACTACATCTCTCCTGTCACTCACAGGTATCTCTCACTTGGTGTGTGTGTGTGGGGGGGGGGGGGGGGGGGTACTGTGTGGTGTGTGTATATTTGTGTGTGTGTGTGCATGGACTGATGGAGAGTGGGGGGATGGGGGTGGGGTGGGTATAGTGTGGTGTGTGTGTGTGTTTACCCAGTATACCCTTTTAAAGAATCTCTCCTTTGTGTGTTGCCCTGATATATAACAGTCCTGGTTGGTTGGTAGTGATTGTAAAAAAAAAAAATTCCTTCTTTTCTAATTTGGTGTGTGTGTGGGGGGGTGGGGGTGGATTTTGTGAGTGTGTGTGTATGTGTGTGTGTGTGCGCGCGAGTGATGTGCAGGTTGTGTGTGTCATGTGTATGACGTGTGTGTGTGTGTGTGCATGCATGTGTGTATGACGTCTTTGTGGCGTGTGTGTGTGTATGACATGTCTGTGGCATGTGTGTGTGTGCATGCATTCATGAGTGTGTGTGTGTGTTTGCTTACCCAGTGTACTATCATTATGATGATTCAGAATATTGTTCACCTTTTCTCTGTGAACAGTTATTTGACTGCCAGCGCAAACAAACAGTGTTGCCATGTTTTACTCGTTGCTTCACCCTTCCACTCTGAACGATTGTTGCAGCGTGGCCAACACGGTGAAGCGGGCGTTCCTGATCTGGATCTCGGTGATTCTCTTTGGCAACCCCGTCACCTTCCTCAGTGGGCTGGGCACCATGACGGTGACCATCGGCGTCCTGCTCTACACCAAGGCCAAAGAGCATGACCACAACCTCATGCAGATCAAGGAACGCTATTCCAAGCAGGTGGAGGCTCAGGAGGTGGTTGTCCACCAGATGTGATGATGGTTGTGCCTTAGACTCCAAAGACTCTGGCAGCATTCTTTCTTCTTCTTCTTGTTTGGGTCACCAGCAACTCAGACTGAAGCAAGCGTCGGAAAAAATGCCTAGGAGATTACGATGCACAAGATGTGATGATTGTGTGTTGCTGAGACTGGTGTGTGTGTGTGTGTGTGTTTGGGGGGTGTGGGGGTGGTTAAGAGAAGAGGTTTGCTCAGGAAGCATGTGTCCTCCAGATGTAATGGTAATGGTAGTGTGTTGTCATTAACTAACCACATGATGATGCCTTAGCTGGAAACACATATTTCAAGTGAAGAGTGACAGAGGAAGATACAGAGGAAAAACACAACAGAAAGGCTGTTTTAGACTGCACCTTTTTCATCAAGCAGAGAACACAATGCAGAGAAGGAGACAGTAGCTATGGAGAAGAAGAAAAAAGTCAGCAGAAATAACCACGACCAGTACTTGAAGGAAATGTTTAAAATGTGATGATGATGGGCTGAAGAAACACTGGCCAAGCGCTTCTCACACTGGCATTCATGGACCTGTCTTTCACACAGGTGGTGGTCCCAGGTTTGGTCTTGATTCAACCACAGTACTTTGCCTTAGTTCTAGTCGTTCAGAGAAAGTGCACTGCATGTCTAGTCTCTTGGCTTGAAGATGAAAAGCTTGTCTGACATTATCCTTGTGCTCAGACTGTCAGAACCACACAAGTGAAAGTGATGTTATGCCACATTAACCATAACAACTGACATGATTACCTCTAGGCAGCTGAAAGTCAAGTAAGAATAAGGGAATTTTCTTTTTTCTTTTTTAATAGCTGCCTTGGTGAAAGTAATATGATTTTTTTTTTTTAAACAGAGTTTTGTCTCGTGATTTCTTCTTGGGCCACTTTTTAAAGTTTTTGTTAAAAGTTTTTTTTTAACTTGCATCAAGCTTTCATATTGGAATGGGTGTCCTTTTTCATATTGGAACTGGTGTCCTTGTACAGATGTACTTTTCCTTATACTGTCAGGACTACTCAAGAAATTAAGAATTTGCTTGAGGTGCAAAAACATATATTTTTACAAAAAATGAATGAAAAAGAAAGCACCTTCAGCCTGGTATTTTTTCTCTCACTTGGATGGGGCAGTTTCATCATTGTAGAGAATATGTGTAACGCTTCTTATTTTCCCCTGTATTTGTGTGTGTCTGTGTGTGTGTGTTTGACTCTGTCAGTGAAGAATGTTTGAAGGTCTATGACAGAGAGATTGCAGTGTCTTTTTAAGTTGTAATATGTATCCTATTTGATTTTTTTGCCAAGCACTATTCCATGGCAAACAGTTTGTGGGTAACTGCACATTCTGCTGGCATAAATGCAGAAGGGTGTACATGCGGGAGAGGTTCCTTTCTTAGGGAGGTTCCGCTGTTGGAAGTTTAGTTGTGTAGGGAGATTCTGCTGTTTGAAGTTAAGTTGCAGGTTTTAGGGAGATTCTGCTGCTGGAAGTTGATTCCGCTGCTGGAAGTTTAGTTGTCTCTCCTCAGGATGGCCTCTGTCTGTCCCTGCTACACTCTTAAAGTGAAACTGCATGCTTGTCAGGGGTTAAGCTGTCTCCAGTCATAACAGTTCGTTTTGAATGGACCGATGTATATTATGCTGAGTATTCGTGAATGGCACAACACTGGATGGATTGGCACTGTTTGGGCCAAGTTGCGTGTGATAGATAAAGCACAACTACATTCCAGCTTCTGCAGTAAACTGTCCACGTGCTGACAGGATGGGTGCAGAGGGACTTGCAAAGGATCAGACCTCTCCGCAACTTCAGATGTGTGACTGAAAGATATTGACAGACAACACAGCAGGTTACCTGGTGTGAGTGATGTCTCCGTTATAAGGCTTTCTTTTCCAGCCACAGTCTGCTCCTGAAATGTGTACAGCTGTTGGTGTGTGTGTGTGTGTGTGTGTGTGTGTGTGTGTGTGTGTGTGTGTGTGTGTGTGAGAGAGAGAGAGAGAGTGTGTGTGTGTGTGCATGTGTGTGTGTGCACAGACTCTGTGTGTGTGTGTGTGTACGTATGCATCTGGGTGTGTATGCATGTGTGTGCACACAGACTGTGTGTGTGTGAGTGTGTGCGCACACGCATGCATGCACATGCTCATTTATGTGTGTGTGTGAATGAGGTCCCGTGTGAGTGTGTGCTTGTATTTATGTGCACACATTGGCACACTGCAGTCTATCCTTTGTTGCTCATGGCTGACTCGTACGTGGGGAGAAACAATGCTTCCAGCTTGGACCAGCTTCTTGTTGCCATCTGCTGCAGGGAAAAATGAGGCTGACATGGGCCCATACGTATGATGAGCAGATGAGGGCGGGGATAGCCCCTAATCCCAATTTGCTAAAGAGTCCGTAGGTCCAGTGTTTGTTCCATATGCATGAGTCATCAAAAGGCTCCAGAAAAGCTGTTTGCTTATGTTTATTTTTAGATCAGTAAACGCAGTTGTTTTACCAACAATGCAACATGTGTGACACCAAGAGCCCAAAGTGATTGGACACTCCGTGACAACAGCCTTGTCAGGCAGACATCGGTGACCCTGTGACTCCTTCCCGTCTGAGATTTTCCTGTCCCATCTTTGCCACCTGTGTTGATTATGATGTATCTAGATGCGTGAATCCAAATTTTCTTGAATACTTTGCAGTCTTCAGTGGTACGTGAGATGGTGTTGGTCCATGCAAGTATCTTGTTTTCTCCTCAGTTGTAGCCTCTGTCGGTAACAGCATCATCAGAGCTGCCTTTTTTTTTCTTTTTTTTTTAATGACGTTTATGCTGCTTAAACACACAAAAAATGAATCAGTAATTACAAATGCATTTTAGTCCTATTTGTGCTCCACACATACCGATTGTTTTCACCGTTGTAACTTTTTTGAAGATGAATGAGATTAAGGGAGCTGTTTGCTCCTCATGCATACGGGCCCTGTTCTTAATCTTAGCTTTATTGAAACCCATGAGACACCTCCTACAATCTCCAAATGTTGACCATTGTAACGGTTCTATACTCTGTGCTCCTGCTGGCAAGTGTCGTATTTTTGTGGCTAGACATTTTACTTCTGTTTTAACATGAGAGTTTTGCCTGATTTGCACCGAGAAGTGGCCCGTTTCCGTATGCTAGTCCACACAGCATGTAGGTGATCTGACGCATATGTCGCATTTATGTGGTGTATAGGTTTCCCATTATGTGGTATGCAGATTCATATTTTGCACAAGTTACACTGTGGTTTTGTTTCTGCTGTCTAGTGTGCAATGTCTTGGCAGTCTCTCTGCATCACACAGGTACCAGTTGCCCTGGTACGACCTGCACAGTTGACTGGACTTGACGGTCACCCTAATATGATCTACACAGCTGACTGGACTTGAAGGTCACCTTAATATGACCTGCACAGTTGACTGGACTTGAAGGTCACCTTAATATGACCTGCACAGTTGACCAGGCTTGAGGGTCACCCATATATGACCAGCACAGTTGATTAGGCGTAAAGGTCACCTTAATATGACCTCGGCTGACTTGGCTCAAAGGTCACCCAGATATGACCTACACAGTTGACTGAGCTTGAAGGTCACCCAGATATGACCCACAGTTGACTGGGCTTGAAGCTCACCTGATACATTTTGCATCTTTCACTGGATATTATGATCACCCTGAAATGTCCTGCATGGTTGAGCTTTGAAGTCAGCCTGATATGATCTACACAGTTGACTGGGCTTCAAGGTCACCTTGATATGTTTTGCATGGTTGACTGGATATTAAGGTCACACAGATATGTCCTGCATGGTTGACTGAACGTTAAGGTCACTCCAGTATGACCTACTCAGTTGACTGGGCCTGAAGGTCACACTTCATGGTTGGCTAGGCATTAGTGTCACTTGATATGATGTACCACATAGTGATTGGTGATTTTACTTGCAGAAAAATATGCTCACTAGTCTTTGAAGATGAGCTTTCTTGGGCTGAAAGCAAAGCCACATGAGGCTTGGATGACTGTTTTGGGCTTGATCAGGCTGTTGTCTTTGAGAAACTTATTTTGTGCCTGAGAACTTACAGTGTACAGCAATGGATGGTGGTAATGAGAAAAACTGATATTTTTAAAATGTGAAGTTTTGTTTTATCATTTCTTTCTCATGTGATTTTTAAGGAAAGCAAAGTGTGACTTTGTTGCTGCTATGTGTTGTTTTGGAGGGGGGGTGGGGGGTGGGGGTCTGACAGACCTTATGCGTGGATGTATTTCCGAACAGATGATGTCAGCATATTTTACTAATGACACAGAGCATTTGGCGGTAACATTCTAGGCTGATCTGAATGCTGCCGTCGATGTTGATGGTAGATGCAAAACAGTAACACGGGTCACTGCAACAACTTAAAGAACTACCCCCAAATACACAAAAGGCTGACGAGAAACGCTGATTTTAATGGGACAGTGCAAAACATGCAAATTTTTGAGGGCAAGCCCTTTTTCCTGAGCACCAGACTGACAGGTAAGCAATGGTAAATGGAAAATGATTGACAGTATGTGGTGGAAATTGAAAATCTAATAACTGAAACAGAATAATTTGACAATTTTCATTGTTTATCTGTAAGTCCATTGCTAGCAATCATTCTTGTTTCAGATTTTCTTTTTTGGGGGGTGGGGGTGGGGGGGGAACCATGTTTAGCTCAAACATTTGCGCACATTTTGTGTTGTCCTAATAAAATCAGCGTTCTGTTTAACCTCTTGTGTGTTTGGATCTTGTTTCAGAATGCTAGCAGTCAGGTTTTTGTTTTGTTTTTTTAACTAGCCTTCTTCAAACATATTTTGTCCAACATGCAGGACAAAAAACAAAGCCCTCCATGAAGGATCTTGTTTTAAAATCCAATAGACAAAATAGTGTTCATTCTTTTCTACTTTTTTTTTTTTCTTTTCATTTTTTCATCTGGCTTTCATGCATGTTGGAATTAAGGAGTTATTGTCTTGGTTCATATAAATTAGTGTGGTTGCTTAATCACCTCTTTGTTCTGGCTAATTTAGAAGAAAAAAGAAGAAAAAAAGAATGAACTCAATTTTGTCTGTCTCAGAAACAAAACTGAAAATGAGCGGAACAAAAGAATGAATGCTATTTTGTATGTCTGAAAAACAAAACTAAATCTGAGAAGAAAATGAACACTATTTTGTCTATCTGAAAAACAAAACTAAAGCTGAGGAAAAAGAAGGAAAAAAAAAAAAAAAGAAGAAGAGAAGAATGAACACTATTTTGTATGTCAGAAGAAGAAAAAGAATGAACACTATTTTGTATGTCAGAAGAAGAAAAAGAATGAACACTATTTTGTATGTCAGCTGCAGGTCTTGTGAATGATTTGAAGTCCTGAGTTGGGCCTTGGGGTTTCCAGTGTGGGAAGATAATTGGAATGACACTGTGTGGAGGTATGCCAGTGAGAGTTGCCACCCCATAGTAGCCTTTTTTCAGTTTTCTCTGCAAGAAAGGAAAGTATCCCACCTGTGTGTTGTTGCATTTCTGGTACATACCATGTTTAGCCCTGATTTGAACAGACTGTGTTTTGCCCCGATTTGAGCAGATTGTGTTTTGCCCTGATTTGAATGTACATTTTCCCCTGTTGCCAGGATGTGAATGTACTGTGTTTTGACTTTATTTGAATGTACTGTGTTTAGCCTTGATGTGAACATACTGTGTTTTGCCCTGATTTGGCTCATAGGATAGACTGGCCAGTTGTAGACACTAAGCTCAGCATTTTCATCATAAGGAGAATTGTGTAGCATGCAAGTGGTGTTGCCTAGTGATTTAAGTGTTTGATTTTGGCAGTAACCGTGCCCTCCGAAACCCACCTACACACCCCTCAACCCCTTGCCGAAAAACAAACCCGAAAATCTTAGGGTGTGCTGGACTTTTTACCTTTGGCCTCTCGCACACTGGCCTTCCATGTTCTGCTGAGGTTACAGCATGATGGAGAAAAACAAGTCCATTGACTTGACAGTACTGTCTCACAGGTTGGTTTATGCTTTGTCTGAAGATCAGCTCTTGTTAGAGTCTAGTGCCATTTTGTTTGCCAAAGCTATGATGGTGTGAGAATCTTCAGCTGTTGGTCAGAAGTCCGGCTTGAAGAGCGTGTGAATCTGCAGAATTCTAACATCATGGTGTGGTACTAAGTGTTTCATTCTTCTTTCTTTTTTAAACTAGGGTTTTAGTTCGTTTCATGCCATCACATCTTGTCTATGTAACAGTAATAATAATGGGCACTCAGTATGCCTAACCTGTGATAACCCTAAGCACTTACAAATTGTTTTATACAGTACGTATGTTTGAATGTCAGAGACTCAAGTGTACAGATGTGTGTATGCATACACACACATGCACCCACACGTGGATGCTTGTACATGCACGCACGTGAAACACACACACACACACACACGCACGCATGGCATATTGGTGTCCTGGGGCAGTGGAAGTGCAGAAAGTGTTTGTGAAAAGAAATTATTTTCAACTTCGAAAAAGATTCGAACTGTGGGGAAAACATGACCATCAGACTATTTCTTCTTCAGTTGCTGCCAAGATTTTGTTGCTGGCGGAGGGAGATGCATCTAAAAAACAACAACAGAGGCCTGTTTGTTGTTGTTTTGTTCTGTAAAGTCAATCTGGGGTAGTAGAGTGCAGATGTGAATGAATGTAACCTTGGGAAAATCATGGGATAGCAATGTCCGGTGTTTTTCTGTGGTGAGTAGCTAAGGCAGCGTATGTTTCTACTGGTGTAGAGGGCTAGGTGCCAAGCCTGCATGACTTTTTTGGGGATTTGCCAGGAAACCTGCGCAGCGTTTTACAAGACTTCAAGAGAAATTGTTATCAGGAAAAGACGGCATAACTTTCTATTAAACCGGCATAACATTCTGTTAAACTGAAATGGTTACACTAGCAGCAGCTGCTATGTCAAAGTAGCCCTTTTTTGGGGGGGAACAAATTTTCACGCAAAGAAGGCCCCATGACCTGTTGAACTTAAAGTCAAATTTTGTCTCCAGTCTACGCCATTTGTTTTTCCTGATGGGACCAGACACTTTTGGGGAAGCAGGGCTTTATATTTTGTGCACAATGGGCTGTATTTACATGGGGGCAGAGGTCAAACTGCTGTCAGCATTTCAAATTAATGGAAAATTATGCCACCTTTATTTCTTCGCCCCCCCCCCCCCCCCCTTTTTTTTTTCATTGTTTAAAATAACATGCTTTCATAGCCAATTCAAAAATGAATGCACACCCAGTTGGTAATGGCCATAACATTGCAGCATATGGGTGTCGTAGCTTTTGAGGATGGTGATTGAAAGCGTGATAACAACATACATATGTGGGTGTTTTTTGTTGTTTTTGTTAATCTAATTATGGTTATACCTTGAAAGTTACGTATTTTCACATTTGGAGTCACAGCAACCATCGTTTGATTATTTTGCTACAATTACGCATGAATTACCTGTATGTTTCCACGCAGCTGCCTGGTCAACCTTCTCTCACTGGAAGGTGGATATGCAGTCTTTAACAAGAGAATGGCCTTTGCGCAGGAAGGCGAGACAGGCACACATGAGTTTGCAAAAGGCACTGAAAAACAGTCCTACATGCAGAAAATGAATGAATGCAAATGGAGGTATGGCGCATAAAAACTTGCACACAACACCTTGCGTGTTGACTGCGGCGGAGGGTTCTCCTGGCCCTCCAGCAAATGCAGTGGGCTGGCCCCTGTCACTTGTCTATGAACGGCTATAAGAAGCCAGAGATTTGATCTTCAAGTTTTCTTTGTTTTGTGGTGTTTTTTTGCCAGCGAACCCAATCCCAACTTTCAGTGTGGTAGTCTCGCTCTGCAGCTTGTATTGAAGGGGGACAATCCATTTTGTGCAGGATTCCTGGGTTACATTTCATGGCAGTGACTACTTCCCTTCCTCTGCTAAACGCTCATGGTTTCTTCACAAAATATTTTTAATCACTGAAGTCTGAAAATGCAGTTGTGATAGTTCTGGTTGTGTACCCAAGCTACAACCCCCTGTAACCCCCCTCCCCCCCCCCCCCAAAGAAAAAAGATAAAAAAAGAAGAAGAAAAAAGATAGAATTTTGTTTTAAGTATAATCAGGTCTGTTTTACTGGGGCTTTGAGTGCTAAACATTTTTTTCTGCTTTGTAGTCATCATTATTTTATTTCTTTATAATTATCCTCTTTTCTTTTCTTTTTTATTGCTTAATTTCGTGTATGTGTGTGTTTTAGTTATGAATGTTATTTGTACATTGCATGGGTGAATGCGCATGCATGATTACAGGACAGCATGCATGTGATATTGTGAGAACCCAGTGCTTTGTTCACATAGAGGCAGCAAGTTCAGATGTTGCGTGAACTTTCAGGCCGTGTGTGCGTGAGAGCGTGTGTGTGTGTGTGTGTGTGTGTGTGTGTGTGTGTGTGTGTGTGTGTGCGCACGCGCGCGTGCGCTTTCCTCTCTGCTATCACCATGACATAACTGTTACGGTTGACTGGGCATTAAAAATCAATTATCCATCTGTCATTCTCTCTATCTGTACATAGGCCCATGCCCAGACCTTTGCCAAAGTGTGTGACTGACAGAGAGGGGCAAATCAGACGCTACTGCAAAGCTGTAGAGTGGTATTCATATGCTTAGTGATGTAAAGGGCTGATTTTTTTTCTTAAAGGAGATATTTTGGTTTGGTTTTATGTACAATATGTTGTCACCTTGTTACTCTTGGTGTTGCAATTTAAGTGTGGATCTTGGCTTTATGGTCTGTTCAGTCTTTTCGTTTTGTTTCGGAATGGTCAAACAGGAATTTTGATCACCATGAAATCACCTTGGGTCCATCTGTCTGTTTGTCTGGGCTCTGAACTGCTGTAATTTTTGTAACCAAACTTGCAGTGGTGGTACATGATTGTGAGTTGGAGTATCTTGTGTAAACATTGGGTTGCTATCTTCAAGGTCAAGGTCACAGTGAGGGTTTGTATAATAAAGATATGACGCTTGTAGAAGTAAAATATTCTCTGAACTATTATTTTTCTTCGCCCAGCCAAACACAGCTTTAAGGTAGACCACCATAAACGAAAGCGTCCAGTGAAAATAGTGGCTTGCTGTTTTCAAGGTCATAGTCACAGCAAGCGTTTGGAATCTTGGTTGTTTATAAATTATATGGATGATATCTTCAGAACTGCTGAACCTTCCATAACCAGACTTGTTACTGTGATACATTGTCATAAGCTGGAGTGGTGTGATGTGTTCTGAACTTCTGATCCTTTTGCTGCCAACCATTGTTTGATAGTGCACTGTATTAAGCTGGAGTGTCTTGTAAAAAGATTACTTGGCTAAGTTCAGAGTCACGGTCACAATGAAGGTTTGAAACTTCATTGACTGTTTTGGTTTGGTTTGCTGCTGGATGATACATATTACTCTTAACAGAGGGATGACTTCACTTTCTAGTAACATTTACATAATTTACATCTCATTTGATGTAGCAATTAACTTGACGCATGTTCCGCACAAGCTTAATTAAAGATCTCCTTTAGTATCTGATCAGGCTCATGAAGATCTCTTCCCCCCCCCCCCCTCCCCAAATCCTACGTCTAATTAAATATCTCCTTTAGTATCTGATCAGGTTCATGAAGATCTCTGCCCCTCCCCCCTGCCATCCCCACTTGTTTTCGTTGCTACTGCTGCTGGCCCCTGTTGCTGTGTATGAGAGTAATATTTCTACTTTAACTCAGTTCAGTGCATTGTCATGAGTAAACATTGTTCAGGATCATAATTGTTTTTGTTTTTAAATTGACCACTGTATTATGGAACTGCTGAAAATGTAATTTTAGTAAGAAAAATCTGAAACCGAATGACTTAATTTTAGTAAGGCCTGACAGTTATAAAAAAAAGCCCCCCCCCCCCTCCCCCCCTCTCTTTAAAGTAATTTTTGTCTCAGCAAAGTACTAGGATGGCTTGAAATATTTTGCAACCTGCAAACAAGCAGATAAAGTACACATTTTATTTGTTTTTTTATTCTATTGTCCTGTGGAAACCCTGTTTTACGACCAGACAAAAACCAGCAGAGAGAGGGGGCTGGTCCTTGTCAGTGCTTCATTATCATGGAAATAGGAAGCAAATGTTTAAAAAAAGAAAAAGAAAGTGGTCTTAATAGCGGAAGGATGGTCCAGTCAGGGCTTTGTGACATGGACATGTAAAGTAAAGGTTTCAGAAAAGGTGGTCCAGTCAGGGCTTTGTGACATGGACATGTAAAGGGTTAAGAAAAGATGGTCCAGTCAGGGCTTTGTGACATGGACATGTAAAGGGTTAAGAAAAGGTGGTCCAGTCAGGGCTTTGTGACATGGACATGTAAAGGGTTAAGAAAAGGTGGTCCAGTCAGGGCTTTGTGACATGGACATGTAAAGGGTTAAGAAAAGATGGTCCAGTCAGGGCTTTGTGACATGGACATGTAAAGGGTTAAGAAAAGATGGTCCAGTCAGGGCTTTGTGACATGGACACACAAAGGTTTCACACAACACAACACACACACAAACACACACACACACACACACACACACACACACACACACACACACACACACACACACACACGCACAAGCACACAAAACACATACACACACACAAAACACATACACAAAACACATATACACACACACACACACACGCATGCACGCATGCACGCACACAAAACACATACACACACACACACACACACACACACACACACACACACACACACACACACACACACACACACACACACACACACATTTACTTGAAGCAGGCTGGAGACAGTTGGAAGCGTTAGGCTTAAGAGACAGAGAAAAGGAGAGTCATGAGCTGTGACTTAAGGAAGACACAGTTTGAGCATGTCGCACAGAGAAAGGCAGATTGTTCCAGACAGAGCATGAACATATGCAGGAATGGTTACTTTAAAACAAAAACAATCCCTCACCCCCACCCCCCAACCCCCACCCCAAAAAGAGAAACTTTTAAAAAGAGGGATGGTATCCTCAGGGGTTTCACTGTAATGCATGCTGGAATTGTTTTCATTTTATCCCCTTAGACCTGAAATCCTGTGAGGTGATCAACTGGTTGCAGATCCCGGTAAATTCTCAGTGTTTTAGATGATGGCATTTTTCACTGTGGACTGTTTCTGAACTTGATTGTTATTGCCGTTTGTTTTTGTCATTATGATTACTAACATGCAGATGCACGGCTCTATAAGTTTGGTTGTTTGCGTCAGCGCCTGTGTACTGAAATGCATTGACTGCAGATACTTTCTTGTATGGTCTTTGTCACATATTGATATGATGTGTATATATATATTCAAGTGTCTGACTGTCGTGTGCATGAATGTTATTGTACATAACTATATTTGTTGAACTTGTACCTAACCTAATTACATGTGAAACTATCATCAAAGCTGGTTAACCCGATACTTCTTTTGTGTAATGACAAGGCTGAGAAAGTGATTTTGGATACCTGTAGGACTGTGGTGATGCTGAATGTACACACACACACACACACACACACACACACACACACACACACACACACACACACACACACACACACACACCCAACCCAGTGCGTGTGGCTTACTTTGATTCTGATCCTTGGGCATATGAACATATCATTATCTGCTTTAGTATGTGGTTCCTTTGCACTGTTGGGTCTAGCTGATGCTGAAGATTGACTAAAGAGAGTGAGGGACATTAAAAAGGTGTTCTGTGGCTTACGTGTATATTTTGTAGCTGAAGCTGTAGCAGATGTGTGATTCCCTGTTCATATTCCTCACATGCGCTAGTTTATTTAGTTTTAAAATGAGACCGTGCAAAGATACAATCTGGCCTCAAAGCATAGAATAGTTATGTGCAGATATTGGCATTTGTAGGCTTTGTGTAGTGGTTCTATCAGTATTTATGCAATAGAATGTTTTCTTGTTTTGTTATTGTTACTGTTGTTGTTTTGGTTAGCTTCCAGTTTGACCTTCTCAGGGCACAGCTGTGTTCGATGGCTCTTTACCAGTGGAGAGCAGACGCACAGTATTGGATTGCTGGGTCCATGTGGAAGAAAGTGCTCTGTGTGGCTGCTGACTGACATGCTCTAGCAGACACTGGTAGTGTTTTTGTGGGTGTGGGTGGGGGGTGGAATTAAAGGTCAGTACAAAACTAGTGACATGCATTACCACCTTATGGACATCTCTGTTCAAGTAGCCAGTCAAGTTAAATGTTAATCAAAAACCAACCTGCATTTCCAAAAGTATGAAAACAGATCACTTACTTTTGACCTGTCTGAAGATTTTTGTCAGGACAATATTACAATACATTGTTTTGTTTGTTGTTTGTGATCATAGCTCTTGTGTTTTTAATTATTTTGGCCTTTGATGATGCTTATTTCACTGATTCTAACCCCCTTATTTCATGTAGTCACAGGTTTTAAGTGAGGCTAAATCACGTTACTGTGTGTGTGTGTGTGTGTGTGTGTGTGTGTGTGTGTGTGTGTGTGTGTGTTGTTGCTGCTGATTGGCTGTTAAGCTTTACAGTTACGTTTGTCTTTGTGCTAGTTTTGATCTGCATTGG
>OY757555.1:6873189-6885295 GCA_963584105.1 Alviniconcha strummeri | reverse complement strand
GAGACCTTAGAACAGAGTATATTCGAGAGAGAGAGAGGAGAGAGAGAGAGAGAGAGAGAGAGAGAGAGAAGAGAGAGAGAGAGAGAGAGAGAGAGAGAGAGAGAGAGAGAATCCTGCTCTTTTCATAAGGAGCCTGTTGGGTGCATCCATGGACCTCTCTCTCTGTCTCTCTGTATGTATATACATTTTCAACAGTATATTCAATTCAGTTCAATTCAATAAAATAAAAATAAAAACTTTAATCATCCCACAAGGGGCAATTTTGTTGTGGTCATGGATATATATATTCCATGACCACAAACAAAACTGCCCCCTTGTGGGATGATTAAAGTTTTTTAAATTGCATTAAAGGGTGCATCATTTCACCAAGGGTGCATCATTTCGCCTTGGCCCACACTACGAAGCAGAGAGCAGAGGGGTTATCAAAAATCTGATCCTAGTGGGGACCATTATTATGCTGGTTGCCTTGGTCAGACACGTTTCGCTACCTGAGTAGCTCATCAGTGACCAGCGGTACATAATGGTGAGAGGTGAAACACAAGTAATTATTTTCTTTGTATGCAAACTTCTAAGCTGTATTTATGACATTTTAAAATCAAGACCAATTAATTTGGACTCTTTGGTTCAGTTAATTGTCACAATCAATTGCAATCGAGGGGGAGGGGTGCGGAGAGAGAGAGAGAGAGAGAGAGAGAGAGAGAGAGAGAGAGAGAGAGAGAGAGAGAGAGAGAGACACACACACACACACACACACACACACACACACACACACACACACACACACACACACACACACACACACACACACACACACACAGAGGCTGGCAGACAGATAGACAGAGACAGAGTGATCGAGAGAGAGAATAATTATATAAGAATACAGCTTCAGTGTCACGTCAGTGTTCATGCATGTCCACATCTATGCGAAACAAGGAATCTGTGTATCTGCTTAATTGTAGAAATTCATTGTCTTCTTCATCGGTATTACCACAACGCTGTGGTGTAAGCCATTCTTCGCATATACATCTATCTGTATATTTCTATATCATTTTAGGGTTTTCAAAAGCACCTTTTATTTCTGTAACTGTCTATGAGCGGGCTATACAGACTACTGCCACTAGTACTACTACTACTGCTACTACTGCTACTACTGCTGCTACTACCACTACACAGCTGCTGCGGCTACTACCACTACTGCTGCTGCTGCTACTACTGCTGCTGCACCTCCTGCTACTGCTGCTCCTAGTACTGCTGCTGCTGCTGCTACTACTACTGCTGCTGCTGCTACTACTGATGCTGCTCCTCCTGCTACTGCTGCTCCTAGTACTGCTGCTGCTGCTACTACCACTACTGCTGCTGCTGCTACTACTGCTGCTGCTCCTCCTGCTACTGCTGCTCCTAGTACTGCTGCTGCTGCTACTACCACTACTGCTGCTGCTGCTACTACTGCTGCTGCTCCTCCTGCTACTGCTGCTCCTAGTACTGCTGCTGCTGCTACTACCACTACTGCTGCTGCTGCTACTACTGCTGCTGCTCCTCCTGCTACTGCTGCTCCTCCTGCTACTGCTGCTCCTAGTACTGCTGCTGCTGCTACTACCACTACTGCTGCTGCTGCTACTACTGCTGCTGCTCCTCCTGCTACTGCTGCTCCTAGTAATGCTGCTGCTGCTGCTGCTACTACTACTACTTCTACTACTACTACTGCTGCTGTTACTACTACTACTACGACTACCACTACTATTATCTCCACCACCGCTACTGCTGCTGCTGCTGTTGCTACTACTACTACTCCCACTACTTTTCACAATGCCGCTGGTTGTTAGATCATGGGTGGGTGCTCATCCAACAATGTGTGTGTATGTACGTAACCATCATCACTGTTCAGTCAACATAATCACTGCAAACAAAACAAAACCACAAAAAAAGAAAAAGAAAAAGAAAGAAGCGAGAGAGAGAGAGAGAGAGAGAGAGAGAGAGAGAGAGAGAGAGAGAGAGAGAGAGAGAGAGAGAGAGAGAGAGAGAGAGAGAGAGAAGTAATTACGACACAGCCGGCAGATAAAAACGGATTACCTGCACATGAGGTCCCTGAAGCCGCTGTAGCTGATGCCCTGAGGCAAGGCGCCCGTTCTGTTGCCGGAGATGATGAAGAGGGTGCCGTTGTAGTCGATGCCGTTGGACTCTAGGCACTGGACGGGCAGCTCGCCCTCCAGCCCGCTACTGCACGGGCCCAGCTGTCCCTGCTGCTGCTGTCCGAGTGTCACGTGCACCGCCATGCACACCACCACTGTCACTGGACACACAGGTAAGAGTCTGCGTCAGTGGACACACAGGTAAGAGTCCGAGTCAGGGGACACACAGGTAAGAGTCTGCGTCAGTGGACGCACATGTAAGGGTCTGCGTCAGCGGACACACAGGTAAGAGTCTGCGTCAGGGGACACACAGGTAAGAGTCTGCGTCCGTGAACACACAGGTAAGAGTCTGCGTCAGTGGACACACAGGTAAGAGTCTGCGTCAGTGAACACACAGGTAAGAGTCTGCGTCAGTGGACACACAGGTAAGAGTGCATCAGTGGACACACAAGTTAGAGTCTGCGTCAGTGGACACACAGGTAAGAGTGCGTCAGTGGACACAAAAGTTAGAGTCTGCGTCAGTGGACACATAGGTAAGAGTCTGCGTCAGCGGACACACAGGTACGAGTCTGCGTCAGTGGACACACAGGTAAGGTTCTGCGTCAGTGGACACACAGGTAAGAGTCTGCGTCAGTGGACACACAGGTAAGATTCTGCGTCAGTGGACACACAAGTTAGAGTCTGCGTCAGTGGACACACAGGTAAGAGTCTGCGTCAGTGGACACACAGGGGTCCAGAGTCCATGTTAGTGAACATACAGGGGTCAGAGTCTGTGTCAGTGGGCACAGAGGGATCAGAGCTTATTTCACTGGACACACAGGGGTCAGAGCTTATTTCACTGGACATACAGGGGTCAGAGTTTATTTCACTGGACACACAGGGGTCAGAGTTTATTTCACTGGATACGGAGGGGTCAGAGTTTATTTCACTGGACACACATGGGTAAGAGCTTATGTTACTGAACACACAGGGGTCAGAGTCCATGTTACTGAACACACAGGGGTCAGAGTCCATGTTACTGAACACACAGGGGTCAGAGTCCATGTTACTGAACACACAGGGGTCAGAGTCCATGTTACTGAACACACAGGGGTCAGAGTTTATGTTACTGCACACACAGGGGTCAGAGTCCATGTTACTGAACACACAGGGGTCAGAGTCCATGTTACTGAACACACAGGTGTCAGAGTCCATGTTACTGAACACACAGTGGTCAGAGTTTATGTTACTGCACACACAGGGGTCAGAGTCCATGTTACTGAACACACAGGGACAGAGTTCATGTTACTGAACACACAGGGGTCAGAGTTTATGTTATTGCACACACAGGGGTCAGAGTCCATGTTACTGAACACACAGGGGTCAGAGTCTATGTCATTGGACACAGTTAGTCACTGGACATAAAGGGGTCCGAGTCTATGTCACTGAACCCACAGGGGTCAGAGTTTATTTCACTGGATACACTGCGGTCAGCCTTTATGTCACTGAACACACAGGGGTAAAAATCTATGTCACTGAACACACGGGGTAAGAATCTATGTCACTGAACACACAGAGGTCAGAGTTTATGTCACTGAACACAAAGGGGTCAGAGTCGGTGTCACTGAACACAGAAGGGTCAGAGTCTACGTAAATGAACACACAGGGGTCAGTCACTGAACACAAAGGGGTCAGAGTCGGTGTCACTGAACACAGAAGGGTCAGAGTCTACGTAAATGAACACACAGGGGTCAGAGTCTACGTAACTGAACACACAGGGGTCAGAATCTATGTCACTGAACACATAGGGTCAGAGTCTATGTCACTGAACACACAGAGGTCAGAGTCTACGTAACTGAACACACAGGGGTCAAATCTTACGTAACTGAACATACAGGGGTCAGAATCTATGTCACCGAACACAAGGGTCAGAGTTTATGTCACTGAACACACAGGGGTCAGAATCTATGTCACTGAACACAAAGCGGTCAAAGTTTATGTCACTGAACACACAGTGGTCAGAGGCTATTTTGCTGGACAAATTTAGTCATTGGACACACAGGGTCATATTATATTTCACTGAAAAACAGGCGTTAAAATCACATACGTAACTCTTTCAGTACATTAATTAAGCAGAGAATAATGTAGAGACAGTGTTAGAAGTTACAAATACAACGATAATTATCACTACCAGCTGGTGAACAGAAAACAACCTGCAGTTGCAGTACGTCAAATGAAAAATGAAAATTTACCTCAATAATCTGAAGAGTGATAGATATAAGCAAACGCGTGACTGAATCCTTCCAGCAGTAAACAACAACAACAACAACAACAACAACAACAACAACAACAACAAATCTATCGATCTCTCAGTCAACCAGCTGAACTTGTTTCTGATAGATACAAATCAAACGTCAAATTTTGCAATTTATGAACAATCTCTTTAATTAAATTGAGCAGGTCACATTTAATTAAGCATGTGTTTACGTATGTTTCCTGACGCCAAGTATTCGTGTCTCAGTTCATTGAGAAAGGTCAAGAAAACCAGTTTAACAGTGTGGTGTTACTGTTGTTTTTATTTACCGTTTAAAAATATCTTCTTCATATTATTATTAGCATCATCAACAGTAGCTGTGTAATGTCTTGCGTCGATAATTTGATGAATGTTAATATTAATGATGATTATAATAACAACATAAAATAATGATGTTAATAATTATGGTGATAATTAAATCATTATTATTTAACTGCGATAACAACAATAAGAGCAAGAACAACAACGGTAATAACAACAATAGTTGTTGTTGTTGTTATTAATCTTATTGCTACATCCAGAACTATATCACTATTTATTGCTCTAGTACATTACTAACATCAAACAATCGCAAACAAATGAACGAATAGAATTACTACTTTCGCGTTTTGGTTCAAACCAAATTTATTCGTATTTACATCGGTATAAAATTACCTTTTTGTGGCAAGTAATACATCATTTTACATGAGATCGAACACTCGATCAAAAATTGGTTGAATAATGGAAATGAACAGACCTGCCAATCAGCCAAATCAGCATTGGAAGGTTTCCCCAGTGCGGCAAGACACAAATAAATAGCAGGAAATCAAAGACAATATCTAAAACAAAATCACTTACCCAGAACAGCCGATAACTTTGATGATAACATTTTTGATCACCCTTGTAAACTTTCTCCTTTAAAAAAAAAGCGACAGAAGAAAAAGCAGAGAGAGAGAAAAAAATATCACAGTGACAAATTTTGAAGGACTTCGGTCGGAACAGGTTGATAGATGAGCCCGGTAGATGGAGTTTTCCACGCGCACCAATCTGACAGATGTTTCGTGCGGGCTTTCAAGAAAGGGACTAAACTGTGGGAGAGGGAAAGCTGCCCTGCTCTTCCTCTCGTTTTCTTACTGAATCCCGCAAATCAGAAACAAAAGTTTCAGAAGCCAGACCCCCCCTTGCTCTTTTCTTTCTCTCTTTCTCTAGTTCAACGTCACGCGCTGGTTGCAACACGAAATCCGGAGAGGATCGGCTGCACGCACAGTCACGTGATCCGATGAATGACAAATGAGGTTCGTGACTGATCGAGAAGCTGTCATCAGTTTCACTCGTTAATGCTCGATGTAGCGGCCTCAACGAGGAAGCTCATCAAAGTTCTCCGCCTGCGTTAATTGATAATTGGTCCCCAGGGGTGATGACTGTGCACCCCCCTTTGGCTATTTACCTGTCGAACGTATCCACTTCGTGTAGTCGCCCACGTCATGGGTTAGACGTCAGCTAGGCCGGGCTTGCGGTTGGCACACTGCACTGATGGTTGGCAGGCAGACTACTCTCCTCTGTTTCAATCTCTCCACTGGCTCCCAATCCCAGAAAGAATTCAGTACAAGGTAAACACTCCCTGCCACAAATGTATCATGCGTACTGCTCCGTCTTAACTCTGTGACTGTCTTAAGCTTTGGAAGACGGAAAAGGTGCTGGAACCAACAGTGGAAAAAGGTCTGGTAGGGTGAATCTGGAAGCTGAGAGTATCAGAAGCACAGCGGAGAGTATGGGAGCTGGTCCCATTCTCTCCGCTCTGCTTCTCATACTTTCAGCTTCCAAAAGGCCAACACTACAACATTATATCAACTTTTTTTTTGGCTTAGTAGTAAGCTCATTGCTTAAAATGTTGACAAACGCTGAATTTTGTAATTTTCACCACCCGTTGTCAGGGAAATAATCCAAGATGGCCGCCAAACAAACTAAGTTATTCGAAGTTTGTGTCAAAGGGATTGTATGCTTAACACATATGATTGCTGAAATAGATACAGATGCACATTATGTTTATTTTGTCAGAAGGATTTTAAGTTATGTTGCTTTTTGTATTTTAATGAAATTATTTTTAATATATGCATAAATAGTGCCTTTTTCCCCCCCAGTTAAAGCATCATAAAACAAAAGCAAACTGTATTACCACCAAATCCTTCTGAAAAAATAAAAATAACTATCCATACAAACACCATGCACAGTTCCATTGCTCTAACTGTTCACAGCTGAGCAAACCGCGGTTGTTGTCAATGCCCAAACATTGCCGATTTTCATCAAAATTACCCAAAACACAGGCAACCACGAATCAGTAAGCAATGTTTATTGACAATTTATGCATAATAAAATCCATTTTTTACTCAGAAGGTATTATTTATTCGATAAAACATATGTTCAATATTGAAAATCAGCCAAAATTTCAAAACTGAAAAAAAAAAAAAAAAAAAAGAAGAAGAAGAAAGAAGTGATTTTGGTTGAATTTGGACCACTGTGGCGTAGGAGACTTTCTACTGTTGGTTCCCGCGCTTTTCCGTCTTCAGCCCATCTGCACGAAAATGACTGACCTTCCTATTCCTCTGCGAATGCAGCCCTTCTTGCACTCATTCAAGTCTAACCTCAAGGCATTTATTTTCCCCCAAACAATAAACATGCCATGTTTTCCACTCCAAACTGGCATCTTTCTGCGCCACATATCCCTGTTTATTGTTGGCTTAAGTTGGTAGTAAAGTGTGTATAGTATATATTCGTGTGTGCGGGTGCCTGTGTGAGAGTGTGTTCGCATTAAAGTGTGTATAGTATGATACATACTCGTGTGCGCAGGAGCCTGTGTGAGAGTGTGTTCGCAGTAAAGTGTGTATAGTATAACACACACTCGTGTGTGAAGGTGCCTGTGTGATAGTGTGTTCGCAGTAAAGTGTGTGTGTGTGTGTATATATATATACTTGTGTGTGCAGGTGCCTGTATGAGAGTCTGTTCGCTCAAAGAATAGTCTTTCCGGACAAGATTTTGCGCTACACAAATACTTTTATTATTATTATTGATGATGACATGATCACTTACGATGTCTCCTTTTTAAAAGAACGAGCCTTCTCCGGCGAAAAAATGTTTAGTTCATGAACTGGAAGAGATAAAAACAACTTAAAGGTCTCTTCCATTGGCACCTCCCCCCCCCCCCCGAAATCCGTGTTTTTGAAAAGACCAGAGGCCCTAGAGGTGATCCACTGCACAGTTGTTGTCACATGATGCTTAACGTCCACAGAAACCATAAGGCTTATTAGGGACGGGGAGAAGGAGGGAATGGAGGTGGGGGGAGATGGAGATTATATACCTATCGCTACACTATCACTACCAGAATGACTTCTACATTAAGGTGGGCAGCGATGAGAGCCATTTTAATGTTTCATAATTGTGAAGGACAAAGTCACAATTAAGACAGTGTCCACAGACCACAACTTTTGAAGAGAAAGGAGAGCCGAAGCAGATTTGAACCGAAGTCCCTCTGCTTACCAGCCCAACGCCTTACCGCTAGGCCACACCGGCTCACACACAGTTGTTGTTGTTGATCGCTGTTATATAGCTCTGTTCTCCGCTCTGGGGCAGACTTACTGCGGTCGCATGTGATTCGACATGAATGACTAGCTATAGTGATTCGACATGAGTGACTAGCTATAGTGATTCGACATGAAAGACTTACACAGCGGTCTTACACAGTGAGGTCCCGCCGACACCAGGTATAAAACCAGAGAACGATCCACGTAAGCAAGCCTAGTTCAGGAGATGTGTGAGAGTCGAGGTGGACGTCCTGGGATGTCCGTCCTAACGAGCCTTCTGGTTTCCGTGGACGTAAAGAATTATTGAACCGTGCTTCCGGCATTGGTTACAACTTGTCCCTAATATGTCAACTGACATCTGAGGACATTAAGCAACACTTCACCACGTAAGCAAGGTGAGCCAGTTTGGCCTAGCGATAAGGGACCTCGGTCCGAATCCGCTTCGGCTCTCCTTTCTCTTCAAAATTTGTGGTCTCTGGACACTGTCTTGTGACTTTGTCCCTCACAAGTAATGAAACATTAAAATGTCTCTCATCGCTGCCCATCTTAATGCAGGAATCATTCTGGTGGTGACAGTGTAGCGATAGGTATATACTCTCGCTCTACCCCCACCTCCATACCCCCTTCCCCCCATTCTTCCCGTCCCTAATTAGCCTTATGGTTTCTGTGGACGTTAAGCATCATATTTACTTACTTACCACCTCCATAACCTCTTCCCCCCTTCTCCCCGTCCCTAATAAGCCGCACGGTTTCTGTGGACGTTAAGCACCAGGTCCAGGTTTACTTGCTTACGTAAGCAGACAGAGCTTAGGAGCTGTCTGGAAATCGGTGGCCGCCCTGGGCTCCCCGTCACTAAAATGCCTGATGGTTTGTGTGGACGTAAGGCAACACTGAAACGAACACGTGATCAAACCAGTCTTGGCTTGCCATTCACACTGAGTACATCTCTCTGCGGTCTCAGTATCCACGTGCAAAGATCTGTCCGTTGACAGCTCGCGCTTGTGTTTACCAGAGGGACGAAATCCGGATATACTTCAAGACAGCATGATTATCTCAACAATAAAAATGTAACAGCTACCTCCTTTAGAAATTTCATTTTCATAAAAAACAACAACAAAAAAACCCACATCCATTCACGTACAGCCCTACTCCATCCCCGCCTTCTTCTGGGATACATTGATGCGCTGTAACACACCGAAAGAAAGAAGTCAAAAACAATCGAAATCAAAACAGAAAGAGAATGAGAGAAACGAGAGAGACAAGAAACAAAACCAACAGCTGCAGTAACGCCACTGTCAGCAAAGGCAAGAGTGGAAAGAAAGCAATAAGCCCACAGCGAGAAAGACGGATCACGGCGACAGCAACTTACAACCACCACCAAACTAACAGAAAACCAACTAACCAACCAACCAAAAAGGAAGGACTGCATCAGTTTTAATTCGTCAGACCGACAGATAAAACTAGAGCCAGACAGAATTCTTGTTTTAAAATTCAGTAATAAATTAGAATGAAAAAACAACACACACACACACACACACACACACACACACACACACACACACACACACACACACACACACACACACACACACACACAAAACAACAACAACAACAACAAACAACAACAACAAAAAACAACAACAACAAAAAACGAAAATAACACCCCAAAACAAAACAAAACAAAAACGGCATTATTACAGCTGTTATATGTTTGGACCACACACACACACACACACACACACACACACACACACACACACACACACACACACACACACACATGAAACACCCGAACGCATGGCCCACTGGCAATGTCCACTTTAAACACAGAGATTTGCATGCCGTCACCCACCATGACGTGACAACAACTGACAAGATTAAGAGTATCGTTATTTATTTATTAGGGCAAAACACAACATGCAAATTTTCGGGAAAATCCTCCTTTTCAACGGTGAAAAATGAGATGTAGAACCAGGATACTTACCTGCTTTTGGTTGAGCTATGTTATTTTCGTGTCCACTGAGTGTTTTTGTCAAAGCAGGCGTTTCACTGCATTATGTTGCTCAAGAAGCATTTCTTGCACGGGCTAATCGAAACTCATGTTGACAAACGACAGGCGCCGGATACACTGGAACATTTCTTATGGCTGTACAAACAGGAAAGAAGCCCAAAACAAAGGAGATTTACTTCTCGCAGGCACCTGTCCGGAACTAGCTGCTTATATTATACTGCGCATCCCTTCCGTTTATTGCTTTTGTTGTTTCTGGGGAGTTATACCGAAGAGTTTTCGAACACCAGTTCTGGTGGTAAGTAACAATTGTTTCAATGTTATCCATGGATCTCTGCTCGGTCTATGTGCCTCTCAGTCTGTCTGTATCTTTCTGTCTTGCGCGCGATATGTCACATTGTTTGTGTATTAGCTTGTTTGTCCTGTGTTGTGTTGTGTTGTGTTGTGTGTGTGTGTGTGTGTGTGTGTGTGTGTGTGTGTGTGTGTGTGTGTGTGTGTGTGTGTGTTGTGTTGTGTTGTGTTGTGTTGTGTGTGTGTGTGTGTGTGTGTGTGTGTGTGTGTGTGTGTGTGTGTGTGTGTGTGTGTGTTGTGTTGTGTGTGTGTTTGTGTGTGTGCGCATGCACGCGCGCGCGGCCGTTTGTGTGTATGTGTGCGCGTGCGCGCGCGCGCGCGCGCGTGTGTGTGTGAAAGAGAGAGAGACAGAGACAAACCTACAGACAGATAGACAAACAATCGGGGCCGGGAGAAATCTTTCAATTTTATTATATATTATTATTGTGTTCCCTCCAAGAATGCTGCAGATTTTAGCTGCGTAGATGAAGTGTTCCCTCCAAGAATGCTGCAGATTTTAGCTGCGTAGGTAAAGTGTATCTGTTGACTACAATCCTACTGATCGTGCGACAGGGTTGCGTGTTGTCGGCACAGATTGCCCGTGGGCACTACGGATGGCTGTGGCCGGAGGGAGGTGAATGTTCAACACTAGGCAGGCTGCAGGTGTGGTGATTAGCCTTGTGTTGGTTAAAATGGGGCGTTGCAAGGCAGCTTAAAACTGGAGAATCAACACACAGCGGAGCTAAGACTCGGGAAACCTTCAGTAAAGTCTTTTTACACGTCAGTAAATACATCTATGTTGTGCAATACATGTTTGATAATTATCGGGGGTGGGGGGTGGGGGTGGGGGTGTGTGTTAAAATTGAGCGTTTCAAGGCAGCTTAAAACTGGAGAATCAATACACAGCGGAGTTAAGACTCGGCAAAACTTCACTAAAGTCTTTTAACTCATGAGTACAGCACATCTATGCCCTGCAGCATTTAGAGATCCATTACGGTAACAGCATCAACAAACAAGGCAGTTAATCAGCGCTCGATAGACGTCACCGACACCCAACAACACCAAAAGACCTGAATCGTCTACGTTAACTCTCACCTGGCATGCGAGTAAAGACAGTAGATACGTTAACTGTACCAGAGGTACATCCTCAAACTTGAAACTGAAATTGCTCCCAACGTCTTTTCAAAAGGATAGTGCTGCTGCTGATAATGGTGACGATGGCAATAATAATAATAGCAGTGATGATTGGTGGTGACGATGGCAATAATAATAATAGCATTGATGATGGTGGTGACGATGGCAATAATAATAATAGCAGTGATGATGGTGGTGACGATGGCAATAATAATAATAGCAGTGATGATGGTGGTGACGATGGCAATAATAATAATAATAGCAATGATGATGGTGGTGACGATGGCAATAATAATAATAGCAGTGATGATGGTGGTGACGATGGCAATAATAATAATAGCAGTGATGATGGTGGTGACGATGGCAATAATAATAATAGCAGTGATGATGATGGTGACGATGGCAAAAATAATAATAGCAATGATGATGATGGTGACGATGGCAATAATAATAATAGTAATGATGATGATTGTGATAATACCAGCACCAGCACCAGTAATAATAATTATAAATCACGAACGTCTAACATAAGTTTGAGACAGGCCCGCTGTCCAAAGAGCAAGAGTTGAACGTCTAGGCTGAGACAGGCCCGCTGTCCAAAGAGCAAGAGTTGAACGTCTAGGCTGAGACACTGCACGAGGAAAGTGGCAACAAC
>OY757555.1:6845683-6872989 GCA_963584105.1 Alviniconcha strummeri | reverse complement strand
CGCACGCACGCACGCACGCACACACACACACAAATGAAAAGCTATAAAACTTAAAGCCAACCAGTTCTAACCAATACCGACTGAAAACACTGAATGACAAAGAACAGAAACAAAAAAGCGAGCCGCGTGGCATTCATACATTGTTTCACTTTAATCCATTTGCCTTAGTTTTACATCCGCTAAAGAATGAGCTACTGTCCCTTTAATATAACGGTGGCAGCACTGGCACGTTACTTTCACTTCATATAATAACCTTTTTACAATCCAGCGAGAAATCATTCCTGCGTCAATACAATAACGTTGGTGGGCGTGGCTTGGGGCGTGGCTTGCGACCTTGACTGATGGCCGGCGCAGACCTGCGACTCGATCCTGATCAGTTCTCACTCGAGTCAGTCAGACACTGCTGGGATTCAGCGGGGATCATAATACTGCACGCTGCACTGTGTGCAAACACCATCGACTGCAAACACTAAACGTGTTAGCAAAGACTGAATCCGCCCATTACGTGCTCAACACTGACTTAAAGAGACGATTAACCCTTTCACTGTCATGACGTCACTTGAAAACGACCAATAAAAGTGTGAAATTTGAAATCCTTGGGCCTTTAAGTCTTCTGTTGTTGTTTTTTCGCACTGGCGTGTGAAAGGATCTTCATCAAAACGCATAGCATTGAAAGTAGATGCAAGTAAGTAAACATGGTGTTTAACGTCCATAGAAACCGTACTGCTTATTAGGGACGGGGAGAGAAAGTGGGGAAGGGGGTATGGAGGTGGGGGGGGGGGGTGGGGGGGGGGGGGAGAAGGAGATTATATACCTATCGCTACACTGTCACCACCAGAATGACTTCTGCCTTAGGATGGGCAGCGATGAGAGCCATTTTAATGTTTCCGAGTAGGAAGTGATGGACAAAGTCACAAGACAGCGTCCGCAAACCGCAACCTTTTTGAAGAGAAAGGAGAGCGGAAACCTTACCACTGACGAGACCAAACCGGCTCACAGAGAGTAGATGCGTTATAGGACCGGCAAATATAGTTTCAGTAAGCGAGTCCCGGCCTGCCTTTGAGCCCGGACATTTTACAGGCTGCGGCAATGAAGGGGTTAAGGCCGATTTTCAGTCAGTGTACAAGCCAACAGCCGTATGAGTTGGTCTGTTCATAGGTATGATGGACTGCCACCTTGTCGGACTGAATCGAAATGTGGGCGGCTTTAGCCTACACTGACCGTTTGGTCCAGTTCAACTAGTTACATAAAATTACCTAGAGCTTGTTCAACGCCAACCCCTCCCGTTTTACTCATCTCCATTCACAACCATCCCTGCCTCCCCCTCTTACCCCTTCCTCCGCCCCCCCCCCACCCCCCGGCCCCCCCGTCCACACACCCTCACCCACGTCAGTCACAGTGTGGTGACCAGCGGCTTCAACCGTTCATGTGAGGCCTTCTTCGTTACAAGATAAAAGAAAAACTTCATTAGTAGTTCATTGCGAAATTAAATGGTCTGCTACAAAATGTATTACGAACACTAAGACATTGCATTAACGACCCACGATCCCACCTTCCATATTACAACAATCCACTCGCACAGCAAGTATCCAAGGTTACAGCTAAACACGCATATACCTTACTTTGCATAAAGTGACATAGTGCATGGTTGTATGGTGTACACAGAACTTGGGCCGAGATTGCCGGCACTGTAAGTACACCACTTCGGTGGATATTCAAAAACGCGCTATAAAAAGCTCGTCACTCATGTAGAATCACATGCGAGCGCAGTGAGTCTGCTCGAGAGCGGAGAATAGCGCTGTATAAAAAGCAGTCATAATCATCATCATCATTCAGAGTTCAAGAGCTGTGTGAAAGTCGAGGTGGCCGTCCTGGACTCCCCGTCCTAATCAGCCTTATGGTTTCTGTGGACGTAAGGCAACACTGAACCATGCTTAGGCATTGGTCACAGTTTGTCCCTAATATGTCAACCGACATCCGAGGACATTAAGCTCTACGTCAACATCATCATCATCGTCATCATCATCATCATCATCATCATCATCATCATCATCATCATCCCATTCACTCCCAAAGAACATTCCTCCACTGACTCTTACGGCCCCCCTGACTCTTACGGCCCCCGCGGCCTCAGTCGTTCGCGCATCCCCATCTCCAGCAGCTGCGTGCTGAACTGCATGATCTGCCTGCTTGTTGACTGTGTGTCTGAATGGCTATTTTGAGAACGGTTCTATCTCAAATAGCCTCAAATGGTTTGGATGTAGGTTGTGGTCTTCAGAGGGTCCTCCACGTTGTCCCACAGTTGTCAGTTCTTGCAGCGTTGCTCCATGGGCCCACTGCTGTGTTCTCCGGAACAGAACTTTAAAACGTGATCTGCAAACTCCAAGTACTGGTAACAATAACAGTAACAATATACTTTATTAATCCCAGTGGGGAATTAAAGCTGTCGTTCGATCGCACAACGAAGAACATATCTCAATAATTCTAAATCATGAACTACACGCACGTACCCACTCTTAGACATACGCCCCCTTTCTCTCAATCTGCATGCACAACTGACTAATACTTAGTTATAGCAAACCCAAAATACCTGGAATAATGCATTCTCTGTGTCAAACCAAAGCGTAAAAACTCTCAAATTAAATAAACAAATCATTAGGATGACACATCCCCAACCGTCCGGGGCGGACGCATTTCATCTTCAAGTTACATGCGCGCTTCGACGCTATGTTGCCGCTTTATTTCGGCACAGTCTTATGAAAAAGCAAACCTTTCGCAGGGCGCTGTCGATGCGGGACAGATGCGTGGAGATAAGGAATGTTCAGTGGCGATCAGGCGATCAGGCGATCAATATTTTTTTCGTGAGCCACTGGTAGCAGTCCCTGTGATCATTACGCTCGGCTGGTTCAATTCCTCAGGTTTTTCGGGGTGCATGAATCTTCCATTCGACTGGTCAGTGAGTAGGTTCAACACGTCTCCATGATTTGCAGATGATCTTGCAGCTTCTCCATGTCCTTTTCAATCAGAAAAGTAAGTATACAAATGATTTACCAGCTAAGCATTGGAAGTGAATAACACACCTGGGGTTTTGTCTGGTCGTCTGGAGTATAGTAGTCTCTGTATGTTTTCTCTTTGGCCACGTATTACAGTTTGTCCCTAATATGTCAACCCGACATCCGAGGACATGAAGCCCCACATCATCATCATCTCTGGCCACGTCATGTTTTTCGTCTACTCAGTTCTACAGTTATCCATGTACGGACAAGCTGAACACTCAGATTCTATTTTAAACTAGGACTGAAAACATTAGATATGTAAGGGCTTGTAACAATTAAATCATGTCACTATGGGGTAAGAGACACGCCATAATTGTTATATTCTTGGCAGGATTCAGTGCGGAGAGGCGCCGGGACGGAGCGGGGGAGACTGGGGGGGCTCGGAGTGGGAGGGGGGGCATAAAGATCTAGTACTGTGGCAACCAGACTGTGACGACGGTGACGCATCACAGCATCACAATATTAGGTGGTCCGAGTTGAGACTGAATAAGCCAAAGACCACAGTGTGACATTCTGGTCAGTGAAGTAAAGAATCAATGACACTGAAAACTGACATGATGCAGAAGCCGTTTTGACAGAAAAAGACTGACTGACTCCATTATCAAGTTAGTTTCTTCATTTGTAAGCTTTACATTAGAACCGCTATATTCTCAGGCCAGGCATGAGTGTCACTGCAGAACTGAGACACGGATCATGTTTAGACAATATTCATTATGAATTTTTAGGGTCAATAAAAAAACAACTTAAACAAACAAAAACCAGTCATTTCGTGGTGATTTAACTCTCTCTCTCTCTCTCTCTCTCTCTCTCTCTCTCTCTCTCTCTCTCTCTCTCTCTCTCTCTCTCTCTCTCTCTCTCTGTGTGTGTGTGTGTGTGTGTGTGTGTGTGTGTGTGTGTGTGTGTGTGTGTGTGTGTGTGTGTGTGTGTGTGTGTGTGTGTGTTTCTAAAGACGCGTTGATGTCTACAGTCGATGTCAAAGACGGTACCATTGCTTGAAGGGCGGTAACTCTGGGGCACCCCAACGGATTCTTCGGGAACAAGTTGTAACGTATTCAGCACACACAGAGAAACACCAAAGATAGTAAGCTACACCGCTTACTTTAAGACTAGTATAGCCGAGTACTTGGGGGTGGGGCGGGGTTGGGGTGGGGGGTGGGGCAGGGTAGGTAACATTACCTCGCGGGCAAGTGAAAACATCGACACACCACTGGTGCTGACACTCAAGTCACACACACACACACACACACACACACACACACACACACACACACACACACACACACATACACGCGCGCGCGCGCGCGCGCACACACACACACATACAGGGGATGTTCAGATGGAGATAATCATTGTCTGGTAAAGCATCTGGTTCAGCCTGTCTGTGATAATTCTCTCTGTCAATGGTGTTACTGACGACGACACACGGCAGTCTGCGCCGCGAGCAGCCAATGATAGAGTTGTCTGCCGCTTAGCGGCAACAGCGAGAATGGCTCGTGTCACAATTTTGATAACCCTAAAAGGTATTATTACAGCTAACATTTTGGGAATATGCTTTTTATTTTATTTTGCGTATGTTTGTTCTTGCTTTTGGTGCTAATTATCACAGGTATAATTCCAAACAACCTGTGGTTCGACTGAGCTCGATTTTAATCTCAAAAGGTTTATTCTTAAATGGTTCAGTATCAAAGAAAAAGAAACTTATAAATTGCTCGGCGGAAGTGTGGTAGTTGGCATGCCATCGCTGTAAACATATTGGGAAGACAACTTTTTGCCCCAAATCAACATGGTGAGGTTCATGTCGAATTACTATAGCCCTTTATGAAGTATTGGCATTCCATATTCAGTGGATTGTTCTTCTGATTGAATGTAAACCGCCGAAGCGGCTACCTGTGCTGGGATTTTAGGGTAGGTGCGCATAAGTTAATCTTACGTTCTTAAATAATTTTCTGACGAGAGTATATATAGCTCTACAAACGTTATGTGGTACTTTGTCAGGTTTAATGTCGTTAACTCGGGAATTCTTCAGACGCCCGTTTTTTCTTTTTTTTCTTTTTGCAGCACTTAACAATTGTAATTTGTAGTGCTCATTCTTCCTCCCGACAAGAACTGGGCTCTGTCAGACGACTTGGAGCGTGACAAGTCCAGCAACGTTGTGTGTTTAAAAGGTGGTCACGGTCAATGCCTTGGGTGTTATTGAAACAGTAAAACCCTAAAATAAATAAGACAACAAATCAAACATTAAAACTCAACACACAAGGGAGTTAATTAGCGCCCGAAATACGTAACACAAGTCCAACAACAAAGACCTGAGTCGCCGACGGTAACTCTTAGTCTTACCTGGAATGTGTGTAAATACAAGGTAAATAATCTCCACCAGAGATACATCTGGTGGTGTTTATGTACCTTGTATTTCAGGTGGAGTTTATTTACCTTGTATTTACACGCATGCCAGGTGAGAGTTACCGTAGGTGACTCAGGTCTTTGTTGTTGTACTTGTGTTACGTATTTCGAGCACCAATAAACTTCCTTGTGTGTTGATTCTGCACAAGCGCTCTGGGCCTCATCCTGTTTCAGATTTGTAGCATTAAAACTACAAACTAACAAAGCTCTTTGTTACTGTGTTACTGTTAGTGTCATTTACATTTATAACCCTTGAATGCGTTTCTTGATTACATTCCAATATGACTTTCGTGTATGTCTATGAGCAACCAAGGAGTAAAAACTGCATGCATATCACCATTTTCTTCTCTTAGATTTCACATATGTCTGTGTATACAAACAGCCAGAGCATGGGAAAAATGATGCAGAACCACCACCATCATCATGTTATTGTTTCTAGCTAATTAAGCTGTGAATGCGAAATAGTTACCGCCACAGCAGTTGAGACAACATGGCAGCCAGGAGACCCTGAAGTCCAAATTTCACTGTGCCAAATGAACTGTAGATGAGATTTTGGTTACACAATAAAATAAATGTATAATGTATGTCAGATCAAGAAATGCATTAGATGCACCGGTCATGCATGTGCTAAAAATAAGTGCTGTCAAGAACTGCAGCAAAACTGATGTCAGAAGAATTTATTTATAACTGAGTTTAGGACATTGAACTTGACAATTATTGGGAGAAATACTGGAAACATGCACTGTGATTTTAGTGCATCTGTGCTCACAAAAACAGGACAGGCAGCTGTTCATGACAGCATACATGTATGTGAATAATCAGCTCGCAAGGGTGTTAATCAGCACTCAAAATATGTAACACAAGTACAACAACAAAGACCTGAGAACTTTGCCTACAGTAACTCTCACTTGGTCTGGCATGCGTGTAAATACAAGGTACATAAACTCCACCAGAGGTACATCCTCTAATGTGATGATGATGATGTAGAGTTTCATGTCCTCAGATGTTGGTTGACAGGGACAAACTGTGACCAGTGCCTTAGCATGGTTCAGTGTTGCTTTACGTCCACAGAAACCATAAGGTTCATTAGGACGGGGAGCCCAGGATGGCCACCTTGACTTTCACACAGCTCCTGAACTCTGCCTCTAATGTGAATATATTATATACGTGTGAATACATAGCACCCAAACTGAACACTTCAGGCGAGTTAAGTTAAAAGTGGTTAAATCTAATCATTGCCAGCCTAAACCTTTGCTAGCTTTTGAAGCTTTCAGCACTGAGGTCACTGTATGGGTGGGCAACAATTTTGTGAAGAAACTTCCTGTCTTGCCAAGTGGAGTCCGGCCTGCTCTTGAAAGCCTGCAGGGGTGGGGCGTTGACGGCCTAAGGTGGCAATGAGTTCCACCTGTCTAGCTATACAACATGGAGGGTGGAGGTAGGGGGTGTAGATGCAGACTTGTGCAACATCTGCTGTTTTTCAACTTAATTTATGCCCCCTTGCCTTTTGCCTCAGCATCCGTTTTTAAGAGGTTTTTGTTGACAGTACACAGGTCATGTGTATGCTTCCAGATCTGTCTTTGTCACGTCTCCCCTCTCTCTCTGGTACTTTCTCATACTTGGCAGATTCATGTCTCCCCTCTCCCTCTGATACTTCCTCATACTTGGCAGATTCATGTCTCCCCTCTCCCTCTGATACTTCCTCATACTTGGCAGATTCATGTCTCCCCTCTCCCTCTGATACTTCCTCATACTTGGCAGATTCATGTCTCCCCTCTCCCTCTGATACTTCCTCATACTTGGCAGATTCATGTCTCCCCTCTCCCTCTGATAGTTCATCATACTTGGCAGATTCATGTCTCCCCTCTCCCTCTGATACTTCCTCATACTTGGCAGATTCATGTCTCCCCTCTCCCTCTGATAGTTCATCATACTTGGCAGATTCATGTCTCCCCTCTCCCTCTGATAGTTCATCATACTTGGCAGATTCATGTCTCCCCTCTCCCTCTGATACTTCCTCATACTTGGCAGATTCATGTCTCCCTCTCCCTCTGATAGTTCATCATACTTGGCAGATTCATGTCTCCTCTCTCCCTCTGATACTTCCTCATACTTGGCAGATTCATGTCTCCCCTCTCCCTCTGATACTTCCTCATACTTGGCAGATTCATGTCTCCCCTCTCCCTCTGATAGTTCATCATACTTGGCAGATTCATGTCTCCCCTCTCCCTCTGATACTTCCTCATACTTGGCAGATTCATGTCTCCCTCTCCCTCTAATAGTTCATCATACTTGGCAGATTTATGCAATTCAGTCTTTTGTTGATTTTAATCTTTCACTTTTTAGTTTAAAAATGATGCCCCCCCCCCCCCCCACACACACACACACACATTGCAGTTTGTCATAATATTTGAGACAAAATTAGAAACTTTTTTTTTTTTTTTTTTTGTATGTTACTGCTTTTCAAAATTGTATGTAATGTATTAATACTTATTGAAAAATAAGAAGGAGAAGAGAGAATTTCTGGAATCATCTGCTGAACATCATGAAAAAGCAAGAAGAAGAAAAATGAGAGACAGAGAGACTGTCATGTAAAGTGGTTGTCACATTGTCGTGTTATTTACTGTAGTGTTAGAGATACATGTATGTATGTGAACTCCAGCAAGTGTTGTCAAGTTATTTACTGTTAGAGATGCATGTGAACTCCAGCAAGTGTTGTCATGTTGTTTACTGTTACTGTTAGAGATGCATGTGAACTCCAGCAAGTGTTGTCATGTTGTTTACTGCTACTGTTAGAGATGCATGTGAACTCCAGCAAGTGTTGTCATGTTGTTTAGTATTTACTGTTAGAGATGTTCAAGGTGTCTCAAAATAGATGGAACCCATTAACATCAAGTGTGTCCGAGGCACAACTGCGTTCATTTTGAACATATGCTCTAATAAATGTATCCTTTGAGCTGACCTCAGAACTTCAGCTTATGAGCTAGAGACCTCAGATCTTCAAAAAAATAAAATAAAATAAAAATAGTTTTTTTTATTGTTATCATATCAGCTTCCAGGAAATGTAATCTTTTTGAAAGTTTCTTGTCTGAGTAATAAATTATCATGTTAATGGGTTCCATTGATTTTGAGACACCCTGTATGTGAACTCCAGCAAGTGGTTAGAGATGTATGCAAGCTCCAGCCAGTGAACCTGTCTGACTGTGGCAGGAACCCAGATGACTGAACCTATTGCTCAGTGAGAGGAAACACGGATGAATGAACCTGCCACACACTGAGACTGAGAGCAAGCGCAATCAGACCAGCACAATGTCCGGCAATCTCTCTGTCGTTGCCTTTGAGGGGGAGCTGAATGCCATTGTCAAAGAGGTAGGACATCTCTCTGTCGTTGCCTTTGAGGGGGAGCTGAATGCCATTGTCAAAGAGGTAGGACATCTCTCTGTCGTTGCCTTTGAGGGGGAGCTGAATGCCATTGTCAAAGAGGTAGGACATCTCTCTGTCGTTGCCTTTGAGGGGGAGCTGAATGCCATTGTCAAAGAGGTAGGACATCTCTCTGTCGTTGCCTTTGAGGGGGAGCTGAATGCCATTGTCAAAGAGGTAGGACATCTCTCTGTCGTTGCCTTTGAGGGGGAGCTGAATGCCATTGTCAAAGAGGTAGGACATCTCTCTGTCGTTGCCTTTGAGGGGGAGCTGAATGCCATTGTCAAAGAGGTAGGACATCTACATTTTCAGATTGTGAAGAATGGTAATGGTGCACTTATGTAACACTGGTCTACACTACAGGCGCAGCCCATGGTGCTTTACAGTGAAGAACAATATCCATATATATAGCTATATCTACATGTATGTGTGTATATATATATTATGCATCATTTGAAGCATGGGCATGTATGCACACACACACGCACGCACGCACGCACGCACGCACGCACACACACAACACACACACACACACACACACACACACACACACACACACACACATACACACACACAAAGTGTCAAATTCCAGACAGTTGCTGAATTAGCTGCTTTCTTCTTCTTTTTTTATATTAAAATATGAACCCCTTCTAACAACTGGTGAGTGAAAACAACAGCCATGAAGAGATAGGAGTTAAGAAGATTAACCCATTCTTAGTCAGGTTACTGTAACTTGTGTAAGCAGAGGCATTATTTTGTTTGACCTAGTTACTGTTTTGAAATTTCTTTAACTAGAGTTGCCAGCAACCACTGGTAAGGTGTATCAATGAGGCCTGAGAATAGATTTGTTAATTATGTATTGTGTATCACAACTGTACATAAATAAGTGACTCAGTTAGGCCTTATAGAATTCATTTTGCATGATTTGTTGTTTTCAGTACCTCGACTTTGGTGGCTTTGATGGTACGTTGACAGAGTTTGAGCGTGAGTGCCGAGCAAAGAACAAACCAATCAATGACTTGGACAAGAGGGCTCATGGAGATGAGAAACGGATTATGGCCCAGGTAGGGGGTGCTGCACAGTGGTGATGGGTAGTGGTAGCATTTGTGTGTGTGTGTGTGTGTGACTCTGTGTGTGTGTGTGTGTGTGTGTGTGTGTGTGTGTGTGTGTGTGTGTGTGTGTGTGTGTGTGTGTGACTCTGTGTGTGTGTGTGTGTGTGTGTGTGTGTGTGTGTGTGTGTGTGTGTGTGTGTGTGTGTGTGTGTGTGTGTGTGAGTGAAGTTTCAGAATCAGATGGTGATGGTGTGAGATTTTAGAATCAGATGATGATTGGTTTGAATTTTCAGAATCAGATGATGACTGGTCTCAACTTTCAGAATCAGATGATGACTGGTTTGTGATTTTTAGAATCAGATGATGACTAGTTAGAATCTTCAGAATCAGCTGATGACTGGTCTCAACTTTCAGAATCAGATGATGACTGGTTTCAGATTTTTAGATTCAGATGATGACTAGTTAGAATCTTCAGAATCAGCTGATGACTGGTCTCAACTTTCAGAATCAGATGATAATGACTGGTTTGAGATTTTTAGAATCAGATGATGACTGGTCTGAACTTTCAGAATCAGATGGAGACTGAGTTGGGATTTTTAAAATCAGCTGATGACTGGTTTGAATTTTCAGAATCAGCTGATGACTGGTCTGAACTTTCAGAATCAGATGGTGACTGTTTTGGGATTTTTAGGATCAGATGATGACTGGTTTGAATTTTCAGAATCAGATGATGGAGTTCTTCCATGAGGGCAAGGGGGACATGTTCTTCAAGTTGTGGCGGGAGTACCTTCCCCCAGCCGTGCAAGACAGTGACCAGGTGGCACAGAAGCTGGAGTTCTACCTCAGCATCTATTTCACTGTGTACCCCATCAAGTACAACCAGCCGCAGGTAATGTGCTTGTACACTTCATTGTGGAGCAGGGATGATAACAGTAAGTCATTAAAGTGAATGCTTACCTGTGCTTTTACTCTTGTTGTGAGCTTAAGGCAGAATACGGGAAATACACTGGATTAGGACTAAGATTGGATACAATGGATTAGGACTATTATGGTATTACAGTGCTTACCAGCACTTTTACTCTTGTTGTGAGCATAAGGCAAAATACTGGAAAGACAATGGATTAGGACTATTACAGTAGTAGTAGTTGTTGTAATCCATGAAATGCAGTACATGCTTAATCTCTCTCCCTCTTTCTCCCTCTTAGCAAGGACTAGTTGTTAGACAGGTTTTTGAATGAATCTAAACTACAATCCTTGTAAAATAAAGTTTTCAAGTTCGAGTTCAAGTTCCCTCCAGATTGCCCAGTCATGCGCACAGACACATCACATCACACATTTTCAGCTGATTTGCCTTTGATGGATGGCAAATGGACATGAAAATAATAAAATTAAATTAAAAAATAATTCAAGTTGCCTTTCACTGTTGTCTGAATCTTGCCAAGATGTGCAGGATGTTAAATAACTGTTTGTTGTTCATCAAACTCAAGGCCAAATCTGGCCCCCAAAATGGATGATGTTTTGTCCCATTTAAGTGTTCGCAGTTTAACCTCTGTGTGTGTGTGTGTGTGTGTGTGTGTGTGTGTGTGTGTGTGTGTGTGTGTGTGTGTGTGTGTGTGTGTGTGTTTCTTGCTCTGCAAAATGACAAGTAGGATTGTGCAGTACTCATCCCATGCCATTTTACACTACTTAGATTGAGAATTCTTTCTGCTTGCCTTGTGTGCAGAGTGAGACAGAGGCAGCTATGGCAGATTTCAAGAAATTCATCGAGACCCGAGGATCCCCTCTGAGTCAGACAACCGAGTTCCTTCCTTATTATGCTCTGCCGTTTGTTCCCAACCCCAAAACACACCCGTCCTACAGGGAGCTGTTCACAGTGAGTCAGTCACTTCGCTCAAGAGCCACTCCATGTCTTTGTGCATCTGTCCGTAGAATTCACAGAAAGTTTGATGACTAAGACTGGATTTAACGTACTGTTGAAGCACGCACGTCAAAAACGTTGGGGCCTCTCTCTGCCTCAGGTAGAAATGTTGTCTTGGTTGAGATTATTTTGGTTTTATTTGGAATGTGTGCATTGCTGGTGGTTATAAGAGAACCGTGGCTTGCTGTGATTAGAGTTGTCTGTGTGGTTACAAACACATTGCCATTGGAACACCAGGTCAGTGAGTCGACAGCTTGTGGAGAACAGTATAATGTGTCAGTAGTAATGGCAGTGGTTGGGTTTGTGGAGAAAAGTATGTGTCAGTCGTGATGGCAGCGGTTGGGTTTGTGGAGAACAGTATAATGTGTCAGTAGTAATGGCAGTGGTTGGGTTTGTGGAGAACAGTATAATGTGTCAGTAGTAATGGCAGTGGTTGGGTTTGTGGAGAACAGTATAATGTGTCAGCAGTAATGGCAGTGGTTGGGTTTGTGGAGAACAGTATAATGTGTCAGTAGTAATGGCAGTGGTTGGGTTTGTGGAGAACAGTATAATGTGTCAGTAGTAATGGCAGTGGTTGGGTTTGTGGAGAACAGTATAATGTGTCAGTAGTAATGGCAGTGGTTGGGTTTGTGGAGAACAGTATAATGTGTCAGTAGTAATGGCAGTGGTTGGGTTTGTGGAGAACAGTATAATGTGTCAGTAGTAATGGCAGTGGTTGGAGGAAGGCTGTTGTAAAGCGATGCTTGGAGTTTGGGCATGTGAGTGTTGATGTGCGAACTCTTCGCGTGGCTGTCTGAGACTGTCTTATGTTCCTGGCTTGGGTTTGTTTGTTTTTTGTTTTGTTTTTTGCTGCTGTCATTTTGAAATTGGCCCAAACAACAAATATGCTAATTACCATCTTTAAATGGAATAAGATGGACATTTGGCAGGTGGACGGGGAGGTGGGGGGGCAGGGTGGGGGGGTGGGGGTGTGTGTGGGGGGTGGGGGGGGTTGAACGAAGAGATTGATTGCCATCTGGAGTTGTTGTGCATCATTTTGTTAGTTTTTTTGTTTGTGCATTCATCCTTCTGTTACACTTTTCTCTCTTTATTTTTTCCTTTCTCAATTCAGTTATTTAAAAGGGCATACTTCGTTTTAGCAGAAAGAATATTTCTTTCAAAGAGTCCTGTTGTTTTTCCTCCATGGACAATCAAAATAAGATGGGAGGAAAAAAAGAAGCTTTTTGATTTAAAAACGACAACTGAACTGTTCCTTAAACCGCTTTTGTTGTTTCTAGACACCAACACATAAAATCAGTACGCATGCAAGTTTCTGTGTTTTGTGAATGCTTTCCATCATTCTGTGTGTGTTGTTCCAAACAAAACAGGAGTCGTGGTCCAAGGATTTGGAGGCGAGGGTGGAGAAATTCCTGACCTTGTCGCTCAAGTCCACCACACAACCCAAACTGTTCGACCTTTACGTATCCTTTGGCTGCATCTGCTTTGCTATGCAGCATGAATCCCTAACAAAAAGACGTCTTCATGAGAGACGGCCTGTGGTTTAAGACCACATTTGTGGGTGTACTCGGCTGTCCATGTTGCTATGTATAAATTCAGCCTTCATCTGTTTTAAAGCCATTTTCAGTGTGTGTGTGTGTGAGTGTGTGTAAGTGTGTGTGTATGCATGCATGTCTGTCTACATGCATGTGTACATGCATCTGTGTGTGCATGTGTGTGCATTCATGTCAGTGTGCATGCGTGTGTGTGTGTGTGTGTGTGTGTGTGTGTGTGTGTGTGTGTGTGTGTGTGTGTGTGCCATAATGTGTATGCGAGTGTTCATGCATGTCTGTATGCATGAGTGAGAGTGCATGTTTGTGTCTGTGTGTGTATGATGCATGCATGTATCTGTGAATGCATGCATGTATGAGTGTGCACATGAGTGTTTATGTGGGTGCCTACATGCATGTGTGCATGTGTGTGTAAACTACAGTGTTAATATCTGTGTGTAGCTGAGTCCCTTTGCCTGTTTTTTTAATGGCCACGTTTTGTGCAAACAACTTTTTGTGCATATCTCTGTGGAGCTTACACCTGTTTTGAAATGACACCTCCCACACCCACCATCAGTCATTCGAAAAGTATTTCTTTAACAAGACATCAGCGAGGCTCAAGAGGAGAATTGAAAGGTAAGATCTGAGGCAGTCCATATCACTTCAGCTTTCTTTGCATAACTTTTTTTTAAATTGTTTAACCCTTTCACTGCCAATGATTTTTGCACTGTTGGTGTGCACAGTTTCCTTCCAGGCAAAGTCTCCGGTGGAGATTATGTTGTCCAAAATTGCTGCTTTTGAGAACTCTGTTGTGAGAATTCCTGCCAAGCTGGAATTCAAGCAAGAAGCAACACACCATATAAGCAGACACAGCTCTCTTTGCCAGTGATGTCATATGACATCCTTTAGGCATAGAAAGGGTTACATTTTTACCAAACCTTCGTTGTGCTGGTTCATTGAGCATGATTAGTGGCAGTGCATCGTTTTATGAGGGGCCACTAATCAACATTGGAAAGCAGAGTGGGGGTGTTACCTGCAGACACTGTGCAGTTTAAGTTTTGCTCAGCATGCTGAGTGGGTTTCTTCCTCAGCTGCAATCGCATGAGGCAAAGTGTAATCATTTGAATTTTAAATTAGACTCTGATCGCCATGCATTCCACCAGTTGAACACGGTATTACATGGTGGTCAGATCAAAAGCTTGTGTTGAAAAATGTGGACCTGGGGCTTAGAACTCAACACAGAACTGTCTGTTCCACCAGCCAACACAGTACCACACGGCGGTCAGATGAAAAGCTTGTGACAGAAAAGGTGGGGCTTAGAACTCAGCACGGAACTGTCTGTTCCACCAGCCAACACAGTACCACACGGCGGTCAGATGAAAAGCTTGTGACAGAAAAGGTGGGGCTTAGAACTCAGCACGGAACTGTCTGTTCCACCATTCAAACACAATACCATCAGAAGCTTGTGACAAAAGAGGCTGGCTTAGAACGCAGCACAAAGCCTTCTGATTACACCACTGCCCTGTTGGGCATTGAGCATCTGAGAATCGACAGCATGTATTGTTTTGCACATGTGGCTGAACACACATGGGCTGTCTGCAGTGTCAGAGATGTGATTATCCCTGTTTCTGTCATATCCAGGCAGAGACACCACACACATGGGCTGTCTGCAGTGTCAGAGATGTGATTATCCCTGTTTCTGTCATATCCAGGCAGAGACACCACACACATGGGCTGTCTGCAGTGTCAGAGATGTGATTATCCCTGTTTCTGTCATATCCAGGTGGAGACACCACACACATGGGCTGTCTGCAGTGTCAGAGATGTGATTATCCCTGTTTCTGTCATATCCAGGCGGAGACACCACACACATGGGCTGTCTGCAGTGTCAGAGATGTGATTATCCCTGTTTCTGTCATATCCAGGCAGAGACACCACACACATGGGCTGTCTGCAGTGTCAGAGATGTGATTATCCCTGTTTCTGTCATATCCAGGCGGAGACACCACACACATGGGCTGTCTGCAGTGTCAGAGATGTGATTATCCCTGTTTCTGTCATATCCAGGTGGAGACACCACACACATGACCTATCTGCAGCAACAAGCAGCGGATGCCGAGCGGAAGACGCTGACCTACATCCGCCGCTTCAACAAAGTTCAGGTATGATCTTGACCTGGTTCAGCCGTCAGCTTAAGAAGGCCCCAAGGTCGCTGTTGGCATCTTATGTCTTCAGCTGCAACATCGGGGCTGGAGCAAAATGGTTGTGTTAAGAATTGCATATCAGGATCACTTTCAGCCATGGTAATTTTCATGATATCACAAACTCCATTAGTAAAGTCTGTGTGGATGGAAAGAAAAACATCACACATACCCATGTGCATGCGTGAATGCATGCACACAATCTCACACACAAAGTGTTGCAAAAAAACTTGATGTTGCACAAGCAGATTTTGTGATGGGGTTGCCATGGTTGACAACATACAGACCCATACACACACACACACACACACACACACACACACACACACACACACACACACACACACACACACACACACACACACTCATGCACACACACACACACACACACACACACACACACACACACACACACACACACACACACACACACACACACTCATGCACACACACACACACACACACACACACACACACACACACACACACACACACACACACACACACACACACACACACAGAGTGTTGCAAAAACCTTAACATTGCTTTAGCAAATTTTGTGGCAGGTTTCCATGGTTAGCAGTAGTGTTCTGTTTGTCATGTTGGTTTCCCATGCAATTGCAGGCTGACTACCACAGTTTGATCGGCATTACAGCTGACCTCGTGGATGCTCTTGAGGCCACAGTGCAAGGACGACCAGTGAGTAATAATAATAATAATAACAACCTCCCATTTTCTCTCCAAACGTCAGAACTATTTTTACGTGTGGCTTGATGCTGGGGTACTTTTAACACATTTGATTTCACACATCTTAATTTTTTGTTAATGTGTTTTTCTTCTATTCAAATGCATCAAGTAGTGCTTATTAAAACATTTTTATGGAAAAGTTGTGTGTTAACAGTAGAGTTTTTTGTGTGAGAAGCGAAACCATTTTGTTGAAAGCAACAGTTTCTGAGCCTTGACCGTAGGTTTGCTTAGCTCTGCCGCTGTTTATAGGAAGAAAAAAGCCAGACTGCTGACTTGATCTGGTAGTGTGGTATTTCCAGAGAAAAAGACCCCCACCCCCTTTCCCCCTTCTCCTTGAATCTTCAGCTCTTAGCCGTGTTCATATGTATCAATTCGCTTGAGAGATCTCTACAAGATATAACTGGTTGTGTATGTAACCATACTGGCATATGCACCTTTCTGTTGATTGTGTGATACAACAGTTGGTGATTTAGGAGAAAAGGAAAGCACCCCTCCACAACCACTGCATTTTCTGCTCTGAGTCATGTTCATGTGTATCAGTTCACCTTAGAGATGTATATCTACCAGACATAACTAGATGCCTGTGTATGTATAACGGCATTCTCCGTTCTGTTGGTGACGGGATGGCAGATGCTGTTGGTGACGGGATGGCAGATGCTGTTGTGCTGCTGTCAGCAGTTCTCCTCACCCTCGGTTCTTACTAAATTAACGTTCAGTATATTGACGTGTAGATGTCTAATTAATCATGGTGGGTCATGAGGTGAAAAGCAAGACTGGAGTGTAGGTCTGCATTGCATTTAGGCACCAAAATGGATGAGCTGTCACGAAAACTGATGAATCACATGCGCACTGTACTGTTGTGTTCTGCTTTGTAGTTTTTGTTTTTCAAATCCCATGCGTAAACAACAAAGTATCCTTTCACAATTTTGCTTTATTGGTGAGAGGAGGAAGGTGCGGTAAATCAAGATTCAGTGAGATGAAAGACCACAGCTCAAAGTGAGTAGGGAACAGAATCAATCTCATGACCTGGCATGACCTAGTGTATTAAGAATGACCCTAGCTCATTACAAATGGTCATAATAGCTGTTGCAAAAACATGCCAATGTGCCTTACGGGCACTGACCATTTCATCCATGTTTTCTAACACCTTTTGGCGACATCTCCAGGTGGCTGAGAAAGTGAGTACTGGTGCCAGAGAGAAGAAAATGAACTATTTGCACGAGCTTTTTGGTTGTTGTTACTGTTTGGTTTTGACTGCCAGTGCGACAGAATCGTTGATGCTTTGCTCGTAGTTTTGTGATGGGATCAGTCTGCATCAGCAGTAGTGGGAATAGTGGATGGTATAGTCAATCTGGTGTCCTCTCTCTCTCTCTCTCTCTCTCTCTCTCTCTCTCTCTCTCTCTCTCTCTCTCTCTCTCTCTCTCTCTCTTGCCCTCCCTCTCACCACATCTAGTGTGGTCTGATAAGCAGACGAGAGGGATGTTTTCTTGCACCACACAGCTAATGTGCTCCCACAGGCAACTGAAAGGGGGTGATAAGCAGAACTTCAAACTGCCTTCATAGGCTATCATCTTATGATTTTTATGAGAGCTTGTTTAACCCCATCTCTGCCATGCTGTCACTTGAAAACAACTAATAAGAAGGAGGAATTTGAAATCTTTAATCCTTGTTATGTGCTTGTTGCATTAGTATGTGAAAGGAATTTCATCAAAACCCACACTGTTGAAAAGAGATTTGTTACAGGACCAGGAAATGGACTGTTTTCAGGCACGTACATGCACTTTTCAGCCCAGAAATTTTACTGGCTGGGGTAGTGAAGGGGTTAATTGCTCTGAAAAGCTCCTTGAAATGGTAGTAGAAGCTGAAATAATATTCATACTGGCTTATAATTTTGTATAGAATATTGTCTCAGCTACAACTGAGATATTTATATCTCTATATCAGTATATGCATGTTTTGTTCTTGCTTTTAATGATTTAGTAATCGTAATACGCACAGCTTCTTGTCTTGCTTGAGTTGACTTGGAATTGTCGGCCACTAACCATGCGTTGGTATATAATCCATTATTACTCACATCTTTTGTGGAAAATGTTGTTCCTGCATATTGTAACATGCATATCTTTATGAAACACAAACAAAATAAAACAATTTAAAACTGTTTTATTGGTATATCTGTTTAGTTATTTGTTAATTCATATGCATTTTCTGAATTATTAGTGTTTATTTACATAGCCATACTGGTGTTTTTCACACCCACTGTAACATTTTCTATCTGAGGTTTGCAAGAGGTAGTAGATTACGTTTTTGTCCTAATAAATAGTGTTTGTTTTGAACCTTTTATATGATTGGATATTTTCTTAGAATGCTAGCAGTCATTCTCGTTTCAGATCCCCCCAAAGATGTCAGACCCAGAGCTGTATTTTTTAAGTACTTTAAGTGCTGTAATTTGGCCTCCTTTGTTCAAGAGGGAATGGATTTGACTATTATCCGATTTAACATATTTTGGTTTAGCCAGTATTACATTATTCTGTTTGAATGACTTAATTCTTTTGTGGCTGATCCTTTCTTTGCATGGGGTTTGCATGCACAATGGTTGTCCTTCAGTGAATTTGAAGTTTTCATATGAACACCATCATTTCTGATGCATGCATTGACCGGTTGTTTAGCTGGACATCAAATATTCTCCTTGTGAGAGTTGCACTTTTAAAATTCTTGACCCAAGAGTTCATGGTTAAAGGCAGTGTCTGCGTATCTGTGGTGTATGTGGTGTAACTTAGAAGTACTCGCTTGCAATGCATGCACAAATGATATATTCCTTATTGATAGGGGCTGCGTGTTTTTAGTCTTTGTTCCTGGTGTACATGTTCTGTTTCGTGTTGTATCAGTAACCTCTTGTATCCGTAACCTCTTGTACCAGTAACCTCTTCTATTGTAATGTAATGAAAGACATTTGAAGTTTTATTTTATGGTTAACTTTGTCTCTGTTGGGATTTAGAGTAATTAAGGGACAGCTGATCACCCCCAGAGTCAAATTTCAGAAGCTAAACTTGATGCAGTAAGGAAGAAAGAAGTACACTGTGTCGCTAGTTGTAGACTCTTGTAAACAGAATTGAAATGCACAGAAGGTCAAAAAGAACACTGTTTATTATGACAAAACACAACATGTGAATTTTTGGGCTAAGCTCCTTTTTCAAGCTACAAAACAACACTTAAACAACAGTTAAACGGTGAAAAATGAGGTGCAGGACACTTATCTGATTTTGGTTGATCTGTTTTGTTACGTTGTTTTGTTGTTGTTGTTCCTTTATTTGGTTTTTCTTCTCGTAAACAGGGTTTAGAGGTTAGCCACACACATGTAAACTATACACTGTAACTGTTTAGTACAACAGTTTTAAGGAGAGTCTGTTAACCATCTGTTGTGACTGACTTGTGAATGAAGACTTCAGCAGTTATCTTTTGTATGCAAGTTTTGAATTTTTATGTTTCCTAAGTATTCCTCTGTGAGTTGTTAACAAGATGCAAATTTTGAGTTTTTATGTTTCCTTTTGTTTTGTCTTTTAGATTTGTTGCTATTGTTGTATGTAAATGGGAAGGGGGTGCAGTGGAGTTTCGGATTTTATGCCTTAGGCAAGCAAAGCATTTACATTTCTTCATTCAGTTGTAGCTCAGCTTAAGGCATTAAGTGATTGGGAGTTATTTGTATATTTAAACAAAAGTAATGTTTTTCCTGTTACAGGAGATATATAATATATATAGATTTATGTTTTTAATTTAGTTTTAATTTATTTACTTTCTGTTTTTGTTTGTTTATTTAGGATTTTTGTTGTTGCCCCCTCTCTGTCTCTCTGTCTCTGTCTCTGTCTCTCTGTCTCTCTGTCTGTCTCTGTCTCTGTCTCTGTCTCTGTCTCTGTCTCTCTCTCTCTCTCTCTCTCTCTCTCTCTCTCTCTCTCTCTCTCTCTCTCTCTCTCTCTCACTCTCTCTCTCTCTGCTTTATGGGCATTTGAATTGTCTTGTGAGGAAATGAGAGCGAAGTCACAGGAGCAGCACTCCACAACCTGATTGCTAAACTCCACATGCATCCTCTTTGAGGCTCCAACTGTCTGGAACCAGCTCCCTGTTTCTGTCTGCTATGCTACCTCTGTCAGACCTGTCTTTCTGCAAACCTTTTCTTCAGTTTCATTGCCATGAGATATGTGTATGCATGCATTTGAATCTTTGTCATCAAAATATATTTATGTATAAAACAATTTGTAAGTGCTAAGGGCTATTCCAGGTTAAGTGTGCTAAATGGCCGTCATTGACATTATTATGATTATGCTCTGTGACAGATCACGCCCGAGTACCTTCAGCAGCTGTGTTCCCGACTCTTCAGCTCACACATGCGCACGTCCGTGGACCTGACTCGACCTGGCACTGCTGGTGAAGCACTGCGAGCATCTGTTGCACCTCCAATGTGAGTTGTTGACAACATGCATTCCTCTCTTGCACCTCCAGTGTGAGTTGTTGACAACATGCATTCCTCTCTTGCACCTCCAGTGTGAGTTGTTGACAACATGCATTCCTCTCTTGCACCTCCAGTGTGAGTTGTTGACAACATGCATTCCTCTCTTGCACCTCCAGTGTGAGTTGTTGACAACATGCATTCCTCTCTTGCACCTCCAGTGTGAGTTGTTGACAACATGCATTCCTCTCTTGCACCTCCAGTGTGAGTTGTTGACAACATGCATTCCTCTCTTGCACCTCCAGTGTGAGTTGTTGACAACATGCATTCCTCTCTTGCACCTCCAGTGTGAGTTGTTGACAACATGCATTCCTCTCTTGCACCTCCAGTGTGAGTTGTTGACAACATGCATTCCTCTCTTGCACCTCCAGTGTGAGTTGATGACATGTACCAGAGGCATTCCTCTCTTGCACCTCCAGTGTGAGTTGATGACATGTACCAGAGGCATTCCTCTCTTGCACCTCCAGTGTGAGTTGTTGACAACATGCATTCCTCTCTTGCACCTCCAGTGTGAGTTGTTGACAACATGCATTCCTCTCTTGCACCTCCAGTGTGAGTTGATGACATGTACCAGAGGCATTCCTCTCTTGCACCTCCAGTGTGAGTTGTTGACAACATGCATTCCTCTCTTGCACCTCCAGTGTGAGTTGTTGACAACATGCATTCCTCTCTTGCACCTCCAGTGTGAGTTGTTGACAACATGCATTCCTCTCTTGCACCTCCAGTGTGAGTTGATGACATGTACCAGAGGCATTCCTCTCTTGCACCTCCAGTGTGAGTTGTTGACAACATGCATTCCTCTCTTGCACCTCCAGTGTGAGTTGTTGACAACAACATGTACCAGAGGCATTCCTCTTTTGCACCTCCAGTGTGAGTTGTTGACAACAACATGTACCAGAGGCATTCCTCTTTTGCACCTCCAGTGTGAGTTGTTGACAACATGTACCAGGTAGCAGCACTCTGTTCACCTCCAGTGTGAGTTGTTGACAGCATGTACCAGGTGGCAACACTCAGTTGCACCTCTGGTGTGAGTTGTTGACCGCATGTACCAGGGGGCATCTGGGCATGCATGAAGCTGGAGATGTGACAAAATGGCAAACTGAGTCAGGTTTTGACGTCCAGATTGTAGAAGGAAAATCCCCACCACCCTTCCCTCCATCTGTGTCTGCCACTGACCTGGTTGATGGGTCGTCAGCTTACATGTCAGTCCCACTGACTGGATTGGTTTGTCAGCTTACTAGTCAATCCCACTGACTGGGTTGGTTTGTCTACTTACTAGTTAGCCCCACTGGCTGGTGTGCTTTGTCAACTTCCCTGTCAATTCCACTGAGCTGGTTTGTCAACTTCCTTGTCAGTTCCACAGACAGCTAGTTTGTCAACTTCCTTGCCAGTTCCATTGACTGGGTTGATCGATCCAGTCCCTTGTCAGTCCCTTTACTACAGATGACTGAGTTGACTGATCCAGTCCCTTTAGTGCCGATGTCTGAGTTGGTTGAGCCAGTCCTGTGTCAGTCCCTTTACTACAGATGACTGGGTTGCTTCACCCAGTCCCTTTACTACAGATGACTGGGTTACTTTCCCCAGTCCCTTGACTACAAATGACTGGGTTGGTTCACACAGTCCCTTGTCAGTCCCTTTACTACAGATGACTGAGTTGATTGATCCAGTCCCTTTACTGCAGATGACTGGGTTGGTTCACCCAGTTCCTTGATTACAGATGACTGGGTTGGTTGACCCAGTCCCTTGACTACAGATGACTGGGTTGGTTGACCCAGTCCCTTGATTACAGTTGACTGGGTTGGTTTACTCAGTCCCTTGTCAGTCCAATTACTACAGATGACTGAGTTGATTGATCCAGTTCCTTTACTGCAGATGACTCAGTTGGTTGACCCAGTCCCTTGTGAGTCCCTTGACTACAGATGACTGGGTTGCTTCACCCAGTCCCTTGTCAGTCCCTTGACTACAGATGACTGGGTTGCTTCACCCAGTCCCTTGTCAGTCCCTTGACCACAGGCAGTGTGTGCTTGCAGGCCCAGCAAGGCAGAGGTGGAGGCCTTTCCTCCGCTGGACTACAACAAGGTGAAGGCAGAACTGCAGACGGCAGAGGATGGCAAGAAGTCCCTCATCCTGCAGGCTCTCAGATGGGTCAGTTCCTGTCACAGTGTGTGTGTGTATGGTGTGTGTGTGTGTGTGTGTGTGTGTGTGTGTGTGTGGTCTGTGTGTGTGTGTGTGTGTGTGTGTGCATGTGTGGTGTGTGTGTGTGTGTGTGTGTGTGTGTGTGTGTGTGTGTGTGTGCGTGTGTGGTGTGTGTGTGTGTGTGTGCGTGTGTGTGGTGTGTGTGTGTGTGTGTGTGTGTGTGTGTGTGTGTGTGTGTGTGTGTGTGAAGGTGTGTGTGTGTGTGTGTGCGTGCGTGTGTGTGTGGATGTGTGCACATGTATGTGTGTGTATGTGGGGGGGGGGGGTGCATGTGTGTGACTTTGTGGAAGGTGGGGGGACAGGGTGGAGGTAGAGGAAGGAAGTGGTTATAAATATGTACATTTGTATACAACTGCATGATAGAGAGCTGGTTTGGCCTAGCGGTAAGGCGGTAGGCTGGTAAGCGGAAGGACCTCGGTTCGATACCGCTTCGGCTCTCCTTTCTCTTCAAAAGTTGTGGTTTGTGGACACGGTCTTGTGACTTTGTCCCTCACAATTAATGAAACATTAAAATGGCTCTCATCGCTGCCCATCTTGATGCAGGTCATTCTGGTGGTGACAGTGTAGCGATAGGTATATACTCTCCCTCTCCCCCCACCTCCATACCCCCTTCCCCCCATTCTCCCCCATCCCTAATAAGCCTTATGGTCTCTGTGGACGTTAAGCACCATGTTTACTTACGTACTTACTTACAACTGCATGCATACATGTGTGTGGTGGGTGGGTTGGGGGTGGGAGGGAGGTGGGAGGGGAGGTGCTTATGCACATGTGTGCATAGGTGTGATAGGCGCATACATGTACAACGCAGACTACTCTGCACCAATAATTTCATGTTCGCTGTGCAGTGTGTATATTAAATGAGACGTGCATGCCAAGTAAATTCTTCAGCTCTTTAGAGAACCTTTCTTGCCCCGGTAAGCTAGGACAAGCAGGAGCAAAAGCCGACCCTTGACATTCTGGTTCCATTCACCAAAGTTCTTGTGTCGGGTGCTGTGCTTTTTCACATATGTTGCCATTTCAGCGCCTGACCCAGTCCACGGTGGAGAAGAGGGATCAGATCATCGCAGACTATGTGGCCAATGACATCCTTGGCTGTGCCAACACAGGGCCATACCGGGTTAGTCTTTTGGGGGGGGTGGGGGGAGGGGGGGAGAGCTTGAGAGATACAGGCAAGAGAGGGGTAAAGTGGGGGGGGGGGGGGGGGAGAGAAGACAGACTCAGTTTGCTGTGGAGGCAGAGAAGACCAGACTCAGTTTGATAATTGGCCAACTGTAATGCATATTTGAGTGGGTAAGTGAGGACTGACTGGTACATGCATGGGTGTCTTGCTGTGTGTGTGTGTGTGTGTGTGTGTGTGTGTGTGTGTGTGTGTGTGTGACATCCTGGGCTGGGCCAACACAGGGCCATACATGGTTAGTCTTTGGGAAAGGAGGGGTGGGGGGGAGAGCATGAGAGACAAAGGCAAGGGGGGGGGGTGGGGGGGGGAGAGGGGGGTTGTGAGAAGTCAGACTTTCAGACTCTGTTGTTGTTTTTGTTGAGAGCATTGATAATTGTCTAACTGTAATGCATATCTGAGTGGGCAAGTGGGGACTGATTGGTGCATGCATGGGTGTGTTTCTCTGTGTGTGTGACAGTGTGTGTGTGTGTGTTGTGTATGCATATCTCTCTCTCTCTCTCTCTCTCTCTCTCTCTCTCTCTCTCTCTCTCTCTCTCTCTCTCTCTCTCTCTCTCTCTCTCTCTCTCTCTCTCTATATATATATATATATAGTTATTGTTTGCTGGGTGATGTGTTTCTGGTAAACTGCAATATTGAAGGTTCTGTTTGTTGGTCTGTGAGTTGCTTGTAAAGAGCAGTGAGTTTTACCTCTGGTTAGAGAACCATTTGTGTGACGACAGTGCTGGCTGCTGCTCCACGTGTAGCAGTAGCAGTGGAGTGAGCCCAGTGGTAGTGCGCTGACTGGTGCTTGTGTGTCTGTGTGTCCAACAGGAGAGCATCATGCAGATGTTGACGTCCAGCACTGGTGCGGTCAAACAGTACCTGGCTCGGCTCTACAACGCCATCGCTTCTCTCTGCGTCGGTGAGTCACAGGATGAGCTGTGCTCTGCACGCCTGAAAAGTGTGCAGTCGTAAGCACCACTGGGCTTTTTGTTGGTGAGCTGGGCAGCAATGAAAACCATTCTGATATTTCTTTCATTGTGAGGGATGAAATCACAAGACAGCATCCATAAATTACAAATCACAAAATACTTTGACCTAAAATCCCAGATTGTTTAGATAAAAGAGAGCTGAAGCAGGGGATCAAACTGATCGCAGAAAGTAGAGTTGTGCAGCCTTGATTTAAATGGTGTGAATGTGCAGGTCGCGGCTACCTGGCGATGAACCCTGACCTGCTGCCAGCGTTGATGGACATTCTGCGTAATGGAGAGCAGCGCGACCTGGTGGCACAGGAGATGGTGCTCGGTGCTTTACAGAAGCTCAGTTTGAGGTCAGACAGAGTTGTTGCTGTATTTTTCTCTTCTCTCCAAAATCACACATCTCTTCTTTTCTTTTTTTTCTCTTTTTTTGTTTTCAAACTCACTGACCTCTTCTTTTTTTCTTCTTTGTTTGAGAAGATCCAAACACATCAAAGGATCAAAGGAACATGATTTATTAAGCATAGTTCAGGAGCTGTGTGAGAGTCGAGGTGGCCGTCCTGGGCCGTCCGTCCTAACGAGCCTTCTGGTTTCCGTGGACGTAAAGCTATACTGAACCATGCTTCGGCATCGGTCACAGCCTGTCCCTAATATGTCAGCTGACATCTGAGGACATTAAGAATCACTTCATCATCATCAGCTATTCATTAGGACAAAACACAATGTGTGAATTTTCAGAATTTTTCTGCTTCTTCAGGTCTGTATTTTTGCAGACAGAATTATTTCTCTCTGTGTGTGTTGTTTTTCACAAGACATTATAATTATTTCTCTGTGTGTGTTGTTTTTCACAAGACATTATAATTATTTCTCTGTGTGTGTTGTTTTTCACAAGACATTAGAATTCATGAAGCTTATGCAGACATGCCACCTGTGCATTAAAATAAACTACTGTGACTGATGCTGGGGCAGATTTGGGGACAGCATGGGTGGGAGGCGGGGGGTGGGGGGGAGTGTCTACAGGATGGGCAGGGAGAGAAGATGAGGTTCCCAAGAAGTTTGATAACATGCAACTAGGAGGAATGTATGTGTGTGTAGGGGAGGGGGGAAGGGGGTGGGGGTGGGGGGTTGAGGTTGGGGTTGGGGGAGAGAGACAAGATGTGTTGAACAAAATGAAGTACCTGAATGACCTTTAAAAACTATTCCGAGCAGTCACTTACAGTACAGAATGTCCCAGTTACAGACGTTGGCTGCGGACAGCAGTGATTCATAACATGACAGGGGAAGGGTGCGTGGCTTCTGTTCAATGAAATGCAGCAACTGACCAATACAAATGGAGGAGAAAAAAAAGTATATCCTGCATGCAATTACACAGTTCCAGAGCCACCTGTGTGAGCAATGTTACACACATGCCAACGTGTCCCTGTATTTCAGACGTCAGCTGCAGACCGCGATGATTGACCGTGGGGTCATCGAGTGGCTGGTGTCGGTGCTGGAGGACAATGACGCCCTCTCCGACTACACGCTGGAGTACTCCGTCGCTCTGCTGATGAACCTGTGCCTGCGTACATCAGGTTGGGAAAATTAGTGTTTTAACCTCTGAGAGACCACTTCCCATGAAATACTGTCCTGATGAAGGACCTCTCCTCTTAAACTGCAATCAGACTTCCTGTTCCTTCACACACCAACCAAGTGTACTTTGGTGTAATTGTATTTACATTTTCTGACATTCCACTTGGTTTCACCGGTCACTGGAACATTGGAACTGTTTCTAAAGCAATGTTGGGAAAACTTCTGAGAGATGGTGTGGAGCGCATATGTGCTTTTTCTTAGCAAATAGATACCATCTTGAAATGAACTGAAGATTCAGATTCAGAGTCTTTATTCATCAAGTTTCACAACAAGGAAAGTGTGAAAAGTGGTAAGCATACTAACATCAGCAAATGACAACACTGACATACATCAGCTAGCATAAGTTTAGAGGTATACACCCATCCACACCACCAAAGCAACATGTGCACATACACACACCTGCACACACATGCACACACACACATATATACACACCTGCATGCACACACAAATGTGCACACACGCACATGCACACACACACACACACACACACACACACACACACACACACACACACACACACACACACA
>OY757555.1:6831285-6845483 GCA_963584105.1 Alviniconcha strummeri | reverse complement strand
GTGAGGATCACAAGGTCAACATGAGGATCACAAAGACAACACGAGGATTACAAGGCCAACACAAGGATCACAAGGTCAACACGACGATCACAAGGACAACACTGACGAGGATCACAAGGACAACACGAGGATCACAAGGCCAACACGAAGATCACAAGACACCACGAGGATCACAAGCACAACAGGAGGATGACGAAGACAACACGGGGATCACAAAGACCAGACGGTCAACGCAAGGATCACGAGGGCAACACGAGGATCACAAGGACAACGTGAGGATCACGAGGGAAACACCAGAATCACGAGGGCAACACGAGGATCGCAAGGACAACGCAAGGATCACGAGGGAAACATGAGGATCACAAGGAAACACGAGGATCACGAGAGCAACACGAAGATCACAAGGATCAGGTCAAAGCAAGGATCACGAGGGCAACATCATAAGGACAGCACAAGGATCTGTGGTTTCTTTAATTAAGTAGGCTAAAGAGACGGAGATTTCCTGGCGTGCCAATCACCTTGATCGGCATGCCCCGCGGGGGAGTGGAGAGTGGGGAGGGGGGGGCGAGGGGAAGGGGGGTGTCCTGATGGTGTCTGACCGACGGCATGCTTCAGTTTTTGCAGTGCCTTGCAATCAGCAACGCCTAGCGGACCACGGCCACGCCCACACACTCACAGACTGGGCCGGGGTTATGATGGTGGTTACGTCTGAAACCTTCCATCCACTGCGTGGCCCGCCGTTGCATCACCACGGACAGATCACGGACAGGCCACAGACAGACCAAAGACAGAGCACGGTCAGACCACAGTCAGCTAGACCACAAACCAAGGATAGAACACAGACCACAGACAGACCACGGACAAACCAAGGATAGAGCACAGACCACAGACAGACCACACACAGACCATAGAAAGACCACACACAGACAGACCACACACAGACACGGACACACCACACACAGACCACGGACACACCTCACACAGACCACAGACAGACTGCAGACAGACCACAGACAGACCACACACAGACCGCGGACAGACCATAGAAAGACCACACACAGACAGACCACACACAGACACGGACACACCACAGACAGACCACGGACACACCACACACAGACCACAGACAGACTGCAGACAGACCACGGACAGACCACACACAGACCACACACAGACCACAAGCAGACCACACACAGACCGCGGATAGACCACAGAAAGACCACACACAGACAGACCACATACAGGCCACACACAGACCACGGACAGACCACAGACAGACCACAAACAGACCACACACAGACCGCGGATAGACCACAGAAAGACCACACACAGACATACCACATACAGACCACACACAGACCGCGGATAGACCACAGAACGACCACACACAGACAGACCACATACAGACCACACACAGACCACGGACAGACCGCAGACACACCACGGACAGACCACACACAAACCACGGACCAGCTGTCACCAGACTATTTTACGCAGTGCGCGAACGACAAGAAGGACAAAGAGGAGAAGAGGGAGCAGGAGTAGGAGAAGAAGAGGAAAAAGGAATTAGAGAAGGAGAAGAAGGAGGTGGAGGAAAAAAGGAGGAAAATGGAGAGGTAAAAAAGAAGGGACAAAAGAGGAAGGGGAGATCAAAAGAAATGGGAAGAGGAGGAGGCGAAGGAGGATGTAGAGAAGGAGATAGGAAGACTGGCCCAAAGCAGCAGAGGCCGGAACGAGTTGTGTGGCTGGGGTGCAGGTTATAACGGCAGAGGGCTCATGAGTGCCTATAATTATAGCCCTACTGAAACCTCAACTCAGCCCATAACCCTTCATTGCATCTTTATTCTGTCTTGAATAAATTCTTGTTTAAACCAAACCTCAGTACACACATTATTCTGTTCTACTCGTGCTCCTTTCGTTATGACCAAATCTCCCTCTTTTCTTCACATTTGTTGTCCTTTGCCGGTCTCGCCGCTGCTGCCGGCCACAGACTCATCACACTGAGTAACCCCAGCTACCTGATCCTCCAAGCCAATCTGCAACCGTAGAGTCGCGGCAGTAAACTGTGGCATATCACGTCTTCGTCAGTCCCAGATGGAGGAGCCCTTCCCGTGACAGCAGCCCGTGTAACACGCTCACCCCTGATGAACCGTGCCGAGAACGCTTTAAAAGAGGCAACCGCCCCAATGCCCTTGTTTGCAAATGTTTACGGCTCGCAGGCTTTTTAGCCTTTTGCCTGGCAGGTCGTACTTTGGTGTATATTCTGTCCAACAATATTCTTTTTAAGAGTGCAGTTAGTGTTGACTGACTTGTTTTCGTCAAATAACGATTGGGCCATATTTCCTGCTAGCAGTATTAGGTTTAAACAGATGAGTCTTCAGAGCGGTTTTAAATGCAGAGGCTAACTGAATGTGTTTAATTTCATGAGGCAGAGAATTCCAGACAGGCGGAGCAGCACAGGAACAAGAGCGGAGTCCAAAATGATTAATTCTGGTCTTAACGTGTGTAAAGCGCAGAGTTCTTGAGTCAGAAGAAGAGCGGAGTTGTCTTGACGGAGAGTACAAACGAAGAAGACCAGACAAATAAACAGGCGCTGTGTCAGAGAAAAAGGAGTGACAAATAGTTGATAACTGATGCCCAATACCTGCTCAGATCGGCAGCCAGTGAAGAGTTCTGAGGAGGGGTGAAACATGATCTCGTTTACGTGCTTAATTTGAGCACAAAAGACCTGAAACAACTGCAATAACTATCGAGTGGAATGCGAGTAAATACGAGCTACACACACACACACACACACACACACACACACACACACACATACACACACACACACACACACACACACACACACACACACACACACACACACACACAATATTATAAGTAATGTTCCAATGTAAAATACAGCCCTACATCTAAGGCTGAACTGAACTGTACCATTTGACCGGAAGACGCTCCTCTGAACTTTCTTGATGACCTCAGCCCTGCTGTGGTGTGTTTCAGGGAAAAAGCGATGTGTTCCCAGTGCTCACCAGACTCTTCAGGTCCTAAGCGACCTCTTGGGCCACGACAACCAGGAGGTGAGCAGGGAAACTTGACCTGTATAAAAACTGCTTTTTAAACAGACCATTGAAAACCTTTCGAGACAGCTCCTGGGTCTGTTGTCTTGAACAAGTTCACATTTTTCACGGGCCCCAAGTTGCCAGGCTTGCAGAAAAGCTCTGGGGTTCCGAAGAGGACCTGCTGCAGACACCTGAGTCCATCAATGCCATTAAGCTTGGGGAGAGGGGATGGCTCAGCGGTAGAGCGCCAGACTCATAATCAAAAGGTCGTGGGTTTGAGTCCCGTAGGAGCGGCGGGATAATTTTCTTCTCCAGGGTCAGCTTTCAGTGCTGACTCTTATTTCGGTATCCGTTCCACCCTCCCTGTTACTGCAGTGACATGTAAGAGATCCCAGTCATTCTGCCAGAAGTGCAGGTTACAGCTAAACATTCATGCATACTACGCATGTGGCTTGAAATGTTGTTGTTGATTGCTTTTATATAGTGCTGTTCTCTGCTCTTGGGCAGACTCACTGTGCTATGTGCTATAGAAAGTCACTCATTCACAATCACATGTGAAAAGCACCCGATGAGTCTCCACAAGAGTGGAGATTAGCACTATCTATTGCACTGTCTCTAGAGATTAGCACTGTGTGTGTGTGTGTGTGTGCGTGCGTGCGTGCGTGCGTGCGTGCGTGCGTGCGTGCGTGTGTGTGCATGTGTGTGTGTGTATGTGTGTGTGGGCATGTGTGTGTGTGTGTGTGTGTGTGTGTGTATGTGTGTGTGTGGGCATGTGTGTATGTGTATGTGTGTGTGTTTGTTTATATTTTTATTGTTGCTTTCTTTGTGTGTATATCTAGTCAATGTCCATGCCTATAAGCTCCTGTTGTAGAGGTTGACTGGCATAAAACACCAAGTTACTTACTGTTGTGAATTAGCTCTGATGGTTGGTTTGAGGATGTGGCTGTAGACAGGTACTCATCACTGTTGCGTGCATTTCAGATTCGCCCCTATGTGAACGGAGCACTGTACAGCATCCTGGCCATCCCGTCCATTAGGGAGGAAGCCAAAGCTATGGTAGGAACCAGCATTGTCAGCATTATCAATTATCATCATCAGCATCATCATTAGCATCATCAAGTTTGGGTGTGTGTGTGTGTGTGTGTTTGTCTTTGTTTAAATTGTTCTAAACTTCAGTTGTTGAAACTGAAGAAACCAGTTTCTGATGAATATGAATTTTTCCCTCTGCTGTATTAGAGAAGCCTTCCGCCCCGACCATCCCAAAAAGAAGTGCTACAGAATTTTGAATTGTTCATGAAGTAACCTGACCTTTGTTCTGGGTCCCATTTCACAGGGGATGGAAGAGATCCTTCGTTGTTTCGTCAAGGAAGACCAGCCTGACATGAATCGGCAGATAGAGTTCATCATCAAGCAACTCAACTCCAGTAAGTGGATGCAGATAGTACATATGCATGTGTGTGTGTGTGTGTGTGTGTGTGTGTGTGTGTGTGTGTGTGTGTGTGTGTGTGTGTGTTACTGTAAATCACTTGTGGCTGGCAGCATGTGTGGGAGATGGGTGCTACGCAAGTCAGCTGTGTTGTTATTATCAGTATGTTGCAGTCATAGTCTTTTTGTGCATCAGTCAGCATCGTGTATATGGGGGAGGCAAGGAGAGGGGGTTAATATGCAGCCATTGATTATAGCATGCAAGGTGAATATTGTGTAATATTGCGTTAATTTACAATGCATGTATACAACAGTACAACTCGTATTAAGGAATGTGGATGGAAAGTGATGTTGGCGTAATGCTATTACGTTTGTTGTGCTTGGCGCTGAAACTTCCTCCCTGCCTGTTTTCAGATGAGAATGGAGAAGACTACGAATCAGATGATGAGGAAGATGATGAAGAAGAAGAGGTGAGCAGTGTTTTACTTTGGTGTATGATATCCAATGACTAACTGATTGTGGGATCCGGGACAGACTGAGTTAACTGGGGAAACTTGTGAGAGACCGGGTGGAGCACATATGGGCTTCTCCAGGCACATAGATACCATCTTGAACTGAACTGAAAGTTTAAATGCTCTTACTTAAATGGAAATCCGCTTAGCTCAAAGTGTAATGAAAATGTCTTGTGGTAAGATGCATTGACTGGCTGTCACTAACAGGAGGAAAATGTCTTGTGGTAAGATGCATTGACTGGCTGTCACTAACAGGAGGAAAATGTCTTGTGGTAAGATGCATTGACTGGCTGTCACTAACAGGAGGATAATGTCTTGTGGTAAGATGCATTGACTGGCTGTCACTAACAGGAGGACCAGGATGCCCTTGAGGCTGACCTTGACAAAGACGAGCTGGTGAGGCCTCAGCCTGGTGAGCTGTCTGGTGAGGCGCTGCTCACCACTCACTTCTCACTCACAGCTCCGCCTGGGACCTCTCGGGGCAGGAAGAAGGTAGAGTAAGCTTTCTGTTTCATGCTGAACGTCTGCGAGAGGAATCTGTGCTAGTGTTTCGTCGGTGCTGCTGATTCCATTCATCACCATCATGCAGGTCAAAGCCAGGGCCACTGTCCTGGTAGCTGTCATGGCAGAAACCTTCATGCTAGCTTTTCTTTGAAGGCTATGCAAGTGAGACCTTTGAAACTTTTGGTGAGGATAAATACTTGACGTTTGGTGAAGAGGGCTGGTGCTTATTGATGTTTTTTAGGATGGGTGTACATGTGATGTTTTTTCGAAGCAAAGGGATGGCCTATGTTATGTGATGTTTGTCAGAGCAGAGGGATGATGTATACTGGATGTTTTTCAAAATAGAGACATGGTGTATATTTCATGTTTCCAAAGCAGAAAGATGGTATGTATTTGATGTTTTTCAACGCAATATTGGATATTTTTCAAAGCCAAGGGATGGTGAATGCTTGATTTTTGTCAAAGGGGTGGGGGGGGGGCTGACAATATGCTAATCCAAAAACTCATTGCGATGGTGCTTTCTCCTCTCCTTCCCCTGACTCTGCTGGCGCCAAAGACATTGGATGGTGGGCAGCAACAAGATCAGCCTCTGCAGCGACCCGTGACCCCGGGGCAACGTCGGGGTCCTGAGTCCGTCAGGGAAACTGTTGCTTCCAGGTGAAAATGCCTTTGTGTCTTGGGGTCGCTGTGGGTGGAGTTTTCAGCTGTTGTTGCTGTTTTTGCTGTTGTTGTTTCTTTCCAGTCAGTAATCAGGTGATCTGTCCAGTTTTTCCTTGTGATCTGGGGAAACTTGTGAGAGACCGGGTGGAGCACATATGGGCTTCTCCAGGCACATAGATACCATCTTGAACTGAACTGAAAGTTTAAATGCTCTTACTTACATGGAAATCCGCTTAGCTCAAAGTGTAATGAAAATGTCTTGTGGTAAGATGCATTGACTGGCTGTCACTAACAGGAGGACCAGCTCGTCTTTGTCAAGATCAGCCTCAAGGGCATCCCGGTCCTCCTGTTAGTGACAGCCAATCAGTGCATCTTGCTGCAGCAAGGTAGATAGATGGAGGGGTGAACTGGGAATAGAAAGAGAATGAGGGATAGAGTGATCGGTGTTTTGAGACTGATCGGTGTTTTGTATTGACTGATTAATAAAAAGACAATAGACTGATCAGTGTTTTGAGACTGATTGGTGTTTTGTATAGAGTGATTAATAACAAGACAATAGACTGATCAATGTTTTGTCTATAGACTGATTCATAAAAAGACAATAGACTGGTCATGTTTTGTATAGACTGATTAATAAAAAGACAATAGACTGATCAATGTTGTGTATAGACTAATTAATAAAAAGACAATAGACTGCTCAGTATTTTGAGACTGATTGGTGTTTTGTATAGACTGATTGATAAAAAGACAAAGTATGTATAGGATGGTTTTGAAGTACTGAAACAAAATATGACCCATACTACCTTTAAACAAGGACTAGTTCAGTTCATTTATTAGGTGCACAGGATTTTTTCCCTCCTGATTTTGCAGTCCACAAGAAGATCAATTTTTGCAGACAGTCTGGATTCCACCCTTCCATATGCACTTTGTGTGTGTGTGTGTGTGTGTGTGTGTGTGTGTGTGTGTGTGTGTGTGTGTGTGTGTGTGTGTGTGTGAGTGTGGGTAGCGTGTGTGTGTGAGTGGGAGGCATGTGTGTGTGTGTGCGTGTGTGTGAGTGTGGGTGGCAGGTGTGTTTGTGTGTGTGATTAAAGTTTTTTACTCTATCCAGCAATGATTGTTGTTGTTTGTGCCATCCTCAGACTAGCATCACGGTCAGGTAACACCCCAGCAGGCAGTCGCCCAACCACTGGAAGCAAGGATATCAATGCACGACCACCAACCCGCAGTGGCTCACGTCCTGCCAGCCAAGAGTCCTCTGGTCGTAAGTTTCCTTCTCCTCCTGTTGGCACAGTAAGCCATATGTTCTGCTGTTGGCACAGTAAGCCATGAGTTCTGCTGTTGGCACAGTAAGCCATATGTTCTGCTGTTGGCACAGTAAGCCATGAGTTCTGCTGTTGGCACAGTAAGCCATGAGTTCTGCTGTTGGCACAGTAAGCTCTAAGTTCTGCTGTTGGCACAGTAAGCCATGAGTTCTGCTGTTGGCACAGTAAGCCATGAGTTCTGCTGTTGGCACAGTAAGCCATGAGTTCTCCTGTTGACACAGTAAGCCATGAGTTCTGCTGTTGGCACAGTAAGCCATGAGTTCTCCTGTTGACACAGTAAGCCATGAGTTCTGCTGTTGGCACAGTAAGCCATGAGTTCTCCTGTTGACACAGTAAGCCATGAGTTCTGCTGTTGGCATAGTAAGCCATAGGTTCCCTTTTCCCCCTGTTGCCACAGTAAACCATAAGTCTTGTTGTTGGCACAAGTTTCTTTCTCCTCCTGTTGGTACAGTAAGCCATAAATTCCCTTTCTGTTACTGTTGGCCCAGTAAGCCATGAGTTCCCTTCTCCCCATGTTGGCACAGTAAGCCATGAGTTCCCATCTCCTGTTGGCACAGTAAGCCATGAGTTCCCTTCTCCCCATGTTGGCCCAGTAAGCCATGAGTTCCCTTCTCCCCATGTTGGCACAGTAAGCCATGAGTTCCCTTCTCCCCATGTTGGCACAGTAAGCCATGAGTTCCCTTCTCCCCATGTTGGCACAGTAAGCCATGAGTTCCCTTCTCCCCATGTTGGCACAGTAAGCCATGAGTTCCCATCTCCTGTTGGCACAGTAAGCCATGAGTTCCCTTCTTCTTCTGTAGGCACAAAAACTCTGATGGTAGCAAGCACATAGCCAGTGCTGTGGGCTGTGCATTTCAGTGCTGATTGTTGTTGTGATTATTGTTAGATGCTCTGTCATTATTCTTATCTGCTACAATTTTAAAAATGTATGTATTGCATTGTGGAGTCAAACGGTGCGTGTGTGTGTGTGTGCTTATGTACATGTGTGTGTGTGTGTGTGTGTGTGTGTGTGTGTGTGTGTGTGTGTGTGTGTGTGTGTGTGTGTGTGTGTTTATGTCCATGTGTGTGCGCGTATGTACATGTACATGTATGTGTGTGTGTGTGCTTATGTACATGTGTGTGTGTGTGTGTGTGTGTGTGTGTGTGTGTGTGTGTGTGTGTGTGTGTGTATAGGGTACGGAGTGCGACCACCCAGTCAGCCAGGTGACAGAGCAGTGCGTCCCTCCACGAAGGCCATGGAAAAACTCGGCACTGGAGCCAAGTAAGTGTACACAGCTGAGACAGTGACTGGGAAGCAGCACAAAGACCACATATTTCACTTCTTCTCCCACAGATGGCCACACTCAGCCAGTTGATCACTCTGCCACTGAACTAGTGAAGCTCAACAGAGTTTGGCACATGTAGAGAAACCGGGGGGGGGGGGGGGGGGGGGGGGGTAGGAGGAGGGTGCTCTGAATTATTCAAAGTTATGCACATTATGTTTGGTGAGAGATGTCGGACATATCAGTCTTGCATTTTATTAGCAGAGGATCAAGAATTGCAATGCTGAATATGTGAGGGAGGGAGAAAGACATTTTCTGGGATGAGAGAGAGCCAGTGAGTGAGGCACAGAGAGAGAGAGAGAGAGAGAGAATGAGCAGGTGAGTAAGGGAAAAAGAGAAAGCAAGTGAGTGAGGGAGGGAAGGGGAGAGAGAGAGAGAGAGCATGTGAGTGAGGGATAGAGAGAAACAGAAAGAGAGCAAGTGAGTGAGGGAGAGAGAGAAACAGACAAAAAGAGAAAGAGAGCAAGTGAGTGAGGAAGAGAGAGCAAGCGATGGAGAAGGAGAGAGAGAAACATGCTCTTTTAGTTCATTAAGAAAAAGACGAAAGCTTCAGCTGCTCCGCAGCAGAATGTAGAACTAAGTGTGATGAGCAACGACCCCCTGTTTTCAGTGTCCAAGAGTACAAGCAGGCGTTTGGCTCCAAGCCTAAGATCCCTCGCACCCCAGACCCCCATGGTGGGGCACGCCCCTCCACCCGCAGCTCGGTCAAAGATGCACCGCCACAACCACAATACTCCCAGTCTGAGCCACGCCCTACGTCTTCTGGGAAGTCAGGTAAACATTTTGTCTCTTGTCAGCATATGGTTTGTGTGTGTGTGTGTGTGTGTGGGTGTTTGTCTGCTGTGCACAGTTCAGTGCTTTATTTGCTGTGTCTTCTTCCTCTTTGCTTGAGTCAGTCTGGTTCTTTGTTTTCAGTTCTTTTTTCTTGCTCTTCTTCGAGTCTTTGATGAATTTGTCATCTTGGCATTAACCCTTTTAGTTCCAGTGTGGTTTTGTGTGTTCAGTCAAAGCTTAAAGAATGAGTGCGTTATTACTTTGTGTCATGTCAGAGTTCGGTGGTAAAAAGCACGTGAAACACAGGGAGTCTGCTCAAGAGGGGAGAATAACGCGATAAAAAAGCGCCCAGTAATGATAACTGGGCACATATTTCTCCTTATTGCGGAGGCAGCAAAAGTTCGTTGCAGTTAAGACCCATCATGGATACCCTGGTATTGGGTGTTAACAACGCACAGGAAGAATCAGCGCTCAAAAGGAAATTACACTGCTTAGTTGAGACAGAACGCGCAAGGGACACAACCAGTGACACCTGAATTGCCCGTAACTCTTTCCTGGAAGGCAAGGGAGAGGGAAGGTAAAAACCACATGAATGTGACGTGGTGGAGTTTATCTGCCCTGCATTTTCAGCATGCCAGGGAACCGACAGAACTCCAGGCAGATGTTGGTGTTTCAGTGCCATGTTCCTTGGGTGTGTGATGCTAAATGAACATTTCCTGTTGTGTGTCAGTTCTTCACAAGTCAGCTGCTTTAATTCAGTTTCAGATTGTGCTAATTTGGAATCTAAAGACTCACTGATTTTTACGTGTACTTGTTGTCCAGCTGGTAATAGCCATGCATTGGTTATATAGCTTACTTTTTTCTTTTCCTTTTTTTTTAAAACCTTTTTTTCCCCACTTTCTTCTTTATCTGGCGCTTTGTGTGAATCTTTTCGTAATCTTTCTTGCTTCCCTTTTCTGCTCACTCTTAGCAGATTTTGAATAATATGTTTAACCGGGTCACTTCCTACATGCCGTGATTTGCTGTGCGTTGCTGTTTTCATAATACTGTATATTTATTTCTGTCCTTTCAGATTTGGTAAAATCCTTATTATGTTGTACTTTCACTTTTTTCTGATTAACCCCTTAACTGCCATAAGGATGCCACTTGACATCCCAGAAAGAACATTTCCCATTGGATTATTTTGACGCCATGACATTCTGCTTGAACTCGCACTTTTCGTGTATTATCATGCAGAGCAAGTGTCTCCAAATGAACACCTTTGGCTGGCTAAACTTCATTTTGACACACTTCTCATCAGAAACCTGATCCTGGAGTACAAACTCTTTGGCAGAGAAGGGGTTAAACAGGGACCCCAAGCAAAGAAACACCATTGGCGCTGTTGATAGGGAATAAACTGAAAAGCACTCACAGCAGTTTTCCAGTCAACTTGTGGTCTAGCTGCTTTGTAAGTCAGTGTCTGAAAGTTGTGAAAATGTGAGAGAGAAAAAAAGAAAGGAAAAAAGCTAGGATGACTGGTAGCATTCTAAAACAAGACCCAAACACATAAACGGTTAAGAGCAGTGCAAATTTAATAGCAGAATACAAATCATCTGACCCTGAAAATTTGCACATATTGTGTTGGCATAAATGCTTGATGTTCCTTTTAACTGTCTGTGTGTGTGAAATTATGACCTAAGCAGGCTGCCCAACCTGTGTGGCAAAAGTGCATCTTGTGTCCTAAAAAAGGGACTAGCCCTGAAAATTTGAGAAAGGGATTTACAGGAAACTTTGTATATCTTTTGTATTGTCTGGAGTAAGTAAAAACAGCAGCAACACCCCATTGTGTTCTAGGCATGACTGTGCCAGATCTGGAACCCTCTGTTAATAATAATAGTGGACATTTCTATGGCGCATGATCTGTAGCAAGATCTTGGGCACAATGCGCCATCCAAAAAGATGCAGAAAAATGTATAAACACATACAATAGAGAAAGAAAAAGAAAAAAAAGCAGTTTCAGGCCATATGATTGCCAGCCATGCAAGAGTTTACATACAGCAATTTTAGTAAATAAACCAAAGTTGTCAGTAACCAAACATGACCAGACTCTGATCTGAGCACACATGTACGATGCAAGTAGATATACTGACAATACAAAAATGTACAACGGGAACATTATTTTGATTGTGCCATGAGCCAAGCTTTGTCTGCCGTTTATTGGTAAGGAGCAAATCAACATGGCTGTTCTGTGAGGAGCACAGATTTGAAGCAACTGCAACAACAAAAATCACTTCTGCTGCATAAGTATAATGATGGACCAACGATAGGAAGCCTGTGAACGGACCAGTGGCACATTTTCTGATTTTACGCCATAGGTGTCTCTGCTTAGGGTACCCTTTAAGAACAAGGTTGATTGGATGTTTTCTTTGTGTGTTTTTTGTGTGTTTATTGAGTGTTTTTTGTTTGTGTGTCTTCTTGAGTGTTTCCTTTGTGTGCACTTTAATCTTTACGTTCATTCATTTTACTCCCTTTTTTCTTGATTTCATTTCACTGGATCATGTATGTATACCTAGCTGCCAGACTCTACAAAAGTGAATCTCAGAAAACCGCAGGATGGAAGGTTTAGCGCAGCAAGCGTTGAGCTTGCTCACAGGTGAAATTGACCAAGGTACATGTATCAGTATGTGTATGCTGCATCCTATTTAATAATACTTTTGACTGGCATTATGTTCTTATTGCTTTAAGTACGGAGCAGTTGTGCTTTCACTGCTGTACTAATTGATTGCATGTTGCTGAACTAAAACTTGCTACACATGAAATTTGCTGGAGGGGAACGTAACTCCAAATACAGTGGAGTTGTTGGAATTCAGTTGCTTACTGCATGCTTGCTTTAGCATTTCAAAACTGTGTGCGTGCGTGCGTGTGTGCGTGTGTGCATGCATGCGTGCATGTGTGTGTGCATGCATGCGTGCATGCGTGTGTGCATGCGTGTGTGCATGCGTGCGTGTGTGCGTGTGTGTGTGTGCGTGTGTGTGTGTGTGTGTGTGTGTGTGTGCATGCGTGCAATATAAGTCCAGTCCATTTAGTTTTTTGCAATTTGAACTGCTTGTAGACATTGCTCTTCTCATTTTCTGCTTGAGGTGTCTCAGTGTGTATGTGGTATATATTAGAATTTTGTACAGCATGCCAAGCCCTATTTTTTATGCTAGAAGTTCATGCATTTTAAAGATTTTAATATTTTTGTAATTATTATTGATTACACCTTATCATATAGCCTTCTGACTCAGAGCAAAGTGCAGGATCGTTGTTCTTAATCAATTTGATCCTCCAGGTGATTAACATTTTTACTTATGTATAATTTGCTGAAGAGAACATGTTAAGGGGGAATGCAATTTTAGTACAGATGATAAAAAAAAAGAAGAAAAAAAAAAAAAGAAGAAGAAATCAAGTGATCTTTATATATGCTGTGTTTGTACTTATTTAAACTTTAAGATCATTTTATGGTACAGATATTGTGACAGTAGATGATTTGTGCAGAGAAAAATTGCTTTGGCCTTAAAAAAACAACAACAAAAAACATGTAGAGGCTTAAAAAAAGAAGAAGGTAGGGGTGGGGTGGGGTGGGGGTGGGGGGCAGGTTAGGGGGGTGGAGGGGGTAGCTGTGTAGTTGGGATGGATTGTACCTGTTGGCAGGGGTGGGGGTGGGGGTTCACTGTCTGGTTCTCTTCTAGTATTGCTCTGCCCGTTCCCCTGAACACATTGCTTTTCTTCAAGCTACCCCACTGCACTCAGACCGAGAAAAAAAATCCCTTCCCCCCTCCCCCCCCCAAAAAAAAACAATCCACTATTCTAGGCAGATGTGTGAGCATTTCAAAATGGTGCCAATGGTTGCCATTTCAAAATGCAGCACTTCTTGTCAGTTTCCCAGAACGTCTTTTCCAGAAGGTGTTTGCAAAGACTTGTAAAATACCAGCTGTAGTCAATCTCCGTAACTGTGATGTGAGCAAGGATACATCTCTGTATACAAAAATATTGTCTGTTGGTTTGTGCCTTGACTCCAGGACTTGATCTGATGCATGAGTCCTTGTCTTTCTTCCAGCTCCTGGGAGCCCACGCAAGGGTTCAGTAACTGGAGGTAGCAAACCACAGACGCCCAGCAAACCTCAGACCCCCTCTCGCTGAGCAAATGTCGGCATCCAGCAAACTTCACATGCTCCCTCATTGAGCACATGTGGACATCCAGCAAATCCAGAACTCCAGCAAACCTCAGACGCCTTCTCACTGAGCAAATGTGGACATCCAGCAAACCTCAGACGCTTTCTCACTGAGCAAATGTGGACATCCAGCAAACATTAGATGCTCTCTCACTGAGCAAATGTGGACATCCAGCAAATTTCAGATACTCTCCGACTGAGCGATTCCAGAACTCCAGCAAATCTCAGACACCCTCTCACAGAGGAGCTTACGTGGACATCCAGTAAACTCCAGATACCCTCTCAGTGAGCAAGTCCAGAAATCCAGCAAACCTCAACACCCTCTCGTTGAGCAAATGTCAGCATCTAACAAACTTCAGATACCCTCTCAGTGAGCAAGTCCAAAAATCCAGCAAACTGCAGCTGCCCTTGTTGAGCAAACCCA
>OY757555.1:6821285-6826285 GCA_963584105.1 Alviniconcha strummeri | reverse complement strand
TTCTCCTGAATAACAGCAAAACAGTTCGTCATGTTTATGTATCAAGATAAAACACACAGTTCCAAAGCAGTTTTCACATCGCCATCAAAACACGTTTGTGTGCACCTTGCTCCTTTGTTGAGAATGGAGTAAGATTGCTGTCCATGCCCAGATTGAGTAAAGCACTCACTGTCCCTGTGTCCCTCAGTGCTAACAAACTGTCAGCACTGTAGGTTAAAACCTGCAGATTCTGCCAACTGTGGGTGAGAGGGTAGCGTGTGCAGCCGTTTCCTCCCACCTGTGCATAACCATCATACTTACAAGAGTAGTGTTACTCCCCAGCCACTCCTGCACGTCTGGGGATTTCAACAATGGAATATGCTATGTCATGAAGACTACTGTAGCTGAAAGTCATTCTGGCACAGAACTCTTAACCAACATTTTGCCTCGGTGCTCTGGCTAGAGGCGGTGAGATGCCAATGGTGAAAGTCAGCAACCCCTGATCAGGAGCAGCATCACCAAGGTCTGAACCTGCAACCTCTTGATCCCAAATCTGGCACCATAACTGCTCCGCCACAGCACACCCTACGTGTCGGGTTGTCCAAAGCTGCCATATGTCTTGTTCCAGGTGATGTACACGTCCAGGTCTTTCTCAGACACGCTTGGGCGCACTTGGGGCAAGGCGGCCTCAAAGTCCTTCATGGTGATGGGTGGTACCTAATAAACGACAAACACAGTCATTATAATAATAATAATAAGAAGAAGAATGAAAATTGGTAAAGCACATATCCTACAGCTCAGAGCACTGAACAAGCATAGTATAACACACATGATGTACTTCGAGATGGAAATGTTATCAGCAATAAAAATGTATATTAAAAAAAAAAAAAAAAAGCTAACACAATGTAGACATTGCCACTGTTCTGAGATGCATTATTGTCCTCTGCATTCCCTGTTTTAACCCTTTCACTGTCACACTTGGAAACAACCAATAAAGCACAAAATTTGAAATCCTTAAGCCTTTTATACCCCCCATAAAAGGGGGGGGGGGGTATACCCCACCCACCCTTTTATACCCCACCCGCCCTCTTCCCCAGGGCTGACAAACAGATTGTTGCGGCTAGCTGATAACAAATTTCCCATGAGGAATGTCCCCTCCCCCCACCCCCCAGGTCAGTGGGGCTCACAAAATACCTGCTTGGGGCAGACATACACAAAATTCCTTGCTCAGGGAGGATGTACACAAAATACCTGCTCAGGGTGGATGTACACAAAATACCTGCTCAGGGTGGATGTACACAAAATACCTGCTCAGGGAAGATGTACACAAAATACCTGCTCAGGGTGGATGTACACAAAATACCTGCTCAGGGTGGATGTACACAAAATACCTGCTCAGGGAAGATGTACACAAAATACCTGCTCAGGGTGGATGTACACAAAATACCTGCTCAGGGAAGATGTACACAAAATACCTGCTCAGGGTGGATGTACACAAAATACCTGCTCAGGGAAGATGTACACAAAATACCTCCTCAGGGAAGATGTACACAAAATACCTGCTCAGGGTGGATGTACACAAAATACCTGCTCAGGGAAGATGTACACAAAATACCTGCTCAGGATGGATGTACTCCATCTGTTCCAGTGGAATACTTCTGATGGGACCCAGTGCTGCTTCACGACACAAGTTGGCCATGTCTGCTCCAGAATAACCTGCTCACACACACAAAAAAAAAATCCTGTTGGCAAATACACGGTTAAGAAACTACCTTGTATAACATAATGTACCTTGTATAACATAATGTTAAACTACAGTTCTGTCACCTGGTTACGTTAAGATGAGCTTACCTTGCATAACGTGATGTCAAACTAGTTTTGTCACCTGGTTAAGTTCAGATGAGCTTACCTTGCATATTTTGATGTCAAACTAGTTTTGTCACCCAGTTAAGATGAGCTTACCTTGCATAATCTGATGTCAAACTAGTTTTGTCACCCAGTTAAGTTAAGATGAGCTTACCTTGCGTAATGTGATGTCAAACTAGTTTTGTCACCCGGTTAAGTTAAACTCTTTCATCCCTGAAAACCGCTACAGCGGTTGAGAGAATCTTTCCCTTCATTCCTGAGAACCTCTAGAAGGCAGGCATAAACACTCCCTTCCTTCCGGCCGGCTGCTGCAGCGGTTCTGCCTTTGAAATCAGCGCCTATCTGTCACATGGTCAGCATGTCAGTTCCCCCTGGCCAGTGTAACGGGACCTGAGGAATGTTTTGATAAGCTGCACAATGCTTTGATTAGCCATATGCCTGGCCACTGCCAGATTGTGGGAAAGTGTCCAGTGCACAAAATTTGTCCATTTCTAGGGATGGGGTTAGGGTATTCTGTACAGTTGGAAAGATGGCGGCAGATGAGTACAATGACAGTGACCGGTTCTCTGATGATGATGTTTATGACAATCTGGACAAAAATGATTTTGATCTGTTTGAACTGACAGAAGAGGAGAGAGCAGAGCTTGCAAATGCATTTAAAGATGATAGTGAGAGTGGTGATGAATTGGATGATGAAAACCTGCCATTGTTTTTTTACTCAGCCACGTTTTGAGTGGACAGGTGGGGGACACTGCTGTGACACGAGACATACCTCTGATGTCCAATGCAGATGTGTACAGAGACATAGTAAATATAGTTGTACAGAGTTATGGTGGAAACATTGTGTATATATATGATAGAAACGGCGTATGGATTACACTAAAATGAAACAATCATACTGTGAACTCATGCTTCCTACTCTTGTGCAAACCGTCACCTTTTCATCACCATTTCAAGGACACAGACAATGTGACAAACTGAATTTCTGGAGACAGTTTCTATGTGGATGTTATCTGGGACATCAGACTGTAAGTAGGGAGCATGTTCCATTTCTCTTGGCATGTTCTGTGGGCCTGCAAATGTTGGTTTCATCTGTTTGTCTTAAAAAAGGTATGTGTCACCTTTATTTGCACCTGTGTGTCACCCTCCTGGTGACAGTGACTCTGAAAGTGTGACCATTGCCTTCTGACTTCATTTACCTACACAGCGATATATAGGTTGCCATGGTTTTACCAAGAGCTTGCAGACACAGATGACTCAAACCCACATACCCTCTTTCACAGATTTTTTCCTTATGAAAACCCAGGAATGAAAGGACTGTTATGCATATAGGAACATAGGAATAAGGGGAAGTGATGCCAAATACGAAACAGGGATGAAAGAGTTAAGATGAGCTTACCTTGCGTAATGTGATGTCAAACTAGTTTTGTCACCCGGTTAAGATGAGCTTACCTTGCGTAATGTGATGTCAAACTAGTTTTGTCACCCGGTTAAGTTGAGCTTACCTTGTGTAATGTGATGTCAAACTAGTTTTGTCACCCAGTTAAGTTAAGATGAGCTTACCTTGCGTAATGTGACGTCAAACTAGTTTTGTCACCCGGTTAAGTTAAGATGAGCTTACCTTGCATAATGTGATGTCAAACTAGTTGTCACCCGGTTAAGATGAGCTTACCTTGCATAATGTGATGTCAAACTAGTTTTGTCACCTGGTTAAGTTGAGTTTGCTTTGCATAATGTGATGTCAAACTAGTTTTGTCACCTGGTTAAGATGAGCTTACCTTGCATAATGTGATGTCAAACTAGTTTTGTCAACCAGTGAAGTTAAGATGAGCTTACCTTGCATAATGTGATGTCTAACTACAGTTCTGTCAAGAAAAATCCTAAAAGCATGTGTGTACGAGTAGAACCTTCCTGGATGTAAAATACAGATATAAAACAGAACCTGCCCCTTTACCCCCCCCCCACACACACACACACACACATACACACAACAAAAGCAACATCCCCCCTTCCCCCCAAAGCGACATCATCATCATACCATACAAAGCTTCACCCCATACTGACAATGTCCCAAAGAACGCCAACCTTTATGGCTGCTGCAGAAGCTGGACAGTGCAACACTGACCATTATGCCGGCATATTCTTTTTTGTCACGTGAGCTTAAATGTCTGAGAACCATCAGCTTCTGCCACGTCACCTTCAGTCCTGAGCCCCACGGAGGTGATTTCCTCTGGCGTCAGCTGACAGCGCTGCTGGGACATGAGTCGCGTGACAACGTGCACCCTGGCCGACAGCTCGGGCAGCGGGATGTACAGGCGCTTGACAAATCGCCGTCGTGCTGCTTCATCAATCTCCTGAGGCCTGAAACCCATTCCGCCTCATCTTGTTCCATTCCATTCCATGTAGGACAGCCACAAAAGATGTATTAAACATGATACAATGGGACGCACATGTTACATGCGGCAGTGATTCATTCCAATGCATTTCTTCTTTGCACTTTGTGATATGATCACACACACACACACACACACACACACACACACACACACACACACACACACACACACACACACACACACACACAGTTGAAGGTTAGTTGAACTCACCACCTAATCAACTGGCTAGGTCACGTGTATGTGTGCGTGCATGTGTGTGTGCATGTGTGCATGTGTTGTCAACAATCAATTGTAGAAAATGAATGAGACCTCTTGATATAGTTTTCCCTTTTGAATGATTACCAACCCTGATCATCCATCTTTATTCTGTTCTTGTCTATTTCTGTGAGAGAGACAGAGACAAATAGACACAGAGAAGAGAAAAAGGAGGGATAGAGGTAGTGAAAAAGAGACTGGGGGTGGGTGGGGAGGGGGGTGCGTGTAGAGACAGAGTGAATGTTTTATCACACCTGTTGGTTGCCCCAATCACAAGGATGCGATCTTCAGTTTCAGTGGTGGCCCCATCCTAGAAAAGAGAAAAAGTCCGCAAGCAGCTTGAAAGAGTGTGAACCGCCCCACTGTAGAGGGCTTGTTTCAGCTCTCACTGCCAGGACACAATTCCAACATGGACATGTTCTCAAGTAAGACAAAGTCATGTCTTTATCTGGGAAGTGCTAGTGCACAAAACACCCACACACACATGCACAATCACACACACAC
>OY757555.1:6811285-6816285 GCA_963584105.1 Alviniconcha strummeri | reverse complement strand
CACCAACAAACACACACATGCACATACACACACTTGCACTTGCACATGCGCACACACACACACACACACACACACATGCACGCATGCAGGCACATGCATGCGCGCACGCACACACACACACACACACACATAAGTAATGTTTCAGTATCAAATGTCAAAATGTGTACTTGTACTTGCTCCAGCGGCCTACTGAAGACCTTCAAATAATTCAGTTGGGGAGCGAGCTGTGTGTGTGTTGTATCTACAGTTTGCAATCACTATCTGGCCTCACTTTCAAACTCAGAAGCCCAAGGAGAAACCAGAACAGTAAAGTCAACAAACTGAATTATTTAACAGTCCAGTTTGCGAAACAGTTCTACTAACTAATTATGTCACTTATGGTGTCTTACTTTTATCTCTGACAGGTTGGGGGTGGAGGGAGAGGGGGGAAAGAGAGAGAGAGAGAGAGAGAGAGAGAGAGAGAGAGAGAGAGAGAGCAAGACTAACTATACAACTCATATGTGCATAACTCTGTGTATGTGTGTGTGTGTGCGTGTGTGTGTGTGTGTGTGTGCATGTGTGCACGCGCATGCGTGCATGCATGTGTGTGTGTGTGCGCGCATGCGTGCATGCATGTGTGTGTGTGCATGCATGCATGCACAGTATCTGTCATTCTATCAGTCTTTCTGTCTGTGTGAAGAAAGAGACATGACACAGAGACAGAAAGACCAAGACAGACAGAGAGAAAATGCATGCAAGCTAGTATAGCTGTAAAAACTAAATATTGAAACACTTGGAAGAAAACAAATTGGAGAATATAATTATTATTCCTGATATATATATATAGTCAAATAAACAAGGCTCTCTATGACTCCTGTGCACCGCACCGTGCAGGAAGGACTTAGTATGGTGTCATTTAGAGAATGTATAACAAAGTCCAAGCATGTTTTTTAGTGGAAACGTTTTACTCCGAATTTTCGCCCTTTCGAAAATTCTTTTGAAAAAGGGTGAAAATTCAGAGTAAAACGTTTCCACTAAAAAACATGCTTGGACTTTGTTATACATTCTCTCTCTCTCTATATATATATATATATTGTGCATTTTGTATTGTTCAATTTAAAGACAAAATTTCCACCATGAAGGAGTAAATCTAATATCAGTCCTTACTGACAAGCACAGACCTAGTTCACAAACCGTTACACAAATCTAAGATGTGCTTATTCATTAACCCTGATCCAGTGTAACGGTACGCCCCAGAAGATTTTAGCATATCTGATGAAGGATGAGTCCAAGGTCACCTGTTTATCAAAAGCTCCTTCCTGGCAACTATCTGATATGTCCGCTGCTCTGGTTTCATTCAGTCAGTTTTCCTGTCCTGTGCCATTTTAGTGATGATGATGTTTTCCTGCCCTGTGCCATTTTAGTGATGATGTTTTCCTGTCTTGTGCCATTTTAGTGATGATGATGTTTACCTGTCTTGTGCCATTTTAGTGACAATGTTTTCCTATCCTGTGCTATTTTAGTGACAATGGTGTTTTCCTGTCCTGTGCTAGTTTAGTGACAAGGATGTTTTCCTGTCCTGTGCCATTTCAGTGATGATGATGTGTGCCTGTCTTGTGCCATTTTAGTGATGATGTTTTCCTGTCCTGTGCTAGTTTAGTGACGATGATGTTTTCCTGTTCTGTGCTATTTTACTGATAATGATGTTTTCCTGTCATGTGCTAGTTTAGTGATGATGTTTTCCTGTTCTGTGCTATTTTAATGATAATGATGTTTTCCTGTCCTGTGCCATTTTAGTGACGATGACGTTTTCCTGTCTGTGCTATTTTAGTGATGATGTTTTCCTGTCCCGTGCCATTTTAGTGATGATGATGTTTTCCTGTCTTGTGCCATTTTAGTGATGATGTTTTCCTGTCCTGTGCTATTTTAGTGATGATGTTTTCCTGTCCTGTGCCATTTTAGTGATGATGTTGTTTTCCTGTCCTGTGCCACTTTAGTGATGATGACGTTTTCTGTCTGTGCCATTTTAGTGATGATGTATTCCTGTCCTGTGCCATTTTAGTGATGTTGATGGAGACCAAGCTCCAAGGAGTCTGAGGCTGGCTGACTCAGGCAAAGATGTGAATCATGAGAATCAAGTGGCCAGGGCTTGGACCTTGAATGCCACAGGGTTAGTTAGTAATTGGATTCTGACGTCCCATCAACTACACAGGGTCACCTCAGGACAATCAGACTCTGTCATAAGTTAGTTAGTAATTGGATTCTGACATCCCGACAGCCGCACAGGGTTACATTAGGACAATCAAACTCTGTCATAAGCAAATGCACATTTCAAAAACTCTTCTCATATATATATAAACCATTTCTCAAAGTCGGTCCACAAAACCAGTCCCTATGTGAACCTGAAACAAAACATACACTCACAAACACCAAACTATTACAGATTGCCTAGCAGCCACCTGGGGCCTCTCTGACACCGTTATTTAGGCATGCAGCTAATTCCCACAACACATCAGCAGCAGCTGTGTGGTCTACCGTCCACAGGCATGCTGCAATACTTTTCACTGTTGTGGGCAACCAGTCCTGCTAAATGTTAGTTGTTACTCACAAAACTCAGATCACAAACAGAAAATAAAATCCTGAGAAAATTTTCAGCAAGATCCACTTTTAGCCCCGTCAGTTAATGGTCCTCAGTTTGTATGAGAGTATGTGTGCGTGTGTGTGTGTGTGTGTGTGTGTGTGTGTGTGTGTGTGTGTGTGTGTGTGTGTGTGTGTGTGAGTATGTGTGTGCATCCTCAGTTGGTATCAGAGTGTGTGTGTGTGTGTGTGTGTGTGTGTGTGTGTGTGTGTGTGTGTGTGTGTGTGTGTGTGTGTGTGTGTGTGTGTGTGTGCATGTGTGTGTGTGTGTGTGTACACTGGCTCAGTACATAATGAATATGCCAACGTAGTGCACACTTCAAGTTCATTACACACACACACACACACACACACACACACACACACACACACACACACACACACACACATGCATCTGAAGATGGCAAACTGACAGGACTAAAAGTGGATATTATTACACATTCAGACAAAATCCTGAATTCATCAACTTTTTATCTGAATCTCTGCATCTGTCTGTTAAACAAATTGAGAAGGCTAGCTCCTTTAAACCAAAACCTTTTGAAGAAAAGTGAGCTCAATGAATATCAACCCTCAGAGGATGTAACTCCTTTAAACCGAAATCTTTTGAAGAAAAGTGGGCTCAGTGAATATCAACCCTCAAAGGATGTAACTCCTTTAAACCAAAATCTTTGGAAGAAAGTGAGCTCAGTAAATATCAACCCTCACAGCATGTAGCTCCTTTAAACCAAAATCTTTGGAAGAAAAGTGAGCTCAGTGAATATCAACCCTCAGAGTATGCAGTTCCTTTAAACCAAAATCTTTGGAAGAAAAGTGAGCTCAGTGAATATCAACCCTCAGAGTATGTCTTACCACTGAGCCACATCAGTTCCCAAGGCTGGAACAGTGGAAGGGTCTATGTTTATAAGGCATTCCAGGCGCAGAGATCTGCAGTCCTGTAGCCCTTGAACCACTGTGGCTGAGGCTCCTGTGCGCCCCTACACTGAGGACAGCTAGACTAAGCCTAGTACAAGTGTCCACCAGATTTAGCAGCACCAACTTTCAGTGGTAAGTAACTGTTGGAATTAAAGGGGAATTGAAGCAAAGTAACATCACAGCACATTCGACAGGAATGGAATAGTTCTTACTGTGCACTCTGTTTCTTACTGTCTTACTGTGTGCACTCTGTTTCTTACTATATTACTGTGCACTCTGTTTCCTACTGTGCACCACAAGACAAATTTGCTTGTAAACTTGTACTGGGACAATAAATAACTATTCGGATACTCTGATTCTATTCTGGATAAAAAATGTTTAAAAAAGATAAAGATATATATATATATTTATCTAGATGCAGCAGTTTTCACTCGTTCGCAGTTTTTACTTGATTTCTGGTCACGTTTCTTAAAAATAAGAGTCTGAAAGTCACAAAAACATGACCACCAGTGTTGCTGTAGGCTGGAACGTGTGGTGAAAGTATCCAATATGTTGCAAGGCAGTCTTTTTCTGTTTTTGCTGGAACGAGCAAATCAACACAGCCATGCCCTGCAGAGATCAAGTTTGCAGCAAACATTTGATGAACTTCTTTTGGGTAAACAATGACAGAAGAACCAAATCAGGATGCATATATATAGTAAAATATTTATACATTCTCTATGTGTATAGGCCATGTCTTGTATCTTCAGTACCGTTCCACCTTGTGTCTTTCCAACTTGTGTCTGCAGTACAGTTCCAACTGGTGTCTTCAGCAGAGTTCCAACTTGTGTCTTCAGTCAGTTCCAACCAGTGTCTTTGGTACAGTTCCAACTTGTGTCTTGGTACTGTTCCATCTTGTGTCTTCAGTACAATTCCACCTTGTGTCTTCAGTACAATTCCACCTTGTGTCTCCGGTACAATTCCAACTTGTGTCTTCAGTCAGTTCCAACCTGTGTCTTTGGTACAATTCCACCTTGTGTCTTCAGTACAATTCCACCTTGTTTTTTTGTTACAATTCCTCTTTAACTTTAAGGCAAACAGTAAAGAAAGTAACATTTTACAGGCAGCAGCCACAAAAACTCCACAAGTTTTAGATTCCCTATGTTATTTAAAATCTTTCTTCTTCTTTTTCTTCTTCAATTTCCCCCTCTCTGCTGTTCTTTGATTCGTTTGTCTAATAAATGAAACTCATTTTCTCTTTTGATGGTTTATAAAAATAAAATAAAACTGCCTTCTTCTTTCTGACCCCTCTATGTTGTTGTTGTTGTTTGTTTTGTTGCTGTTTGTTTTTTTCTTCTTCTTTTTTTCAAAAAAAAAAAAATTAAAAAGGAAAAAAAGAAGCCTTGGGTGTGTACATGTGTTCCTGAATATTGCTGCTCAGACAGATTTGACAAACCAATAAGCATGACGTAAGTGATCCATGATCAGTGACA
>OY757555.1:6758785-6806285 GCA_963584105.1 Alviniconcha strummeri | reverse complement strand
AACTAACAGCTAACAAGATAAGAAAACAACAAATCAACCAGAAAATAACAACTCAACCAAACAGAAGACAAGCCATCTAATTTTTCATCATTTTTAACCATTTAACTGTTGTTTAACTTTAAGTGCCCTTTTGTCACTTGATGAAAATTTGCAGTTTGTGTGTCTGTCATAATAAATAAGTGTTCTTTTGAATCTTTTATGTGTTTGGATCATGTGTGAAATGGAGAAATAGTTCAGTTTTCATAATTAAATTTTAGGAAAACATTTCAGGTTAGGAATGATCCCTTTGGCTACTGGATTTTCACCAAAATATTCACTTCTGTCTGTATCCACATTGGGCTTCTGGGAAAGAGCAGACCTAGCTGTCATGGGACAAATATACCGCAGAAAGTAAAATGCTTCCCTCATGATCAAGTTATTTTGGGGTTCACCTGTACAGATGTACATGTAATGTGCTTACCTGTCGCTGTCCCTGTTCAGCACTGGAGGAATAAATCTGTTGCTTGGCCCTCGTCTACAAAAAAGAAATAAAACGTTTTTTTTCTTTAAACATTCATGACAAACACAGCCACCCAATGTCACTGGCATTTAAAAAAAATTATAAGTGAACAGCGACCATCGATTCATCATTCATTCTGACCCCCCTCCCCCCCAACACACACTTACAGCGCTAACGTACACACACCGCACACTTTTTTTCTCTCTCCAAGCACATCAATGAGGTGCTTTTTTTCAAAACAACAGGCTCCCATCTGTTACAACAACAAACAAAAACTTTCACTCACTCATTCAGACTTCTTTGCACAATTATGTTACACATAGTTGTTTCTTAACAGACCACAAAAACAAGACATAAATTCTTGACACATCTTTATTATCATGTGCATGGGCAAGTCCTACACGTAACAGCAGCAAAAGGGTTGAACTCTTGAAAATACTCAGCTGCCTCTTTGCTGTGTGTGTCAATGCAAATGTGGTTGTGCATGTGTGTGGTTTTGTTGCTGTTGTTTTCAAATGAACAAGCACTGTACAGTCAACAAGCACTGCATGCATACAGTTCTGTACTGCCATGAGCACATGCCACTGAGGAATAGCAGCTTTATGATTTAATGCTGATGGGCAGGGACACTCAATTTTTTGCTCATAATCATTCAGATGTACTTTTTATTCAGCCAACAGGCATAATTTATGTCTGTTACACTTACCATCTCATATCTCATTACAACAAATTGACTCCCCTGCCTCCCCCCCACCACTACCACCAAGTACTAAACTTGCTCCCCTCCCCCCACCCCCACCAATCAAGTATCAACCTTGTTCTCACCAATCAAGTACCAACCCTGTTCTCACCAATCAAGTACCAACCCTGTTCTCACCAATCAAGTACCAACCCTGTTCTCACCAATCAAGTACCAACCTCGTTCTATAAGCACCAACCTCTTTCTAATTAATCAAGTACAAACTTCATTCTAACCAATCAAGTACCAACCTCATTCTAACCAACCAAGCATCAACCTCATTCTAACCAACCAAGTACCAACCTTGTTCTAACCAAACACTAACCTCATTCTGACCAACCAAGTATCAACCTTGCTCTCACCAAGTACAAACCTTGTTATCAGCAAACACCAACCTTGTTATCACCAAGTACCAACATTGTTCTCACCAAGTCACAACCTTATTCTCTCCAAGTCATAACCTTGTTCTCTTCAAGTCACAACCTTGTTCTCTTCAAGTCACAACCTTGTTCTCACCAAGTCACAACCTTGTTCTCACCAAGTACCAACCTAGTTCTCACCAAGTACCAACCTTGTTCTCACCAAGTACCAACCTTGTTCTCTCCAAGTCACAATCTTGTTCTCACCAAGGACCAACCTTGTTCTCACCAAGTACCAACCTTATTCTCTCCAAGTACCAACCTAGTTCTCACCCAGTACCAACCTTGTTCTCTCCAAGTCACAACCTTGTTCTCACCAAGTACCAACCTGGTTCCAAGTGACTTCCTGCTTGAGCCATAGGAGAAAGTGGACTGGCCCCGATCCTGTGCATACTTCTTGCTTTGATCAATCACCTGTTGAAGGAGTGCAGTACAAGTGCTTGCATCAAGTGGGCAAAAATGAAATGTAGGTATAAATGGCTAGACAGTTGCCTTACTTGACCTTCTCTTTGCTCTGAGTGTGATGGGGAGGGGTCTGTGTTTTTTGTTGTTGCTTTCTGGCATTGGTGTATTGGTTTCAGTTTCTCTCTCTCTCGCTCCCTCTTTTCCTAATGTACCTTACAGCTGTCTGTGGGTGATTAATTGTGATTTACAGTGCATCTGTTATTTCATATAAACTGTATACACACACACAAAAAAGGGAAAACATTTTTTGTGTGTGTTTCTAAAATGCTTGCGTCAACCATGGGCAAAAGCCTAGGCAAATCCACATAGGGATCTCTTTCTTTCAGTATACCTGACACCTGTCTGTAGGTGATTAAATCTGATTCACAGTGCATCTCTTATTTCATATAAACTGGATAAAAGAAAATATGCACTTGCAAAAATATCCCTATCCAATGTTTCAGAAGTGTGCATGAGTGTATGTATGTATAGCTGTATGTATTATGTATCCATGTGTTTATGTGTGTGCTTGTACATGTCTGTGCAGGTGTGCGTGAGAGTGTGTGTGCATGCATGTGTGCATGACAGCATGTGTGCATGCCTGTGTGCGTGATAGCATGTGTTCATGCCTGTGTCTGTGTATGCCTGTGTGCGTGATAGCATGTGTCTGTGTATGCATGTGTGCGTGATAGCATGTGTCCATGCCTGTGTCTGTGTATGCATGTGTGCATGATAGCATGTGTCTGTGTATGCATGTGTGCGTGATAGCATGTGTCCATGCCTGTGTCTGTGTATGCATGTGTGCGTGATAGCATGTGTCTGTGTATGCCTGTGTGCGTGATAGCATGTGTCCATGCCTGTGTCTGTGTATGCCTGTGTGCGTGATAGCATGTGTCCATGCCTGTGTCTGTGTACGCATGTTCGCGTGAGAAAGTGTGTCCATGCCTGTGTCAATGTATGATTGTGTGTGTGTGTGAGAGCATATATATATGTGTGTGTGTGTGTGTTTGTGTGTGTGAGAGCCTGTGTCTGCGCATATGTGTGGGTGCAGACATACAAACTGTTCCCGGGCAGTCTTGAAGTCACCAGCTGGGGTATGTCTGCTGGAACCTGCATCCACCAAAACACCAGGACCACCAGTATCCTCTTCATCTGCTGCCCCTTCTCTCAAGCTGCGCTTTCCTGGCTAAAACACAAACCACCACAGAAACCTTACACTGAAGGCCCAAACAATCAAGGGACTTGGTGAGTGTGAGGGAGTATGAGCTCTGAAAACTGACATTTCCTAGACAAACAGCTGGAAATTTGACAAAATGACACTAGTGGTGACCATTTTGTCTCAAACTCTCTCCACCTTGACTCCATCATGTCCCGAGGACAGTATATTCACACCACTTGAACACAGAGGTCAAATGTTGTCATCTGTCAGTCTATATCATGTATCTAGACCCCTTCCCATTCAGTCTTTTTCCAAACAACTCTTTACATCTGAGAATAATATAACTGAAATGTGGCTGTCAGTTCTTGAAGCAAAGCAGCAGAGAGCATACATATACATATGAGAGCATACATGTATGACTGCCTCTATTTCTGGTGTCCAGCTGAACATTGTGGCCTTAATGGTGGCACTAAAGATGGTGGCTGCACCTTGCTTTACAGTGAAAGCCCTTTCTGTACTGGCTCCTGGACCACCCATGTAATGCATCTTGTGGTTTGCAGTTTTCTTCAGTAAGAAGCTTGATCAGGTGAGTGCTACGTACACCTTTTTCATCTGCTGGTCAGCTGGACACGTTTTCTGTGCTAATCTGAGCCTAGCCAAAGTCCAGCACACTGATAAGACCATATTTCCATTATTTGGGGGGGGCGACAAGGGTGGGGGAGGGGGAGGGGGGTAACCTAGGGGGTGACCAGGGTGGGGAAGGGGGGTAACCTAGGGGGTGACCAGGGTGGGGAAGGGGGGTAACCTAGGGGTGACAAGGGTGGGGAAGGGGGGTAACCTAGGGGTGACAAGGGTGGGGAAGGGGGTAACCTAGGGGTGACAAGGGTGGGGAAGGGGGGTAACCTAGGGAGTGACCAGGGTGGGGAAGGGGAGTAACCTAGGGGTGACAACATCTCACCAGGAACTGACACAGAGTACCAACAGGTTATCTCTCTCAGCCAGAAAAGAGTGAGAGAACAAGAGAGAGAGCCAGAGGCAGAGAGAGACAGGGAGAGAGACAGACAGACAGCGAAAGAGACAGAGAGATACACGCACACATATAAAATACCCTCATACTTTTCTGACGGTGGAGAATGCAGCTGTGGGCTGGTAGCAGACAGCTGGGCTGTGTGCAGGCACCGACTGAGGCGCAGCTGAGCCCCAAGTGTTCCAAGGACGGGGGGCTACCTTTCCTGCAAAACATACAATCACTTCCTTCCACTGCTGGTCTAAAACAGTTGTACTACTTGTAGTATTGTGCAAACACACGTATCCACTGTACCCACTTCAGATTGTAAGCAGTTAAATACATGCCAAAAAAAGAAAGAATGAAAAAGACATGTCTACAGCCATAGACATATATAATTTATATATAAATTAAGATGCATACTCTATATTATGCAATGCACATATGCTCTCGCTCTCTGTCTGTGTCACATACACACACATGAATGTGTGCATGCACACACTCATGCACATGCATGCACGCACACAGGCACATGCACACACACACGCACACTCATCCACAGAACACATGCACATAAGATATTTTAAAAAACATGGTCACCAGATACACAAACATCCACACCATCACACAGGTACTAAAAAGGAGAGATGGGGGAGGTGGTGTGTGTGTGTGGCGGGGGGCAGGGGGGGGGGGGGGAGGAAGAACAGAGAGAGTGAGAGTGAGGGACAGAAAGATCAAATGATCAGTGTGATCAGCACCTTTATCTGTGAGGATGTGATCCGACTGGTCAGCTGGTTTAAAGAGTGGCTGGTCTGTCTGGTGGTTTGACATTCTGAACAGTGGTTTACGGCCATGTGCCAGAACATCTGAACTCAATGGCCACAGTGGTGTGCTGTCTGCAGTCGTCATCTTCGGACAGTCTCTCTGAAAAGTCAAGAGGCCTGAATTTAACTTAGAAAAAGCAACTTTCATCATTTTCTGGCAAAGTTTGAAATAATAATAATTCTCTCTTTATTTACCGTTTGAAGTTAGCCACTTTAAAAGTCAAATTTTATTTGCAGTGTTTCCTATTGTCGATTCACCTTGTTATAACCATCATGTCTGGCTTGGTGTTAAAATTAAAAAAAACTATTATATATCTTGTATTGTTGCATTAAAATCCGTGCTAAAAAAACAAAAAAACATGTGTGTTAATTAAGACACACAAAGGAGCATGACTGTAGGACAGTTGTGTTGTGTGTATGGACAGGAAAAGCAAGAAAACAGAGACAAACAGAGTCTTTTCTCACCTGAAGTCGACTGATGAAATCTTTCACACAGCTCATGGCAGGCACTGTGTCTTTGTTCAGTGAGGAGACCCACTTGTCACTCTCTGTGCACAGCAAACGGAGGAGTGATTGACACTCACACTCACACACTGATCCAGAAAAGGATTGTTGATTTCATTTTCAAAACCACTGAGCATCAAATACGATCCACTTTAGTACTTCTTGCTTGTCATCAAGATAAAAAAAGAGTCTTATTTGTCCATAGCAATGATACAGAATCATGTGTTTTGACTGCCAACAATTAAAAAATACATGATATGTAATGTATTTAAAGTCAACAACTCCAACAAAAGGCCACACCCAATGGAAAACTGCATACTTCCACTAGCACCCAACAGCACACACATATGTGCACACACACACACACACACACACACACACACACACACACACACACACACACACACACACACACACACACACACACACACTAACACCCACACACCCCATACACACACTCACGCAAGCACACATAAAACAACACACACACACACCATGCCACAAACCCTCTCTCTCTTTCTCAGTGTTTGTTGTTGTTGTTGTTGTTGTTGTTTTTGTTGAGAAGTTGTCAAACAAAATAACAGCCAGTACATCTGACCAACTGCTCATTTTTTTCTGGTATATATACTGATCTTAGCCAGTAAAATACCAGGAATTATTGTTTAATACGAATCCTGAAAGGGTCCAGCAGTTGGCAATAGGAACACCGGTCCCAAGGCTCAAAAGAAACCTGGTCCAGGTTCTGTTCAGATGTCACTCTGATCTCAAAATAAATGATGTACAGTTTGAAAAACAAAAGCTGAAAGTGGCTTAGTGGTTGTGACAGCCTGTGTATGGTGGTGGAGGGCTCAATGCCTAACCAGTGTTTTTAACATTTACATAAACGCATAACTCAGAACCTCAGTGGGGATATCTCAGTGGTTAGAGTGCTGGACTCATGATTGAAAAGTCACGGGTTCGAATCCCTGCAAGAGCGGCGGGAGAATTTTCTTCTCCAGGGTCGACTTTCTGTCCTGACTCTTGTTTCGGTATCTGTTCCAACCCTGTGTTACCGCAGTAGTACGTACAAAATCCCGGTCATTCTGCCAAAAGTGCAGTGGCAGGTTACAGCCAAACATGCATGCACTTTACGTATGTGGCTTTGCATAAAGTGACATGGTGCATGGTTGTATGGTGTACACAGAACTTGCACTGAGACGGCTGCAGTTTCATGTGGCCCCAGCCATGCCAGCGCTGTAACTAGTGTAATTATACCACTTCAGTGAATAAAAAAAAAATGCGCTGTTAAAAAGCTAGTCACTCATGTAGAACCACATGCAAGCACAGTGAATCTGCTGAAGAGAGGGGAGAATAGCGCTATATATATATAAGCGATCATCAATCCAAAAAAACTAACTTACCATTTCTGTTTTTGTTGCATCGGGGCAGTACACCACAGGCAAAATTGTTCAAACCTGAAAAGTTAAATAAAAGAAAGCAATATTCTCTGTGTCCATCACTTGTTTAAATTGCTAAGATGTATTTGGAGAAGAGCTGCATGCAAATATCAAACAGTCAGTTTGGTGTCTATTTTTTAATAATCAAATGTCTGAAAGTCCCCTAAACATGGCTTGTATTTTACTGGCAGACTGGCAATGATGCTGTGAACAAAGCCAGTGTATGCAATGTCATGAGCCAACAACCCTTTTCTGCTCTTCATCAGAAAAGAGCGAAAGCAACACAACTGTACACTGTGATGTTAGCTTTGAAACAAAAAGTATTTTTACTTTCTACAACTATTCATAGAAATTAGAACCATTATACAAAGCCTGCAGATTATGAGAATATATATATAGACCACATGTTCTGTATTTTCAGGTCAACCTGCATATATATATACATATAATGCTTTAGGTCATCCTTGCTAAGTCAATTAATTAATTAAACTTTCAAATATCCCCCCCCACCCACCCACCCACCGCCAACAAAAAACAAACAAAAAACACACCTCTAACAACAAAAAAGAGCAACAAGAACAAAGAAAAACCACTCCCAAGTCTGACAAAAATCAAGAAAAGTCAACAGCCACCTGAAGCTTGGTCCATGGAATCAATGATGTTCTCATATTCTTCTTGGAATCCTGTGGCAGCACCACTGCCGTCCCCAGTCTCACTCTCAGTCAGATCCCTGATGCAAAATAAAGCAACAATATTTTCCGCTTAACTATCTTCGAGTGATTTAGCATTATAATATAGTGCTAGTAATACTATTAATACAATAATAGTAGTAATACTATATAATTAGTGTGTGTGTGTGTGTGTGTGTGTGAGTGTGTGTGTGTGTGTGTGTGTGTGTGTGTGTGTGTGTGTGTGTGTGTGTGTGTGTGTGTGTGTGTGTGTGTGTGTGTGTGTGTGTGAGTGTAAGCAGGTTTTATAATCTGGCATTATGAGTGCATGGTAGGCTGACACAGTGCCTACCAACAATCATCTAAATTAATACAATAATCACATAATGGGAGAGCAGAGCGCTTACTTTAAAGTATATTTATATATATTTAAACACATACACACAGTGACATACACATTTAAAATGACACAACAATGAGGTTAACAGCATGGGATGGAGTGTAAGCTGACACTGATTTAATTATTTATAATACTGGCACAACAATAGCTAGATACCCTAGTATGAAATTAAACTATACCAGTGCAGTGCCTGTATTTTGTCATCATACTGACCATACTTTTCACCAGCGTACCACTACCAGAAGCAGCAGGCCTGTCACAATTAATCAAACTTAACAGCCGAGCTACTCAATCGACTCAGATCACAGACAGAGAAAGGGGGGTGGGGGGGGGGGGTGAGTCGTATACGGAAGATTTAAATTCATTTATGCCACTGCCGCTCATAAAGGGGTGCAGGTGGATGACCTACCATCTCATAGTACATACTATAATTTTGCACATGAACAAGAAAACCAGTATAGTAATGAATAAACTAATGAAATGACACAGCGCTACAATTACAGACTCGAGAGGCTCAGCGAGACTTAGATTCTGAGAAGCCTCATTTGAAGGTGGCTGCCTAACACTAACACAAAAAAGAAGAAAAGACAGAGACAGACAGAGCGAGGGATGCACTTTAACTTCATTTTACTGAGTGACTGTATGCGCACCCGTCTTGCTTCTGTAAATTATACGCAAATCGAATTTGAAACATCAGGCTTCGGAGCGCATCTGCTTTCCTGTCTGGCTGCGGCTGTTGCTGTTGTGCTGCACCCAGTTGCAGCAGACGAGACAAACACTGCTCTTCTTCGACGTTCATAACGTCTACGAACAACACCGGTCGGTCTGTATTAATTATTACATGGTACGCAGAAACAAACACTTCACTCAGCAGATTCCGTGAGTATGCGCTGCTACTTGTCTGTAACACTTTAACAGTATTAGATCGAAGTTCTGATCGAGCAACCAAAACCAAGAACACCAGTCTCAAATATTGCGCCTTTGGGTAGCCTCCCTTTGCAGCTGTTCTCGAATGGAGAGGGTGTGCCTATAGCTTTTTACAAACTTAACTAAATGCGAATAGCCACGGTCCGTGTTGTTGGCTATCTGCACTCCAGGCTTGGACAGTTGAAATAATCCTCGTCATTGCTGTTTTCAGTGACACAGTAAAAGCCCTAAATATGTGATGGTTGTGCAAGTTCAGTGAAACTAGGAAAAGATTTGGGGGACATTTGGAAATGCCTTTTATTGTTATATTAGTTTCCCAGGCTGAGGTCACAACTGACTCAGTACGTGGTCATCATGGAATCACCGGCTTGGGTCATATTATGCAAATAAAGCCAAAATTTACAACAAAAGGCGAGTTTTATTCTTATCTGGTGTCTTTCGGTGTGTGTATGCTCCTTTGATGTTTGACCCAGATCTTGTTTCCGAGTAGGCTGCAAACAGAGAATTCAGTTGTTGTTTTTGTTGTTTTTTGCTTTGAAGGGAAGTTAAAAACAAGCTTTTTTTATTTTTATTTTTATTATATATTTAGAAATGAGTGTGAGTGAAAATTATTGGGACTGGATGTTTAGAACACTGCTGGGTCAAGTGACTGCAGCCAGGTACAGGCTACTGAAAATTTTCATGAAATTACTTTCCATACAGTTACCGACACCTGGAGTAAGTAATGGGTTTTAACAGCCAGTTAAAGTAAGTAAATTGGTGTTTTACGTCCACTCAGCCAGTGTGGTTATATCCGGGCAATAACACACAGTTGAACTGATAGATATATATATATATAGGTAAACCTTGATTCGTAAATTAGATCCAGTGAAGCCTAATAATTCAGGAATGTAAAATAAAAATATAAACTAGATCAATGCTTTAATTAATTACATTTTATTTAAAGCATTCATTTCCTTGAGAAATTCAAAGATGGATTCCAGGAAACTATTTCTGGACAGCATTTTCAAAGAATTTGTTTCAAAGATGCTTACTCTAATGTCAAATAAATCTGATCAGTCCAAGGAAACATGTTCTAATGACAGCAACTGACCACAATAAATGCAAAAGGGTGGTTCCTTTCAACACGAAAAAGCAAGTCATGTATGAATGGTCAGTGGTCGAAACAGAACAGTCTCTTTTGTTGGAACATGAAGTTGTTCATTTGGAACTGAGATCTAAACACATAAAAGGTTCAAAAGAACGTTATTTATTAGGACAAAACACAACATGCAAATTTTCAGGGTAATCCCCTTTATCAAGCTACAAAACGACACTTAAACAACAATGGTGAAAAAAATGAGATGGAGAGTTAATCTACTTCTCTTTTTTTTGTGAGCTGTCTCGCATGTTGTGTTGTTCTCAACCTTTCACATGTTTGGATCTTGCTTCCGAACGCAAGCAGTCATTTTTGTTTCAGATTTTTCATTTCAGACTGTTCTCGTGCTGTTTACACGTTTGGATCTTGCTTCGAACGCTAGCAGTCATTTTTGTTTTAGATTTGTTTCCATTTCGGACTGTTCATGTGCTGTTCACATGTTTGGATCTTGCTTTGAATGCTAGCAGTCATTTTTGTTTCAGATTTTTTTTAATTTCGGACTGTTCTTGTGCTGTTTACACCTTTGGATCTTGCTTCGAATGCTAGCAGTCATTTTTGTTTCAGATTTTTCATTTCGGACTGTTTGTTCAGGGGATGGGTATCCCAATTCTTTTTGCCATATGTAACTATTCAAACGTGGTTTGAAATGAGAGAAATGAATGTATTTATCCAAGATGTCTGCGGGACAGGTATCCTAATTCTTCTGACGTAATTATTGAAATGTGATTTAAAATTAGAGAAACAAAATTCATCTGAGATGTTGCCACCAAAAGCATCCTTTAAAAATGCATGGTTTGGTAACTTCTTTTGATTGCTGCAGATTTAAAGGCATTACTGATCTAAAAATGACCATTGATTATCAGATGTACTACCTGTGGAAATAAAAAGAAATAAGGAAAATTTCTCTGTAACTGGATATAAACATTACAATGGGACAATGGCTACATATCACAGTCTCCACCTTTCTGGGCCATCACTAACCTACTTCTCTTCATTTAAGCCTTCATTCAGCCAGTAACCCACTACCTGCATTAAGAGCAGAGGTATTCCACCCGAAGCATAGATCTTAGTAGTTCTGCATTCTGCCCCAAACTGAACTCTTAGCATTTCTGCATGAAGCCGTTGTTCAGCCAGCAACCCAATAATCACATTCACCTGGTGACATTTTTTGTCGTCATTCTTTCTTGGACAACCTGTAAACCATGTATTTACACACATCCATGCAAGTTTCACACAGCCAAGTACGAAACATGCATTAGCTCTGATGCGAGACACCTGACGCATGTTGTGGCAGTTTACCATATAATGTACACCACAATGACGCTCCTACAGACACAAGTCTCCCTGTCACACAGACATGATAGTCTCCTTACCACACACACATTCACAACAACAGCCAACAAAAAAAGGCAACTCCATCTGAGATGTGAACAATTTATTGGTCATTCTCATCTCTGGCCAGATCATCATCTGTATATATTGTCTGAATGATGCAGGCCTTGCATACTCCTTTCACTCATCATTTTGCAACAATAACGTGTTGTATTGAAGAGGAGCTTACTCGCATTCAGTACACTTTTTTTTCCTTCTAACCACCTCTCTCCTCACCACTCACAAAGAATAAAACAGGCCAGAAAACTATCTAAGTACATAGTACATACATGTACAGTTGTTAAGAAAAAAAAAAATCCAGGCAGGGGACCAAAAAAGGGAAGAAAGATGGGATGGGATAAGAGGCGTAGGGAGGAGGGTATCTTGTACAAAGGAAAGGACTTGTTCCAGGGAAGAGAAACTCTGCCCATCACCACAGTTGATCCCTAACCACAGGCTACAGTAACGTAAAGGATCAAAACGACAAAAAACATCATGACTGTACCAGAAAGAAAAACAAATGCACCTCAACTTCGGAGGGTCTTACAGCATTTGCACACACAAAAACTGGCACAAGGCCAAATGTGTTGCCATGGAGTTTTGACAGAAATATTGGACAGTTGCATTCAGTGAAGTATTTGCATTTAAAAAAAAAAAAAAAAAGACACACAAACACGCAAAAAAGACGAACAAGGAAACGAACAAGTGGGTGTAGCAAAATACTTGTGTGTTCTATATATATCACATGTTTTGGTCAACATTCAAAACTATTTGTCAAGTCTTTTTCTTTTCTTTACACAAACACATTCTTTCCCCCCACGTCCTTCATTATGTGAAAAACAAACAAACAAAAAACGACACAAAATGGACATGCTGACCTGTACACATCCCATCACAATGATACTCATAACATTGCAGGGAATAACACAAGAAACAATTCCTAAATCATGGGCAAATTAATGTTCATATTTTGTGGAAGAAATCAGAAAATGAACTACTCTTGGTAAAAGTTTGGTGAGGGTAAGAGGACATGCATTCATGGAGGAAAAAAAAAGGTCATCCATTTCCTTTCAAGCACATTGCATAATAATTTGTTTCAAATGGAAAATATTGCAACCAATACAAATATTTACAAAAATAAAAGCCATTGTCAATTGTACTACTACATCAGTCCTAAAACTCTGTAGGTTTTTGTGTGACTAGCTTTGTTATCTTGTCTGTCTTGTAACAGTTCCGTACGCAATCAGCACATGCATACAAATGGAAGTACTGCTGTTCAAATAAGCTAGGATGTCAAGTTTCCCCCCCCCCCCCCCCTTAAAAGTACAAATACATAACCAGTAAGGTTACAAAGATATTTTAGTTGTCATAATAATTACAATCGCTGAAAGTAAATCTAACCATGTTTTGCTGAAAAAAAAGAAAAAAGCACACATGTATACAGAAAACCACACGCAGCAGATTTGGGCGATGGTGCAGATTCAGACTGAAAAATTAAAAAATCCCGTCATGACTGAAACACAGGACACAAAAGGATGTTTCAATGCATGACTCTATTAATTAAAAGTCAGTTTTGTGATAGCCACACTCAAAGACTGAACACTGTACAATACGCCCTGTAAATACTGAGTACATTTCTCACAACTCCAAAACCAAACAGTGTGCAACACAAGCTGCAAAAATAATGAAAAACGTTCTGTAGAAAGATAAGACCATGCACAAAACTCAATTCTTTCAGCACATACCAAAACACACTGAAGCCATTTCAGTAAACATTATTGCTGTGAGATTTGGTGGTCTTAGCAATCTTTTGCGTATGTTGCCCTATCAGTCTGCGTATGTTGCCCTACTAAAGAGTTTTAAAAAAATCATTGAAATATAAACACAAGGGTGGAAAAATGTTGACAGAAGACTATTTTTCATCCTTGCATTATTGTTTGGACAGACAGTTTTCTCTCTTAGTTCACAACACCGAATTATTTGGAAGGCACAGTCATTCAAACCTTGGAGTGGCACACAATTAAAACATTGCAGTATTCTTACACAGACCAAAGCAAAAATTATTATTTCTGACATATGCTGCTGCACCATACAATTCACACTGTTTGTTTACACTGAGAAAAAGGGAAAGGTAAATTCAAACATCAGTAAAATTCATTAAAATATCTGAAATACACATCACAAAAGGAACAAGCATTTCACAAAAACAAACGAAAACAGACCCTGATCAGATTTTTTTTGTTGCTTAAAATTTTTCAGCACACTCTTTATCTGTCTTGAAACATTCATGTCATAATTTATACCCGACATCTTATCAATGTGAAATAATACAAATAATGTATTACTTTTCCTCAAATAAATTTTCACAGAAGAGAAACATACTGAGGAGACACAAAGTAATGGTTGAATCATGATTACAATCTCTAAGTAGTAAATTCAAAAAACAAAAACACAATCCAAGTCTTGTCAGCTACTGTTTGAACTCAAAAACAAGAACAATAATGAGCAATGCAAATGGAAATAACTGTGTAAAAAAGTCCATACAATTCAAACCAATGTGCTTTGTTTGGAGTTGACCTGCCAGAACACTTTTTCTTTTTAGGACATATTTCTTCCACTATGTTAATAAGAAAAACAAAAAGTGAACTAAAAAGTTGTGAGCAAGACATTACAACCCTAGCTAAAGACATACGCTGCAGAAAGCTAATCTGGCACAGAAAAAAAAAAAAAAAACTGCACAAAGGAACTGTCTACAAACTGACAATGGCAACATATGCCTTGATAAAATGAAAATGCTCTGTCAACAAAGAGATGGAAGGAGAAAAAAAAAAAGGAGGAAGAAAAAAGAAAAAAAGAAGAACCCAGAAGGAAGAGCGTGGGAAAGAAAAGAGACACGGCCTGGCCTCTTTCAAGTAACTCCAAATGCACCCCTGACAGATAGAAAAGAACAAGAGGGCAGCTTCAATTCTTTCGCACGGGTCCCCAGGCATGCCCTGACTTTGGCTGTACAACGCTGCCAAATGAAGGGAACTCTTCCGTACTGGCAGTGTCTGGGGCAGCAGAGTGCCAGGGGGCATTGCGCACCACAAAACCCTGCGTGTTGGTGTTCTTGGTGTTGGGGTTGTCATTAGACTTGCTGGGAGGGCGCTGGAGCTCCTGGAGGTATTCCTGATCATTGAACTCTTGCACCTGAAACAGAGCGGCAAAAATGAGTTGTGCAACCGAGGTAAGCCAGAGTTAACAGCAGCATATGCACTTTATCATCCACAGACCAAAGGTATACAGTGAATGACTCACTTGCAAGAACCAAGACTGGCCCTCTCAGTTCACATGGACAAACTCCAGTATTGAACAACAACTGCCTCACAGACACGATTCCCCCACCAAACTGATGCCACCGATGCTCCTCACCTTTATATTTCTACAGGTTTGTTCGGCTTTTACTTTAGACAGATTCACAGAACATGTGTCAGAATTTCTGGGAACCTGGGAGATAGCACAGCATCACAACACTTACAACTAATCTACTCTAACGGCTTTCTAGCAGACTCACGTATTCCTCCTGCAGGTTGAGGAGGTGGTCCTTGCAGTCGTACACAGCATCCTCCTGCCCAGTGATGGTGACGAGGTCAGGGTTACTGGAGTCGCTGCGAGGGAAGCGGATGTCCACATTGTAGTCCTCCATGATCTTGCGCACGGTGCGACCCTTGCCACCAATGATGCGAGGGTGCACGCGATGGTCGATCAAAACCTCCTCCGTAACCATGTCCTCCTGTCAGCACACACAACACACATGGTGAAGTGCTGTTTATTTCTTCAAATGCTTGAAGAATAGCATGCACATTTCCTGCATAGTAAAAAGCTAGTCTGTCCATGTATCTGTGAGTGACTAGAACTGGCCAATTTGCATTTACTGCTTACATACAGCTGGGGGGGGGGGGGGGGGGGGGGACTGACAGAAAGTGAAAAGCCTAACGGCCAAGGGGGTTAGTTCCTGGATTTTAATGTCCCGTCAACTGCATAGGGTCACCTCAGGGCAAATCATACATTCAAATTTCATTTATGCTGGTTCAAAACACAAATTCATTAACACGCCTTTGTCTAATACACCGTTGCAACATTAGGAACCACCAATCCATCCACCAATGCAAAATAACCCACATTTTGGTACCTATTTATATTCTCTAGGCACTTGCCATGAGAACCTGCTTAAACTGCTTGTGACTATGCACAGGGTGACCTATTTTATTATGTGGCCCCATCAGAAACTGTGTGAGCCGAAACTAACAATTAAAAGGCTGGCAGAGGATATGGAAAAAAAAATTAAGGTGAACAGACCATGGCAGTGAAAGGACAAGGAAGAAACTACTGGCAGCAGGTGAAGCATGCATGGCTATATTCTGACAGACTCCAGGCTTTCAAGGGAGAACATTTGTCAGCTCTGAGCTCTCAAAAAGGAAGAAATGCAGCTGAATGAATTCAGAGCACAGAGGGCAGGAATTATAAACGTCAATATTCTTGGAAGCAGACCAAGCACCCAAACCTACATTCAGACCCATCCCAGGATCCAAAGAATATTTCAGAGCCCTAGCTCCCAGAGGAGGTGAACCTTAATTTCTGCATCTACAGTGGATCACCATGGATGCTTGTAATAAAGAGCAAGAACAATCTGTTGCAGGACTTCAAAGATAATTTCATCCCACCCGAGAAATGAAACCCGCTCCCCTCCTCTGGGCCCTCTGTGACTACCCACCAGATCTTTGACAATGCTGAGGATCTCTTCCCGCGCTCTCTCAGCATTCTGCTCATAGCCTGTGATGGTGATGATGCTCTGGTTCTCCTCGTTGCGGTCGGGGAACTGCACGTTGACGTCATAATCAGCTCGAATCTTGCTGATCACAGCCCCCTTCCTGCCGATGATCTTGGGGTGATGGCGGGGATCCACTTCCACCTGAAGCTGGAAGCTCTTGAGGGCCTGAAAAATGGGAACACTTGGTGTTATGACCATGCAAAGGGCTCAAACATGGTTCCTACAAACTTTCTGCTCAGTGTTACAACCATGTTAAGGGGCTCGAACATGGTTCCTTCAAACTTTCTACTCCAAAATTCACAAACTTTGAAGCTCTTTTTCCCCCTTTCTTTCCGACTTTCAAAATCAAAAGATTTACCACATTTATGCCCTTTGCTTCAATGGATTTCTGCAGTCTGAACAATAGCCTAATAACTATACTCCCCCCCCCCCCCCCCCGGTGACACTGTTCAAAGCAACATGTTTAACACTAAGCTGGTGGGTGAGGTAAGTTGGTGTTTTATGCCCAGTCAACTGGTACAGTTATATCAGGGTGATGGGTGAGGTGAGGAAGGGTTGGGGTGGCTACTGAATTTGAAATAAATAAAACTACAATACCCCCCAACCCCCCAAATGGACAATGCTGCTTTCTCACCCGGTCTTCCTTCTCGGCATCCAACTGCGCCACCTTCTGCTCCAAAGCTTTGCGGGCACGCTCAACATTCTCCGGGGGCCCACTGACACGCACAAGGTCACTGTGCTCAGATGGAGGCGGGATGGAGATGTTGACATCGTATTCCTGCATCATCTTGCGCACGTCCTTGCCCTTGCCGCCAATGATGAAGCGGTGGTAGTCAAAGGGCACCGGAACCTCTTCTGTTATGGGCACCAGTTCCTAAGAGGTGGAAGAGAAAATGGCTACATGTTCACACTCTGGAAACAGGTAATGCACTTGGTGAGAATAAAAAAAGAAAAAAAAAGAAGCAGAAAATATCTGTCCCGCAAATGTCAATAAAGGGTTTTGTGCTAAGCTACAAAGCCCCACCTCTTTCCTAACAAGCTTTCAATCTTATCACCTTGTGGTGCTGTGTTGACTGGAAGGATGCACAATGATCAGAGTTTGAATGAGCATTCAAGTGAGTAATTTGCTTCAACCAACTGCAACTAACATGTCTCATCATCAATTTAACGTGCGTCAATACATATTTTGAAGGTTCTGTTCAGAACCAACCATATGTCACTCCACTGCCTGCTATACTTCAGCTCATGTGGAATACATGGCGGCCACTGTTCTGTTTTTGTGCCTAACATTACTATTAAAGTTTGCACCAGCTGAAGTGGTCAGGTCACTGACTGAAAACCCTGGCATTACATGGAGGCAGGATCGAGTCTCTGGTGTGGCAAGGGATTTTTCTTCCAGTGTCAAAAGCCAGTGAAGTCCCACTTACACTGTCTGTACATCTGTGTGCACGTTAAAAAGCCCAAACACGGGCAGCCATACCGCTGTTTGGACACAGAAAAATACTGTACTCTCTGGTAGGAATGAGTAGCACTGCTCTTGCAACTGGTGCACCTTTCCTGGGGTGACCCTAATTTCCCACAAGGGACAATGAGGTACTGACAGACAGGGCAGAGACAGCCTCTTCTGAGCATACAGATCCACCCTTGAAATGTGGTCAACTGAAACAGTTAACCAACACACCAGCAAACTTACCAGCAGAGCTTTCCGGGCAGCCTCACACTTCTCCGGTTTCCCGGTAATGATGATGATGTCAGTTTTCCGTGTTCCCTTGTCACTGCCATCCTCCGAGCTAACTTCACCGTTGGCAACAGGCTCCTCCTCTCCCTCCATCCGTTCTGCACAACACAAAAAGGGGAGGGGTTAGAAATCACAAACAACAAATTACCTCCATTTCACCTCTTTTTCAATTCAAACTTTAAATGAAAGACATAGTGCAGACTGACCAACTAGGGTCATGCTAAGCAAGGGAAAAACATTATGAAAATAACATTTTCCCACAGATACCTGCTTGAAACAGAACTGGAGACTTTTTCACAACAAAGATGATCTCTCTTTGTTGACACAAGCTGCAGCATGGTGTGGTGATAACTGATGTCAGGTGCCACAGACCATGCATAACAAACTGTTATAATGATATAAAGGTGTTTTTATTTAGTCTTACAACCCCAGTCTAACCCTGTCACCATAAAATAACTACTAGCATGAAACTCCAATGGTTTTAAAGAAAATACCCTGCTTGTTGCAAGTATATAAGCATGCATGTAAAAACCTACATCGTGAACTGGGAGGAACATTTTAAAAGAAAAAGAAAAAAGGAAAGCAGAAGAAAACGACATGTATTTCAAAGATTTCAGCCTTCCAATGCTACTGTAGTCTTAAAATTTGATCAACATCAGCCAAACTGGCACAAAACTACTCAATGGATCTTGCAACTTATGACTTGTACTTCAGAAAAAAAAAAAAAAAAGAAAAAAAAGCAGAGACAGAGACCTAGCAGTTTGCTTTGACTAAGTGATTGAGAAGATTCCAAATACACTGGTGAGTTAGCCACAATGACTGAAGAGAGAGAAATGACTATACTCAGTAAGCACAGAAAGATCTCCAAAAGCAGGTGTCAAGACCACTCAACCAGCCAAAACAAACAAGAAGCAACCAGACAGAGAACGGTCAACAAAAACGCAGCACGCAAGTGTAAGGTTTATCAATCACAGACACTGCTAGAGCTGTTCAAATTTTCTGCTCTGTCAACATTCAGCTTTCAGCACAAAAAAAAAGCACCAGGCAACAACAAGGTTTATGAATCACAGACACTGCTAGAGCTGTTCAAATATTCTGCTCTCACATTTCAGCCAATAAAAAAACATACGCAATAACAAGGTTTATGAACCACAAGTGTCTGCTGGAGCTGTTCAAATTTTCTGCTAGCTCTACATTCAGCTTTCAGCTGACTTAAAAGTTAAAGCCAATTTGTGACAATTAGACAGAACCCATAAGAGAACCAACCAAAACAGACAACCTTGCTCTGTCTTCAGGGCTTTGTACAACACTACACACCTAGCTAAAGTCAAGGACAAAACATCCTCCCAAGTCATTCAACAATGCCCCATCATGTAAGCAAATAGCATTCCATCAAGATTTAATAAAAAGAGAGAGAGTGAAAGAAAGAAGCAATTCATCCAGTTTCAAAAAGAAGGCTCTCTAAGACCATGGTCATATTCTGCCATCCAAGAAGCAAGATTCCACCTTCAAGCCTGACGAAAGCAAACAACAAAGCAGAAAACATTCTTGTGTCACCTCCTCCATTCAAGCACGATGCATTCCATTTTCTGAAGGTTTCGTAAATGCAGGTGATAGAAAAGGTCTTGTCAATGCAGGTGACAGAAAAAAACACAGATCTTCATCATCGAACTTCATCTCCAACCAGCCAATCAACTGCTTTCAATCTTCGGAGCCTTGTATGCAGAGGGAAAAAGAAAAACTAGGGATGAATACCCACAGATCATTTCCAACAGCACAAAAGAGCAGCCGCATTCTGCCCTCAACTCTCAAGGGCTCAATACACATGCCAGTGAGCAACAGGCAACAGAGAGGAAAAGACTGTCAAGAGAATCTAAAACAAGGTGAAAAAGCGACATGCACACCAGACTTGCCACGCACGGACACAGACTGTTACCCAGTTTAGCTCTGGCTGGACTCATGCACATTCGGCACTCATGGAAGAGCCCTGTGGTGCAAAGGCACAAACATCATCTCCATGATTATTTCCACTCCCCAGCCTCCCGGCAGACAGTCAACAGAAGGGTTATATGATGACTGAAAGCGAATACAGACTGGAACAGGTTTTCTTAATTTGAAAGGGAGAAGAAAAAAAACAAGACAGACAGTGGACTGCAAAGCCTTCAGTCTGCATAAATACACCTGTGTTATCTATTGTTATTGCAGCTTGGTTTGTTTTCAGTTTAACACAAGATTTTAATGCAGACAGAGAAATTTCATTCTACAAAAGGCGGCCGAGACTCTCTCTCTCTCCCTCTCTTGTGTGTGTGGCTGAAGTGTTAAAAAGTGACATGTTTTGGTTGCTCGTCTAAATATCAGGGCAGTTTGTAGAGACAGGTGCTCTGTTAATGCCCCGTCAACTGCCATGGTTGTACAGGGGCTAAACAACACAGATCAAACCAGATGTGAATACCCCATTCACCATCAACTCACTTCCATTGGGCACAGGTTTGTCGGGGAACTTGATGCCGACCTCATGGACACGGGTGATCTCCCTGACGTGGGAACCCTGGGCTCCCATGACCGTGCGGTGATACTGCTGGGGGATGATACACTCCACCGTCACCTGGGCATCCTGTGTGAGGCAAAGGACAGAGAACGTGAGCGGTCTTGTGCTGTAAAGAAAGCTTGCGCGCTAGCAAAACAGATTCTCTGGGCCATAAACTATCTCAGTGAAGCTGGCCAAGTTCAGACTTAAGAAATACAAAAATAAGAAATACAAAAATAAAAATAAATCCACCACCTCAAAACCTCGCAATGAAATGATTAGATGGAGGTGAGGGTTGTGTTTTTACATCAACAACATAAAACAGAATGGCTATGGGTATTCAAGCAAAGGTGGCAGCCCGCCACAAATGAGGCAACAGAAAAATGTTTGGCGAGAACGATACTGTCAGATACAAATGTAGGTGTATTTTTTGTTTTGTTTTTAAACCTTCCCACACCACCTGGCAATTGCCCAGCTCTCTGCCATGCTAGGTTGGCTGAACCTGCCCATGCCCCATGCAAAATTGCACCCACTGGGTTGTTGCAATTCTGGCACTCCAGTAACAGACTAATACACCTTTGCCACTTTTAAATTATGAACCTCCATTAATTTTCATGTTTCAGACCTTTAACAAAAAGGAAATAAAAAAAGAAGAAATTTCCAGACTGGGCAGTAGCAAGAATGGGGAAATGTCTTGCAATGAGAATGCCTGCCTGCAACCCTATCATCAGCAACACAGCATTAAGTAGTGGCTACATGTAAGGTGCCAGTGACTGGTTAATGGTAACTGGGTTTTAAAGTCCTCATCAACTCTACAGGATCAACTCAGGACATGTCAACTGTCATTAAGCAAACGCACCTTTCCAAACTTTTTTTCACATATAAGTAATTGAGTTGATGTTTTACACCCAGTCAACCAATACGGTTGAATCAGGGTGATCTTCTTCATACACAAACCACTTCTCAAGACAAATCTATAAAACAAAATAGGCACGCAATACCATAACACCACAAATATAAGACAAAATACACAAGCAATGCCACACACAAACACCCTTCCAGCCACAAGCAAAACCACTGCCAGCTCACCAGATCGGCCACAATGTCAGCGATCTTCTTCTTGGCTCCTTCCACACAGTCCTTGGACCCCTTGATGATGACCCGTTCACTCTTGACTCCACTGCGGGGGAAGCTGACAGTGACCCCTCCATATTCCTCCGCAATGTTGCGCAGGACCTCGCCACGACGTGCCACAAAGTAGCGATGGTGCTTCATGTCCACATTCATCTCCGACTCCACTACATTATCCTGAAATTTTATCCAGGCATATGGCTTTAAACATTTACCATTTTTAAAATGCTGATATTCAATACCATTGTCTTTACCAGCCCCCGTTATACAGCTGTGAACACACCCCCTCCCTCCTCCCCCTACAAAACACGCACACAAACTATCCACAGGTAAGTGAGCTATTCTTGCATGGTGGTATGGTGTTTTCCACCCCACCCCCCCCCCCCCCCCCAAAATATGCACACAAACTATCCGCAGGTACACGAGCTATTCTTGCATGGTGGTATGGCGTTTTCCACCCCACCCCCCAAAATATGCACACAAACCATCCACAGGTAAGTGAACTATTCTCGCATGGTGGTATGGTGTTTTGTCAAACCATGGTCCCCATTTGTGAGAAGAACGTGAGGTCACTCACCAGATCCTTGATGGCCTTTTCCAGTTCCTGCTTGGCCTGCTTGACGCCTTCCTCCTTGCCCATGATGGTGATGAGCTCCTGGTCTGGGTCTCCACTGGCTGGGAAGATAATGCGAGCCCCTGTGCTCTCTCGCACCTGAACACACCCCAAACGCACGTTACAGGAATGGTGGGGTGAATAATGAAAGCCCTTGTGCTCTCTTGCACCTTAACACATCACAGGAATGGCTGGGTGGATCATGTGAACCCCTGTGTTTTCTCTTCTTACTTGTTACAGGAATGGTTGGGCAGCCATTCACCTCTGTGCTCTCTCGCACACACCTCAAATACACATCACAGGAATGGCTTGGAAGGTGATGCGACCCTGGAGGGAGAGGGGTGGGGGACAGATTCTGTTCCAAAATTGCTCCACTGCGTTGCAGTGTTCCCATCTGAACACTGTGGATCACCCAGTATATGCAACTGTACACTGACAAATGCATTCCATAAAAAAGAATGTGTGGGCTAAAATACAACAACGCACACACAAAACCAGCAGCATACTGGTTCCCATGGGTTGGACAGGGTAGCTGATGGGGGGAGGGCAAACTGCCTATTTCATGATAAAAGCACAAGACACCAACCTTCTTGATGTTGGCGCCGCCGCGTCCAATGAGGAACTTGTGATACTGGGGCTTGGCTCTGACCTCTGCCGTGAAACCAGACTCTTTCTACAATGACAAACATCCAGTGTCAACAATCAACAGTTTACGCAAAACACACACTCCCATCACCACATACATACAAATGTACAAAGGAAAAAAGCAGAGAATGTGACATGTCAAGAAAATTACCTGTGAGAAAACAAGGCAACAAATGGAGCACTGACAGTTCAGCTCCTCAAGTACAAGCCCACCAAACAAATAATTCATGGCCAGAGCTGCCAACCCTTCACTAGACTTTAGCATAGCAAAATCTGATTTTAAGTGTAGTAATGAGGTTTTGAGCGGAGCATATATATATATTGTCCTCCTTCGCAATTCGCTTTTGCGGAAATGTGCACCAGAACAGATGTCATGATCGGCTGCAGAGAGAGCGATGTTGTGCACTACAAAGAAATTTGTGAAAAGTGTCTTCGCTCGAATTACGTCCAAATGCTGAGTGTCTCCCAACCCATAAAAATTAATGGGGAATCTTCAGTGTACTTCCTATCACTTTTCCTTTGATGATGTGATGTTTTGAGTTTACACGTTGTTCGATGTTGTACATTCCGCCATGGGTGACATAAAAGTCCCAAGAACAGAAGAAGCAAGTGCTGCACTTCACATGCTTGGCACTCCACGTGGATCGTACAATGCAGAGAAACTTTTCTGGATAATACTCTTCCTGGAAATTTTGGTGTGTTTTCTTCTTTCCTTTTTTTTTGGACAAGATTCATCACCTGGGAGCTCGCTTTCAGCTTCTTGCTTCAGCATGGCGATTTAAAACGGAAGTCGTCTCACCAGGAAGTGACGCATAAGAGCGGGAATTAAACCGAATACTACAACTGGTCAGATGGTTAAAACACAAACGCCGATTGGCTGTGGCACAACCGACATATCAGACAGAAAAAAGGCAAACGCGCAACCTGTTGCTGGCGAATTTTATGCCCACATGCACGCATGAGATCGAAAATAATTTGTTTTTGTTTTTCTGAGGGAGACCATAGTGATATGATCATAAGCGTAGCAGCGCAGTGTCCTTGAGCATAGCAAACTACGGCCAAAACGTAGTGGTTGGCAGCTCTGCATGGCCCCCACTTTGGTCTGCCAGTTTCACTTCAATCATTTGGTTCCAAGACCTAGCACTCTCCCTCAACTATCCATCTTATTTAGCCCATCATGCACATGCAGCTCCGGACAGCTCATCCCCTAACCACTGATCATGGAGGTTAATTCTTACAAACCCATACCTTCTCATTGACAAGCTCCAACAGTTGCTTCTTGGCATTTTCCACATCATCCTTGGGGCCACGGATGGTGACTTTGTCGCTGTTGTTGCCCTCAGGAGGGAAGCGGATGATGACACCGCCGCACTCGTCCATGATGGCGCGAATCAAGCGACCCTTGGCACCAATGATGGAGTTGTGCAGACGGTGGGGAATCTCTATGGACACCTCCTTCACATTGGCCTGCAGAGAACAAATACCACTGTTACAATGGTCGCCTGTGGCTGATGGGCATAACAGAGTCTGCAACAGACCCGCTTCACTTAGATTTTAGTGCCTATGCAATGGACTGGTGTACACGATTTGCCGGAAGTGATCCTGTCGCTTGGGTTGCTGGCTGAGCACATGGCTGTATTTTCCTTGTACAAGTATTTAGCAAAAACATTGCATTTCACAACAAGATGGGCGTGAAGGATCACTGCCCTGTAATCAACTGCACCACTGGATTAAGAAAAAACAGGAATTTCACAGAACATCTTTCCTTTAGTTTTGGCAACAAGGCAAAACACTGCAATCCTCAGAGAACGATCCCCAATCTGTTGAGCATGACCTTTCCATCTTACTCCATTGCCGTGTGCACTTAATTCATTGGAGTATATATCACTGTTGTTGACTTTATTATTTGAAACACTGTAAACTGACCACTTTTTTTATGTTAAATGCTTAAGGTGTATCATGCTTCAGGGTTCAATAAGTAAAACGCATCTCATTAAACTTATTTTAGTGGCTGCTTTTGTTGAACTTGCATGGTTTTGGACAGGTTGAGTAAGAAATGATTTTACTCTTTCTTTTTTGTCCTGATTATGTGGCTAGCAGAGAGAGAGAGAGATGTGTGAGAGACACGGAACTGGTTCAGAATGACTTCAGGTCAATGCTGTGCCCCATTTCACTTTGGATTTCTTGACCTGCCATAACTTGACTCATTAAAAATCATCCCTATTCCTGTTAGCACATGCCCTCACCAAATCTTTCTGGATATCCTCAATCTTGCATTTTGCCAATTCCACGTCAGCCTTCTTGCCCGTGATGGTGATGACATCTGATTCAGCATGTTCCCCTGGAAGATCTATGCGAGTGTTTGTCTCATCGCGAATCTGGAGAAAACAAAGAAAGCATTGTAGAATTTGAGCAAAGGCTCAAGAGGAACTCAAGCATACCCAGTCACAGCAAAAGAACCTTGCAATTCACAAATCCCAAGAATGACCTTGGATCACCACTGCTAGAGGGTGGATGAAAGAGAGATGATGGAAGTGCATGCATGAGAGAGAGACACACACACAGACGTGTTATAACTTATGCTGCACCCACCTTTCTAATGTTGGCCCCTCCTTTGCCGATGATGTTCTTGTGGAAGTCCTTAAAGATGCGAACTTGAGCCTGGTAGTTGCTCTCCAGCTAAAAAAGTGATGAAAAAAAAACTAGATCAGTAGATCCCAGAAATGCATGGTTAGGTCCACAAAGAAAAGCCATCCCAACATCGTAAGAGACCACCCATCTATAAACTGTAATGTACACAAGCACGAGTATGTGTGCATGTCAAATCAAGAAAGAACGTAAGACAGAGGGTATGAGAGGGGAGGTTATCCATCTTTTTGCTGTTGATGTGCTTAAGGGTGGTCTTGAAACAGCAGCTCCACAAAAGATCCAAACATAAGCTCATGGGAGAAACTTGCTTTCTCAGGTACAAGCAGAGAGGCAGCGCCCCACCTAGACAGCAATACACTGGACAAACTGAGATGTCAGGGATTTTATGGCAACTCTGAAACTTTTTCATTTTTTTAAAGACACAACACTAGGCACTGTGGAAATTGAGGTGGGAAGTGATACTCTATCACCAGGTAATACCACAGCCATAATTCATCCATCAAAATAGGATGCTTCATGTCTCACCATTTCAAAATCAGGATCTTGCTACGCAGGCATTCATATGATGAATGTTCTTGGATTTTCACCTCTTAAGAACACCAACATCCTGCACCATCACTGAGGATTGTCTGTAACAGGGAAACAACGTTCATGGTCTTACCATGTCCTTGTGGACGACCTGTAGGTGCTTGTAGCACCGGTCCACATCCTGCTTAGGGCCACGCAGTGTCACAATGTCGCTCTTCTTGCCCTGGTCTGGGAATGTGATTTGCACCTGATTGAACTTCTCCCGAATCTCCCGGATGTTCTCTCCGCGAGCTCCGATGATGGTTCCGTGGAATCGTTGATCAATGATAATGTCGCGAGTCTTCTCGTTTTCCTGCAAGGAGGAAAAACAGTGGTCACTTTTAGTCTCATTTTTCATGAAAGGCAGGAATAACCTGAATTGAAATCACTCTTCAGTTCACGCTTCAGACTTTTTTTTGGTTAAAATAAAAAGCACAGCATGCAACACATTCCTCCATACAAAACAATAAGCCAATAACAAGCGCGCCTGGAAACTCACTGCAAGACTTGGGAACAGCAACCAGATTTTAATGTGTAGCAATCCTGTCACCGTGGTGCGGTCAAGTCTCACAGCAATCCACACAGCAGACAGCACATGATGACCAACAACTTCCTCAGGCAAAAAGACACTCCTCGCTGAACTTATTCCTGCATTTGAGAATGAATGGCCACATTCTCAAGCTTTGGGGACCTGAATTCTTACAGGCAGTTATCAGTCGTTCTCTTTAACCCAGTGTTGAAAAAGCCAGATACCTATACTACCACAAAATGAGTGCTTTGAGCAGAGGAGCATGTAAGCCTGCAAAAAAACCTCAAGCTCAGAGCCCAAGATGGGTCAAAGCTTTTATCATAACCAGTACAAGCCAACACACTCACAATCTTTCAAAAGCACTCCCTCTTATCCATGAAAGCAGCACAATGCATTCAAGCACATTTTGTGCCCACAACTCAAGAGTCTGTATACAAAAAAAGACCATCTTACCATCCGTTGTGACATTTCCAACAGTTCTTGCTTGGCTTTCTTCACTCCAGCAGGATCACCCTCAATGCGGATCACGTTGCTGTTCTCACCATCTGATGGGATTCGCACTGACACGCCTGTCTCATTCTTGATCCTTGAGACTGCAAAAGATATCCCACCAATAAAATGACTGAGCACATGCAAGCAATCTCTTCACAAACAGCAACACTTCAAGAACGTCTACAGTAACTAGCCTTTTCAAAACAAAGGATGGCCTTTGTCCAACAGATCAAAATAAAAACTTGAACCCAAGGGTGCTGTATTATAAGCTCCATTGATTTTATTTTAAAATTTACAGTCCTCTTGTATCAGTGATGGACAGCTGTACCAAACACCATCAAGTGTTACAGCTGGCCAAACAGTTACCCTGAGGCTTCTTTGATCTTGGCCACTGGGTGACATAAGCACACAGCCTTCCTTCATGCCCAGTTTTAAAGAGGCGACGCATGCTACATGGGAGAGCTATGACACTTGCCACGGACATCTGCAGCCAGTCCCTTTAGTCATTGCTGAGTAGAAAACTCCTACAAAAACAACAAAGCACTTTACAACAAAATCAGTCCCTTTTACCTTTCGTCAACACATTTTGAGTGTTACTGCCTGAACCAGCAACATTATATGCACTTTTCAACAAGAAAAAAAAGAAGACTGAAATAAATCGCTACAGCACAGGAGGAACAGATTAGAATGCCAAAACAGATTACAATCTGTTCAGTTAATCTTCCAGATGAAATGGGTCAATCAAGCTAATGTGTACTAATCCCAAACCATACTGAGATCAATTTCATGAGGGAAAAACACGCACCAAAACCAATTCCCCTGAAATACTGGCTGAATTCATGCACGCCCCTCGACTCAACTCACTGTTCACTCCATTCTTCCCAATGATGTGCTTGTGGAATTTCTGGTCGATCTCGATCTCAGCGAAGTCCATGCGAGCCATGAGGTCAGCGATGGTTTCCTCCAGGGCTCTCTTGGCCTCCTGCACCTCCTCCGGGGCCCCCTCCACCGTGATCTTGTCCTGGCCTTCCGTGAACTCAATGTGAACCTGGGCAGGAACAAAAACAGGTAATCTTGTCATCACCTGTCTTTGAGAACTAGAAAGTCCCCGTTATCTTTGGCTGGAATTCATACTCTGGGGAATGTAGTGGGTGGCAGTGATGGAATGCCACAGATAAACAATGTATAGAGTGGCAGTGGTGGAATGCCACAGATAAGCAACATAGAGTCCCCACAATTTTACATTAGTGATATCTTTTTGTTTGTGTTACAAATACAACATTACAAGTGTTGAAGAAGTTCTTACCTTGGGATGTTCCTCCGTGATTTTGCGGATGTTAGCCCCCTTCTTGCCAATGATGAAGCGGTGGAGCCAGGCTGGCGCAGTCACATCAGATGTGGCCACACTGTTTGCCTGTAAACAATTCACAGTTCCCTACATCAGTCAGCTGCAAACAACTCACAGTACCCTACATCAGTCAGCTGCAAACAAGTGAGTCAGCTGCATCTATTACAAAAACCTCACATAAACAAGTGGTGCAGATGGGTGAAGCTCAATACAAACTATCATTGTACAAAATTTGACACAGACAAAAATCTAAGAAAATCCCGAAGTTTTTGTCACATCCACACCAACAGCCAGAAGAACATCCCCAAACCAACCATTTCATAGCAAGGCTTTTCTTCTTCTTTTTTTGTCATGAAAGTTAACAAGCGTATAAGAGAAACAGAGAGAGAGCAAAACAGAGAGAAAAGGCAAATTTGCCTGACCAACAGCAGTAGCACCCCTCTCATTGTGCACTGCCACTTAAAATGCCACATGGACAGTAACATCCCTCTCACTGTGCACTGCTATTTGAAATGCCACATGGGCAGTAATACCCCCTGTCACTGTGCACAGCCACTTGAAATGCCACATGGGCAGTAACACCCCTGTCAATGTGCACAGCCACTTGAAATGCCACACAGGCAGTAATACCCCCTCTCACTGTTCACTGCCACATGAACAGTAATACCCCCTCTCACTGTTCACTGCCACATGAACAGTAATACCCCCTCTCACTGTTCACTGCCACATGAACAGTAATACCCCCTCTCACCATGCATTGTGCACAGCCACTTGAAATACCAAATGGACTGCAACACCGTTGTGCACTGCCATGTGAAATGCCACATGTACAGTAACACCCACTCCCACATGGACAGTAACACCCCCTCTCACTGCCACGTGAAATGCCACATGGACAATAACACCCCCTCCCACTAGCACTGCCACATCAACCGTAACACCCCCTCTCACTGTGCACTGCCATGTGAAATGCCACATGGACTTAACACCCCCTCTCACTGAGCACTGCCACATGGACAGTAACACCCCCTCTCACTGTGCACTGCCACATTAAATCCACATAGTAACACCCCTTCTCACTGTGTGCTGCCACATGGGCAGTAACACCCCTCTCACTGTACATTGCCACATGGACAGTAACACCCCCCCCTCACTGTACACTGCCACATAAAATGCCACATCAACACCCCCTCTCACTGTGCACTGCCACATGGGCAGCTTACCTTGGAGTACACCATGGTGAGAGCTGGGCCCAACTTGTCCTGCTCCCCACGCAGCGTGATGGTCTCTGAGGGCGAGTCCAGAGGCGGGATGTCAACGGCCACCCCTGTGCTCTGAAGGATGTCCTGAATGCCATTGCCGCGGGGTCCAATCACGTAGCGGTGCTGAGACTTCTTCACTTCCACAGACACCGTCTGACACTTGCGCTTCTGCAACAGATGTCAAGCCACGCTTATTTGCTGTGGAAATCTGCAACTATAGTTATAATATGAGTGATGCAATTAGATCACAAGGTCATTGGAACTGTACGGGCTATGCTTTTCACAACCAGCATGCCCAGTGTGTATGACTAAACAGGCAGATAATGGATCAATAACAAAATGCTGGGCATCGCTGGGACCTCTGAATTGAAAACGTCAATCAGTTGGCCTTCATTCCTAACTAAGCCGAATTAATTTTCTCCAACTATGTAGCCACAGTAAACAGAATACATTTTCAACAAACTCAGCGGTGAATTTCAGTACAACTTCAAGAATCTCCTGTATCAAACTGTTCAAAATGAATCATCTTCACTTGGGTTTATTCTGGCAGTAATTATTTTCTTACAGGTTCACAGATCTCATGTCCAGCCTTGGATATAAAAAGGCCACTGAAGTGGCTGGCACTTGAATAATCATTTTCCTAGTCTCCCAACAAAAAGATTGGGCACTTTGACACTCCAAGGAGAAACGTTTTTTTTTAAAATTCCCAAATAAGGAAGAAGAAAAACAATGCGAGTTATTGTTAAAACTCGTTATCCCTCCAAGTCACAATGCCTAAGATGGAAAATCATCTGTAAAGAATGTAAGCTCACTTTCTCTTCAAAGATTCCCATGATAACTTGCTTGCACTTGGCCACACCCTCTTTCTCGCCGGAAACCACAATCTCATCTTTTTCTACGCTAGCTGGTGGAACGTTGATGCGAGCGCCAGTCTCTTCAATCAGCTGCTTGATGTTCTGGTTGTACGGGCCACAGACAAATGGGTGGAATGCTTTCAACACTGGCAGTCTCTCAAAAGCTAGCTTGGCCTGAAGAAGAAAAACAAAACAGAATAAAAACAATGCGACATGCACTGCCAGAAAACACACTTCCACAAAAGCTGCAACTAGCACTGCTTAGTAATATCTGAAACACTCTCAAAATTAGTGTGATGCTCAAAAATAGTTAACATTTAGGGATGCAGGTCAAAGTTCAAGAGCTTAAGGGGGGATATGGTAGTGCAAATTGATTTTTTTTCTTTGTCAAATCAAGATTTAGCATTTAGGGTCATTTGAAAGACCTTACATTGTAAGTTTAAAAAAGTATAATTATATGTTGTTTTCGACACCTGTTGCTATGGAAACAATCAAAGATGGCCGCCAAACAACCTTTTTTTAAATCCCTACTCCTCCAAAGATAATGCACATAGAACAAAACTGCCTTTTGAACTTTAATTAAGAACACAATATCAAACTTCATACAGAAGGTTTTATGGATATCTTCATTTTTGACTTTTTACAAATATTTTACATAAACATCTGGAAAATTCAGTGATTTTTATATATTCCATGTTACATAAATACAACAATTTTCACTTTATCAATAAAACCTTCTGTATGAATCAAGATAAATGTATAGAGCAACACCATGTCAAGTTTCAAAGCTGTATCTTTATTACAACCAGAGCCTTAGGAATTTTAAGCTGAAAATATGCAACAAAAAGTAAAGTAACAGAAAACGATGGAACAAAGTCATCATCACCGTGTGCTTGTATTCCCAACATCATGATCACTTGATTGTCTCCAATACTGCTTTCGTGGCTAAATACAACCATTCTTGGGTTGACTTCATACGCTACGTTCTTCTTGTCACTGAACTGCGTTCGTGGAGACGACATTTAAAATTTCTTGTACTCGCAAAGATCGCAAGTCAAAGCTAGCTTTGATGCGAATCGAGCCCACTGATCCGATCCCTCACACACTGAAATGTACAGTCCGGTTTCTCCACAAGTTGGGCACGAAACGTCAGTCAGCAAACAAGTCAACTGGAACACATGAGCAGTAATCCAAGATTGTTCCATTCCATCTGCAACACGATCTGCAGCTCCCATCATCTCAAAAAAAAAAAATCACCCGAGAGGCACCCCACCACTTTCGGTTCACACAGCGTGTCTTCACGGTCATTCACCCTCACTTTCTTCTCATCTTTCGCCGTTCGATATAAAAGCACTTTGTCATGAGTCCGCTTATTTTGCTTCCGTGGCATCTCTGGTATTGATGGCAATACACAGTTTCGGGAAAAAAAGTGTAACTTTAGGGAATATTTGCAGAAATACTTCGTGAATCGATTGAGCTGGTCAGATTTGTTGACAAATTATCACCAAAACGGAAATCGAGTGCAGTGCATTGTGGGAAGGCCGAGTACAGCCGAGCGTGGCCGGAGTCTTGGTTCTGATTTCTGATTGGTCGATTTCAGAATCCAATGATGTCATGCTGGTCACTACTCCATATAAGGAGATTTCCGTTGAAAATCAAGGGTCGGAAACGGCGGGAAATCTATTTATGGTCGGTCTCGGCGATTATGACGACGAACTTGGAACAAAGAAGAGAGGTCGACCTTTCCAACGATACCAAACTTGACCTACTTTTCGCTCGACTTGGGGCCGTCGGCAAGGGTCAAACAATGTGCTTTTTTCCCCAAAATAAATTCAAAACAACGCGACAAACTTTGATAAGCACTCTTTATTGGCACAGTTGAAGGCATTAAAAACAATTTTCATGCAAAACATGGCTGAAAATGTGTTTAATAGGTGTCAAAGAGACGTATGTGCAGGAAAAAAAAAAAGTGACAAAAAACTTTTTGGGTCAAATTTGCACTACCGTATCCGGCCTTAAATCCCATTAGTCACTTAGGATTTTTTTATTTTTTTTAGGCTCTGAAGGACTCTTCCCTGCATAATCTAGGCTTAAGGTGCCTTGTTGGAATCTTGGGCAGCCCTGGATTCTATGCAGAAAGGAAATGAACTCTTGCATCACCAGCATCCTACCACAGATCTTCACCACCACAGCTCAAAGACTAGGAGACAGACACTGGGATCATGACCTCTCCCCCCCCCCCCCCCTCATGCTACCTTCCATCTGTTCAGCGCTGCTCACCTGCTCCTCGGAGATGCACTCAATTTCGTGGCGTGCTGTTTCAATGCCCTCTTTAGTTCCAGAGATTTTGATCACATCCAGGTTCTCTTCCGCACGGGGAATGGTGATCTTGGTTGCTGTGGAAAGCTCCAGCTCCTGTAGCTTCTTTCCGCTCTTGCCCAGGATAAAGCGGTGGTGCTCGCGGGGGATCTTCAGCTGGTAGCTTGCCTGTGGACAATCCATATGAAATTCAAAACATTTTGTTCCTTCAGTCAGTATCCTGTGAAAATTAAAAACAGACATAAATCCAAGCAAAAAAATTAAAACACGTTTCATTTTCTGAAGCAACATAATGCTGACAACAGAACATCTCTTTTGGGAAATACAAAACCTAACTGACATGTAAAATTCTAAAACATCTTGTTTTGTTCCCTAAGAAAAGGAAATGCTGACAAAAATCCATGACATACTATTTTGTTTTCTAAGGAAATGAAATACTTCTATAAAATCTCAGGGAAATGTTTACCCCCTACTTGAAGATATCAAATGTATGCTATTTCATGCAAAACATAAATCCATTTTGATCTCATACAGAAAATCTGTATATTATGGAAGAAAAGCAGCCATGAAATTCATGCAAGCACAAAAATATTATATTCATGGATAAGTGGGCGTTATTTTAGTTCAATCTTAAATTTTAAAAATGCAGATTGTTTACCGTACCTCAAAAGAAGGCAAACTTTATTCTACCTGTAAATGTGAGACGGTGATCTAACCTGAAGAAAGCAGTCTCTCTCACCTGTGTTTGCAGCTTGCTGACCACTTCCCGTCTGGCCTTCAACACATTGTCTGAACGTCCGTTAATCACAACTGTCAAACTCTGGTCCCTGGCCAAGCTGATTTCAATCGTCACTCCATTACGCTGCATGATCTCTTTGCAGATCTTGGCTTGTTCACTTTCGTCACCAAACTTGTGTTCGTTCATGTCCTTGAACCTTCTCTCCACCAACGGCACGGTAAAAACCTTTATGAAAGAAGGCAAACATATACATATAAGTATCAGCAAACCTGAATGGCTGGGTCAAAGTCACAGAAGAGCAGATGATGCCAGGAAATAAATAACACGCAGGCCGATCAATTAGATTTGAAATGAATAGTTATGCAAACAGCAGCCAACAAGTTCACCATTTCAGTCATGGGATGTGTTATCCATGACATACATTTTCTAAAGCTATCAAAAACAGACAATGCAATGGTATTACAGGTACTGTTTGATAATAAAAAATTAACATTACACTATGCTCTATGGTACCTTCTGTATGCAATTAAAACAAATTTATAAAACAACAAAATGATAGCACTGTTAACCTTTAATGGCAATGCTTTCCATTTTTAAACCCTTCAATGGGCAGAGTATCACAGTACACAGAACTCCTTTTTAATTCTCACTGATTGTGACACTTGGAATAAGATGACACGGCAAACCATTACCGGCCAAATGAGTCCATTCAACCATTCACAGCTGTGATTAAAGGGCACAGTTACAAACTCTGCACTCCAACTAATGAAACCAGGCAACACTGCTGCCAATATAAATGTATTAATAACTAGTCTGGTGGTGACAATGCAGCATTTGGTACAGATTCCAGTGGCTCCATAAAAAAAAAAATATTTAGCATTCAGAAGGATGGGAACAGACAAACATTTTCTGCCACAGTGCAGTTTTATCCACCACATCCTTCCAAGCAAAAGCACCAAGTCTGGGACTCTTATACTAAGATCAAGAACTGGGGAAACTAGCCAATCAGGCCAATGACATTTTTCTCTTTGAATAATGTAAATGTTTCAAACAGGTGGCATCCATGTTGAAATTACAGGGTCTGAATGCATCATGATCCACATGTAAAACTGTGAGGGCAGAATCTGTTTTTCAATTTACTTATCCCACCCCCCCTCCCCCCAAATCCATTAAAGAGTTGAAGATGGACACTGTATGGCAGAAAGAGGATTAAAAATTCATAGCGTCCCTCTAAAAACAAATGCACACACATGCACATTACCTGAGTACATTTGGAAGTGCGGGCTTGGAATTTGGGCTGCCATGCCCCGGAATTGACAAGACCTCGGTCAGAGCGTGTTTCAGTGGTCAGGGCAGGAAAAGCAGCATCATAAGTAGGGGGCTGTGCAGGGTCAAAAGCTTGCTCGTCTACATTGGGCACCGTTTCCTCCTCCATGTTGGTTGCCATGGTCACAAATCAGATGTCGGTAGACTTAGCCTTAGTCGTACAGTACAGGCTGAGGAAGAAATATAACAATTGTTGGTTGTTTTTCTGCCCAAACTGTAAGTGTAAGAGTAACATGTAGTTTTTATAATAAAAACAACAACTGCAGCTGAAATAAAAATATTAAAAAAACAAAAACAAAATAACTGAGAAACATAAAGATCTATTTTAAATTTAAAGACATTGGGAAACCACAAAACCCACTCTGACTGAGTGCTGCCTCCCCGCATCTCTCACCCAGAGACTAGAACAGCAGAAGTCTTCCAAATTACAAGACCATTCTACAGGACAAATATTTTCACAATCAAAATGCAGCATTAACATAATACTCTAACAGACTCCTTTACCAGATAAAGATCAATCCTGCAGACACCCATACCAAATGAACCTGACCTTAAAACTGAAAGCCTGTTGTTCTACTGTATGCAACTGTCCAAAGCACACACAAAAAAGCTGACATCTAATTACGATTAAACATGTACTGGTTAAATAGTTTATTAATTATTATGTTATACATGTACTGGTTAAATAGTTTATTAATTATTACGTGTGCAATAAATAATAACTGCAGAGCAAAGCTTTGCCTAGTCTAAAATGTGTTGCTATGTTCTGGCAGCCTACTCCCTTCCCTTGTTTCACTTCTCCCTCCCCTTGCTTCAGATACAAACTTCTTTATATTAAAAGTCAACTTCCCCCCCCTTTCTCCAGTAAGTTCAGACATTACTGTCATCATGTGCTGTCTCAACCTTTTGCTCAGGGTCAGACCCAGCCTTCCTCTTTGTTCGGATTTAGTCTACCTTTCTTTGTTCTGGCAGGTCTGACTAGAATAATGAAAACCAACAAAATCTCATTACTCAGTTTACTAGTTTCATTATTATGTATTAAGGTAATACTTATTAAATATCTGTGCCTACCTGAACCAGCTCTAGGTGCTACAGTTAAAATAAGGCACATTTGATCAAAAATATTCCACCAGCACCTTTCTCTCCCTCTCTCATGGAGTCATGCACATCAAAATTTGTCTTGGCTATAATTTAGCAGTACAGTTACACAGACAGGTGTTAGACTGTTACTGCTTAAAGAAATGAGACTTAAGATTTAAAAGAGAATGAACTACAAGAATGTCTGATGTTGTGAGGTTGTTTAAAAGGGCCTTGACAAGAGAAAGATCTTGTCCATTGTGTTTGATTTTGAACACTGAAGTCTGATCATCTGAACTCACCAACATTTACTGTATGAGAGGCAGGTCAAACCACCACATGACTCACTGGACATAATATACAATCATGCTGTGCCAGTCTCTGCTGAACTTTGCACACGTAGGCCTTCTGTGGCAGTCTGCCACTTTCAGCTCTAACAATTTCCATGACTTCTCGTTAGCGTAATTCAAGGTACTTTTATTTCCGACTGTACTGGCTGAAACAATGAGGTAAGTTACTTAACTGCTGGGTCTACTGACTGATTTGTCTGTTGGAGTCACTAACCGGCAGAACAGGAGCCACCCTGAAGTCTCAATCTCAGGTTTGCCTTCACTCTCTCTCAAGAAGGCGTGACGCCAAGCGACACATATTTTCCTCAACCATTCACATATGGCGAAACAAATGCATAAGCTGCTACTGCCTTCATGAATTGTCCAAGTCCCCATGCATATTTTTGGGACCTATCACATGAACCGACCAGTTTTGCAACACGAAGACAGATTATTTCTGTCCACGTTGTCAGATCTTATGAAGGAGGTCGGCTTGCTCTAAGTCACCGTAACATACTTACTTGTACTGCGTCCGCAGAAGTCCGTCCTAAGAGTTATAAAGTCGTTTCCTCAAGTCCAGTGTGGTTGATTTACTCGTCTGAAAGAAAGAAGTAAATTATAGACGTCGGAACTTGTACAAATTTAGCAAGTTTTATCGAAAACAGCCTGCACTTATCCACTTACCAACCATCCCGAGAAAAGAAGAGCAGTATTCGTGGCTTCGTAGATTGGGTCGATATTACTGCGCGAAGTGAAAATATCTTCGCCACTGATTGGATGCAATTTGAGGAGGTGGCCATTTTCCTGAATTGTAAACCAATCAAAAGTATTGTTCTGTAACAGGCTATAAGAAAAGAAACCCCAATCTTTTAGTAAATCCTGCAAGCATGTCACCTCATTTCAACAAGCAAACTAGCTGGTCGCCTTTCTCAAGATGATACCAACTAACCAAATAGTCACGATTATTTCACAATGAAGACTGATGGCTTAAATGTTGCCGATGCAAATAAGTTGGGTTCAAAGGTCTAACACCATTTGACGTCACGGAACGATGCTTTGATACGCACGTCTGCTCTGATAACCGGATCAGCTTGTTTTGGGGTAGGGTAGGGGGCTCAGTAGAAGAGGGAGAGGCGTGATTCCTGTACTCATTTGAGATTCTGTAATACACTCGCATAGCTGAATTTACCAACCAGCCTTCCCCCCCATCCCCTCTTCTGTCCACCCTCGCAGCACTTAGCGGATCTCCCCCAGTGCACCCTTGCCCTACGAAGGAAGAACACTGACACAGAGAAATACTGACCAAACTACGCGTAAGAGTCCATGGCGGCTTACTAGGGTCAAAAGTAAGTAAACATGGTGCTTTACGTCAAAAGCACACTGTAGCACCATCGCACCTGTATTCTATAATATGGTAAAAGAAAGCGACAAAAGAAACGCAATCAAGAGAGATACAGAAAGCGAGAAAGGTGGTGTTTGTTTGTTTGTTTTAAAGTACCGCTCTGGGTCAAAGACTAAAGGTTTGTCGCTTTGCGCGGCAAATTACTCCACGCTGTATACTGCAAAGAAGAGAGAGAGAGAGAGAGAGAGAAAAAAGTGCAACTGTACTGTAATTAAGTAACTACCGTTACTGTCAGCGTATACAGTTACAGTTACTACATGCCCACGGACGGTACTTTGCATTATGTCTGGTTATTAGTCATACGACTCACAGCACTATGATATTGATAAAATTCAAAGAGTGATCAACAGCTCAACTCGCCCCATGTTCAAAGCCCCAAATTGCCTAAACCTGCCCACATTAGTGTTACAGCACAGAATTGTGTACTTCAATGTCTTCATTGCTTAACAGGTCTCTGTGAGAATATAACAACATACTGTCATTCACTGATTCAGGGCTGCCAAGAACTAGAAGTGCAGCAACATAATTTAAGTGTTAGATGTTATTTCACTTTATTAATACTAATACTGAGCAAGACAGATTCAAAACTTCGTTGATCATACATGAAGGCCAGTTGAAAACAAATTATAGCAGAAACCTTGTAATCACATTACAAACTGTACAGTATACAATCTTTTTTCCCCCCTCATAATTTTACTTTCTTGACACAATGACAGGTTGTGCTTGATCCTTTTTTGTTTTGCTATTTGGCTGCAGTAATGTGAAATCAGTAAAACATGACTACTTTGGGTGAAGCCTGGAATGTTTCAGCTGACCATGCAGCCACTGTAAGAATTTTTAGTGTGAAGTTTGGATAGGGATTCACAATCTTTTCCTAAAGGTGTATTATAAACTAATATAATATGATAATAAAGTTGCTTTGCTCTTACTAAGATTGATCCTGCTATTGCTAGTGCTGATAGCTGTGGTTAATGTGATTATATATATATATTTTTTATAAAGATGTATTATAAACTAATTAATAAAGTGGCTTTGCTTTTACTAAGGCTGATCCTGCTATTGCTAGTGCTACATAGTCAGCCCTGGTTAATGTGTTTGTAGAACTAACAGTAACACAAGTGTGACCCTTTCCCCTACTTAATTGTGATTGTAGAACTAATAGTAACACAAGTGTGACCCTTTCCCCTACTTCAGATAAGACCAGGACAGAACAAGGACTAGCTGTGGTTCCAGCTCTGACAAGATGGATTCTGATGACCAGTGGGTGATGTCTGCAGTGAAGATTGAAATCGACTTTGCGGAGGAGCCACCAGTGTCCTGTAAGACGGAAAAAGATGAACAAACTGGTCAGTGAAGGGCTAGTCTTTTTTTGTTTGTTTTTTCCTTTTTTCTTCTTATTTTGCTTCTCTCCATGGACTTGATGTGCTGTTCAAATCAGTAATTAATTTTAACACTGATTAATCTTGGGGCTAGAAATTCCCTGAAAATTTCCTGGGCACCAGTGAATCTCAAACTTTACTGATCAAGTCCCTATTTTTGCAGGTCCTCAAAAATGAATAATCATGCACCAGTGAATGAGAGAGATGTGAGATAGAGACTGTTTTTGGAACCCTTTTTTTCTGTGTGTTAATTGTTATGGCCTGTGTGGTGTGTTTGTTTTCATCACTTTAGACAGTCACTGCCCTTCATTGATTAAAATACTTGGGGGTAAGGCCAACAAATAGAGATGTTCATCTCTAGTATGGGCTCAGAAAGGCCTGACAGTGACAGTTTTAATAAAAATGACTGGTCTGATGGACCAGTGGAAGGGGGAGATCTACTGCGTACTGGTCTGTGCTGCTGGCAGCTGGTCATGGATTACTGGACTAGTGAGGTGAAGTTTTCAGTGAGCTGGGCACCAGTTTTCACTGTAGTTCAAATTAAGTTGTTTATACCAGTCAGCCTGCATGTTGTATTATGGTCAGGATTTTTTTTTTTGACTGTCAACAGAACCCTGGGAGGATCAGCTGGTGGATGACAACTTGACCTCAAACACTGGAAATGGAACAAGTGACATGAAGTTTTCTTACTGGAGTGGTTATGCGAACAATGGACTAAAGACGAACACTGCTGAGGTATAAAGGTGTACATATTAATAATAAGATTAAGAACATCTCAGTATTTAAACTTTATATTTATATTATATATATAATATATAATAAGAACATATCTCAGTATTTAAATTTTACCTCATTTCCAAGTTCTGCCATAAGTATTTTGGTTTAACTTTAAAACAAGTTCTTGATCAGATGATGTATTCAAGTTTTCAACTGTACAAGATTAAAAAAAAAAATGTTGATCAAGTCACAAGATTTGACTCACTATGTCATTGACCCAGGACATACTGATATGATTCTGCAGGCATTCATCCTGATATCCTGAGACAGTTGTTACAGCTTAACTAGCAAGATGACCTATCTGGTTCCACAGGAACCTGTGCTTAGCCACACCTAGTGAGGAGAGAGTAGGGAGAGGATTTTTGGAACAAATGAAGTGGAGTGGACTGAGAAGGTAGAAATTAAAATGGATGAAATCTTTGGCAGTAAGCAAAGCATGCATGGCTATGTAATGTTCTGATGTACCCCAGGCTCTATAGGGAGGACCTTTGATTGCTGTGGGTTCCCACAGAGGGGGCCTTAATTTCTGTCTCCGCAGCACCCGACTGCAGGGCTGTGTGGGAGCTTGCCCTCTCACCACCAAAACATATCTGTATGGTCTTTACATTACCTGTTTTTCCTCTTCTTTTTCTCAGTTTCTAAAAAACCTGGTTGACTGGGCATTAAAAAACCCCACAAGTTACTTACTCAATTCTGTTTAAAGAAAGCCTTGCTATGGTAGAGTGATAATCTTTTTATTTCAGAGGCATCTGCTAGCATCTTATGCAGGATGTCATAGTCAACCAGCCTTTGACAACACAGCCCAACAGTTGTGGCCATCTGCTTCTGTCTCTGTGACACAATCGGCTGCTATCTCTGTGACACCAGCAGCCTGGGACAGATCCACAGACTCAACAGTCCAACAGCCATTGCCATCTTCTGCCATCTCTATTACATCATCAACTGTACCATCACCATCACCATCTGCTGTCATCCCTGCTGCACCATCAGCCCTGGACAAGCTGCATGTGTGTCAACTCTGCTCCACTGCATTTGTTCAGTTCAGCAGCTTGAAAATGCACATAGTTTCATTTCATGGTGAGAAACCGCAGCCCAAGTGTCCAAACCCCTCCAGATCTGGTGCTGCTGTTAGTAACTACGGTGACAGAAAAGGTGAAGTGAGAGCAGCCAGCACCAGGCAGCATGTGAGTAAAGTCTGCACCAAGGCTTTCACCTTGGCTGACAACCTGAAGAGACCCAGGCCGGCCCACAGTGACGAGAAACCCTTCGTCTGTAACATATGCAGTAAGGCTTTTACCAGAAATGTGAATTTGCTGAAACACATGAAGATTCACACTAGCCAGAAACCCTTCGCTTGTGATGCATGCAGTGAGGCATTTATCCTTGAGGCTGACTTAAAGAGACACAAGAAGCTCCACAGTGGTGGTAGACCATTTGCCTGTGATGAATGCGGTAAGGTTTTCACCAGGTCTTGTAACTTGCGGCAACACAGGAAGATTCACACCAGGCTTGGTTCCTTTGTTTGTAATGTATGCAATGAGACTTTTACCAGGGTGGATGGCTTAAAGACACACAAGAAGATCCACACTTGTCGCCAACCCCTCGTTTGTGAAGTGTGTGGTAAAGGTTTTGCTCAGGTGAGTAATTTGAATTCACACAAAAGGATCCACACTGGTCACAAACCATTTATTTGTGAGGTGTGCGCTAAGCCATTTACCCTCCTTGGTGACTTGACAAAACACAATAGGATCCACACAGGCCATAAACCCTTTGTTTGTGGTGTGTGCAGTAAAGCTTTTACATTGTCTGGTCAGTTGATTTCACACGAAAGGATCCACACAGGTCAGAAACCCTTTGTTTGTGATATATGCAGTAAAGCTTTCACTCTGTCTGGTCACTTGAAGTCACACAAACGGATTCATGCTGGCTGTCATACTGGCCACAAACCCTTTGTTTGCGATGTGTGCAGTAAAAGTTTTACCACGTCTAGTGATGTGAAGAGACATAAAAGGATCCACACTGGTCATAAACCCTTTGTTTGTGATGTGTGCAGTAAAGCTTTTACTGTGTCCTGTGACTTGAAGTTACACAAAAGGATCCACACAGGTTATAAACCTTTTGTTTGTGATGTGTGCAGTAAAGCATTTGCTGTGTCTGGTAACCTGAAAAGACACAAGAGGACCCATGCTAGCTATGATAACTGGCTGCAAGTTCGTAAAGAAACACGTAAGGGCCCACACTGGTCGTGAACCATTTGCTTGGGTTGTGGGGAGTAAAGCCTTTTCTTGGTAACTTGACAAGACACAAGAGGTTCCACACTGGTCCAGACCTGTTTACTTATATAAATACAATTTGCATATATTTTGTATGCCTACATTTTCAACATATTATATAAAAATACAAGAGAGAAAAAAAGTGATCATAAATATTTCTAGACAAGTTTTGCAGTTCAATTGTTTCCAATTCCAGTACAGAATATGCCCAGTTTGGGGGGTTTGGTGGCACATGTGTAAGCCTCGCCACCTCTTGCTGCTAGAGTGCCAATTTCTGTATTGTGCTTTGTGTAGTCTTCGTGCTGAATTCTCAGGCAATTTAAAGTGAGGCTTGTATTTCTGCTGCAAATCGCAAGTGTTAACCATTTTTCTTGATCCTTGTTGAAAATTATTTTCAGATTATTTTCACTGAGAGTGAGAACAAAACTTCTAAAAATCTACAGTTTATAAAGAAGAAGTGTACTCTTATCTGTATTATTATCAGAGTGTAAACAGGTGTACTTTTTTTGTCTGTGACAGTGATGTGTACAAAGGGTTATACCCAGGCAGGTCACTGACACACATCCGTGCTGGTTCTAAATCAGGGTTTGGTATAACAGTATGATCTGCCTGGAGCAGGTAACTTGCTCTGTCAGGCTGTTTGGATAAACACAAGATGAACCATGCCAGTCCTGGTCATAAATGTTACATTTGTTAAGCATATTATACAGTTGATCCTCACCACTCGTAAACCCCTTTGTGTATGGAAAATAAAGTAAGGGTTTTAGTTTTAAAGTGGGTGAATGTAGTGGACTCCACATTTACCAAATACCCAGGGAAGACAACAAACAAGCAAGAAAACAACAACAAACTTGTTTGATATGCCAAAAAATATATATACAGAATTTGCACTACCCAGAGCACCAGATCAAAACTTGTCAGCCTTTGATTTAAAGTGAGTTCCACCAGTTCTGTTGATAATCTGTTTTTGTTAGATGTCGCACTGTGTGTAATTTACTTCCAGCATTCTAAATTGTGAAGTAATCTAACCACTCTGGATGTACTTATACCCTGGTAGTCCATGATGAAATGCTGTTTTTATGTTCAGTGCATATGATGCACATGTGTCTACATCTAACCAGTAACCTAGTTGTTGCATGCCTTCAGTAGAGACAGAACGCTCCAGTAGGGCAGAGATGGGAGGGGTGTTCATATGTAACATGGATTTTCAGTTACAGAGTTAGGTAACTTGATTTTGTGATAAGTGAGGTGCACTGTCTCTCACACTCACAGGATCACAAGAAGCTCCACACTGGTCAACAACCCGTTTTGATGCATGCAGCAGTGCCCTTACCCAGGCCAGTGGTTTGAAAAGATTTACACTAGTCTTGACAAAGCATGCTCAGAATGTGTTTATTAATGGCCAGATTACAGGCAGTGATGTCAAATGTTGCATGGATGATTAGCAAACTTAGTTCTCCTCTCTCTTTTAATGATCCTGCTTCACTGCATACATGAAAATGACACAGAGACACTGAGTTAGGACTCAGAGAGTCATTAGTACACGGCAAATGTTGAGCACAACCGAGTGTGGTCATCACATTGATGGGTGCCCATGACGTGGTAGGTTTTGCATCTGTCTCAAGTTCTCCAGGGTCAGATTCTGGAACGACTCTACAAAAGGCTTTCAAAATGAGACTACAAACCCAGGACCCAGCATGTATACACATACAAAAAGATCACATATCAGTATGCATGTTAAATGTCCTGTAATCCACACCAGACTTGGGTGGATTGTGGGAATACCAAAATAATTGGGCATGCAGTATAAGTGTGTCTTCAAAGTGTTGGACACTATACAGAACCAGAAGACATCACACTTCGGTATCATGAGCACTTCCTTACAAGGCAAGGGAGACTCTGTTGAAAAACATGTTGCCTTCCTTCAGATTTCCAATGGTTGGCATTTTGCACTTTTTCAAGCTGTTTTTTATTCATTTCATTAATTCATGCTCTAGCCTTATGATTAATGATATGCTTAAAGTTAACATGGGCAATATCAAAAGGACTAACTCTTGGAAATGTGTGTGTATTATAATAATTTATGTTCTTTTTTCATTTGATACTTGTGTTCGGACTGCTATATGAATTTGACTTGAGTTTGATCAATATGTTAAAGGAGTTTTAAAATGTTTACTTAATTAAAATCAAATTACAAATCACTTGTCATGTGGATGCACAGATGTAATTCCACGCTGGTCATGAATGCTTTGTTTGTGGTGTGCGTGAAGCTTGGACAGACATGAGAAGATCAGTGCTAGACACGAATCCTGTGGACTGTACAAGGGGTTTTACCCAGGCTTGTCACTTGGTGTAAACACTCACACAAGAAGATCCAGTCATCCACACAAGGCATCAATCCTTGTAATGTGTGCAGTAGGGGTTTTACTCAGACAAATGATGATGCAATTGGAGACCTGCAGAATTATCATGGATAGCTCAGTGGTTAGAGCACTGAACTCATGCTTGAAAGGTCGTGGGTTGAAATCACTGTAGGAGTGGCGGGAGAATTTTCTTCTCCATGGTCAACTTTCTGTGCTGACTCTTATTTTGGTATCCGTTCCACCCCCGTGTAACCGAAGTAGCACGTAAAAGATTCTGGTCATTCTGCCAAAAGTGTTGGTGGTAGGTTGCAGTTAAACACACATACACCTTATGTATGTGGCTTTGCATGAAGTGACATGGTTGTATGGTGTACACAGAACTTGGCGCTGAGACGGCTGCAATTTCATGTGGCACCAGCCATGCCAGCGCTGTTGTGTAAGTTTACCACTTCGGTGGATATTTTAAAAAACAAACATAAAAAGCTAGTCACTCATGTAGAACCACATACTAGCGCAGTGAGTCTGCTCAAGAGAGTGGAGAATAGCGCTGTATAAGCGATCGTCAATCAGTCCATGCTGTACAGAGGGTTTTCCCCTGGCATGTTACTCTGTTAGATCCTTACAGGGCATATATCATGACTGTGATATCTGCAGGCTGTTTTATTCCTGGATCACAACATTCTCAAACTTTTGTGTTAGTGGTTTGGCTTGACCCCTTTGCTTCTGCACACGTGTGCACCTTAAATGCTGAAGAACAAAATGAGAAATTTGAAATCTGTCAGCTTATCTTTTCTCGCCAGCGTGTGGACAGACTTGCACCAAAATGAATACAGAACTAAAAGTATATTTGATACAAGTCCAGTAAATGTTCGGTTTCAGGTGCTCTTGTGAGTGTGTGTGTGTGCGTGCACGCATGCACACATGCATGTTTTCAGCCCTGAAAATTCTCAGGCTGGGGCAATGAAGGGAGTGCTTTCCATTCTGTCAGTAATTGATTTCATCATACAAAAGCACACAAAGTTATATTCATACCTGCTCTAAGGTTAACAGAGAGAAGCTTAATAATAGAAATCATACAGCCGCTGGATTCTAAGCAGTGGCAACCTTAATTTCTATGTCTGTGGTACCCCATTGAAGATGAGGTAGAAAAGGGTATACATAGAAAGATTCAAAGCACACACACATACACATGTATGCACACATACAGAGGAGTGACACCAACGTCAACTGACAGTATGTATTTCTGTGTCAATAAAACTGATGTTGGCAAACATGATTGATTGCTGATCAATAGCAACAGGCAATAGCAATAGCAATCATTATTAAATTTGATGAATAAAAATATATTTTCATATAATTGTACAAAAATGTCAGACAATAGTAAAATTGACATTATCACAGAATGAGCTATTCACAAACAGTAATTATATCATTCAAAATGTAACACTGACGAAGATGAAGAGATGGAGAGCAACAAGTTAACATTCAGTGTGTACTGACTGCTGATTTACTGAAACAACAGTCACAACCAATCTCATATATATAGCGATTTATTTATTTCAACACAGAATGAGCCTGACTGTATTTATGTAAACCATTCATGAGATTTGCATAGGGCTAAATGAAAAAAAAAGCGGGAAAAAAAGAACACGCCTAATTAAAGAAGAAAAAATCTATAGGAAATTACTAAGAAGGAGAAGTGTCTGGGAGAACTTTGTTTGAATTTTTTTTTAAACTTAAGAGGAGAAGATTGTTCTACTTTCCTAGCCTATATATATGTGTGTGTGTGTGTGTGTGTGTGTGTGTGTGTGTGTGTGTGTGTGTGTGTGTGTGTAAAATGTTGCTGCATGCATAGATATTCTTTATTTGATGTCATTGAAAAATAAGGCATCAGGCAAGGCTTGTTAACATACCGGTCACAGATTAACACTACAACAAATAAGAGTAAATGACAGCACACAAAAACAAATGCATATACTCAGAAAACATGCAGTCATATATATATATGTATATATACATGCAACTTTATAATCAGCTGACTCCTATAGAAGATGGGCTGAGTTCATCAAAACTGGTATGAATGGATGGAACTCAGCAAAGGTTATTGCTGTGCAATGTTGGTAAAATCTCATGGAAATGCCACAGAGTCCAGCAATGCATAGAACTTAAAGTAAAAGTGATGTGTACAAAAACAAAACAAAGAAATGGTCAATCAAAAGAGTCCAGTGTCAGTTCAGTCACTGAGAAAAAGCAACTGTCAGTCTTATTTGTTTTTTTAGGAACACTGCAGTGCTGTTAAAACTAGGTGATATGTCACCATGAAGGTTGCCTGTACCCCGAAACGCCGCTTTTTTTCATACAAAGTTAGGTTGAAACAATATCCGAGAAAACTCTGCAACGCCTTTCGCAGTAGACGGGAATCATATCAGTTACCTCCCCTGACTTACACACCCCTGCCTCTAAAAGCATGACAAAATAATGTCTTGTGACTTTGTACATCACTTCCTACTGAAACATTAAAATGGCTCTCATCGCTGCCCATCTTAATGCAGAAATCATTCAGGTGGTGACAGTGTAGCGACCTCCCCTCCTCCATCACTCCCCCCCCCCCCCCCCCTCTAATAAGCCTTATGGTTTTTGTGGACGTTAAGCACCATGTTTACTTATTGTCAAGGTATGCAACAACTTTACACAGTCTGGACTCAACTGGATAACTAACATGAAATATAAACAGAATATAATATATATAATATTCATTCTGACATTTTCAAAGCCTTGTCAATGCAATTTTAAAAGTAGGTCGTGGTAATCAAAACT
>OY757555.1:6753695-6758585 GCA_963584105.1 Alviniconcha strummeri | reverse complement strand
CTGTTCGGCATTAAAGTTGTACTGCCCCAAAACAAAAACAAAACACCTGAATGACGTTGAATTGTTAACAGCCGTAATCACACACACACACACACACACACACACACACACACACACACACACACACACACACACAACACACACACACACACACACACAAAACAACAACAACCCCAGAGTAGTTTCCCTTGTTGCAGGAACGTCATGTAATGCTTAATGGCCATTCCTTGATGCACATCAACTTAAGTTGAGTTTAGTGAGAGTGTTTATAGAGGTGATGGAATGCATGCAGCAGTGGCTATGTATGTGCTGCATGTGGTTAGGATAAGGCTAATTTCCAAATAAAACTTTAGTCAAATGGTTAAAAGGTATGGTGTGTAATTTCTCTGTGATAGTACAGACAAACAATCGCCCAGCTTCGCGGAATGGACGTTGCTCTCACCTTCCGTGGGGTCCCTCAGCTTAGAGATGGCGTATCTCATTCGTTTGATATGACCTGCACACGGAATAATAAGCACACGGAATAATAATAATAATAATAAGAAGAAGAAGAAGAAGAAGAACAATAACAACAACAACAACGACAAAAGCACAACAACAACAACAACAACAACAACAACAACAGCAATTAAATTTTTAATGTGCTGAATTTGTCAGCAGTTAGTTAGCTAGTGATTAGAGCTTAACGGCCTGTTAACATTTCCTGAAGCTACACAGATTAATTATAGTACATAGTTACCCCCCCTCCTCCCCCGCCGCACACACACACACACACACACACACACACACACACACACACACACACACACACACACACACACACACACAAACACACATGTACACATCCGCTTTGCTTTTAAGAGAGGGTGGAAGACAGACAGACAGACAGACAGACAGACACACACACACACACACACACACACACACACACACACACACACACACACACACACACACACACACACACACGCGCGCGCGCGCGCGCGCAAGCACGCACGCACGCACTCACGCACACGCACATACACAGGAAGGAAACTGGGGTTTAACGACCCGTCAACCACAACGGTTATATTAAGGCGAGCAGAGACCGAGAGAGCACACGCGCAGTTTGCAACTCGTCTGCGATGTACGGACACGAAGGAATCAAGCCAAAAGCCAATACAAAAAAGGACGGGCAATTCTCCGTCCCTAACAGTCCGTTGGGTCTTTGTGGACGTAAAGCAACACTGAAGAAGATGAAGGAAGGGCAAATCGGAAACAACACATCTCAGACCTCTCCAGCTAGTCAATACACGACGCTGGTTAGTACCAGAGACTTGTAAACATCACCCAGTTCATACGATGCTTTGCCAAAACAGCATTATAAAAAGAACCAAGCGGAAGATTAGACAAAGGCATCTTAGTAAAGCGTGTAAGTCACCAGGGGAGATCACTGGTGAAATTATTTATACCTCTGGAATAAATGGTACAAACGTTTTGGGCAATTTCTTTTGGTTGTACAGCTCAGTGTGCTGAATTCATGGTAAACAAATTCACAACTTGTGGCCTACTGCGGGAATATCGGTGTTTGAGCTACATTTCATGGGATGAATGTGCGAGTTGGCTATCAGGGCAAGGCTAAGCCAGCATAAAACAAGTATACATTACGCTCTATCGATCACATGTACAACGTACACCACCACAAAATCTAATATTTCAACTTCACAGGAAAAGACAGCAACAGCAAATGAAAGAGAGTCAAGTCAAATTCCTACCATCTTTGATGATACCCAACTCCTTCTCAATTTCCCGTCGCCCGAAAGACTTCAGAATCTCCATCTCCTTCGGATGCCGGATGTGGTTGCGCCGGAAGTTGTCACGGTACATGGGCAGACCAATCTCCTCCAGCCACTCATCCACGTTCGTCTGAAACAAACGGGTTTGTCCACTGGCTAAGAGAAATGGTCATGGGTTCGAGACAGGTCCGATTGAAAGAAACTTTAGAGGCTGTACCTTTGGTGGAGTTAATGTAACTTGCATTTACTCGACAGTTACCCAAGGCGATTCTGGTCTTTGCTGAGCCATCGTGGACTGATCATTGGTCTAAAAGAGTGGAACCCGTACGCACGAGATGACCTCCAGTGAAAAAGAAAATGTCCGGGGTGTCACGGGGAGGGGGGGGGGGGCGAGGGGGAGGGGGGGATTAGTCGAACCTGCACTATCATCCCCGGCTGCAAGGAAAAAAGCCGTCACCACCTCTCCCCCCCATTTATTTGTACTCAACGCAGCCACTGTACTGCTTCTACCAGCTGCGTTTCTGGACAGTTCTATCATTACCATGAGGAGAGTGTTAGCGACTTTTCAGATCCGTTTTTGCTCATTTTGCCGTATTATAAATATGTCTGAAGACTGAAAGAATTAACCGAAATAGGCTAGGTTTCTTTGTCGCAATGTTCAGCTCAGCTCTGATCAAGCCTTAAAACAGCTCTCCAAAGAGCAACAACAGCCCCATCGAAAAATAAACCAAACGAAACCAAACCACCACCAACAACACCAGCTACGACAGCGTCAACTTACAGGCACTTTGTACTCGATCTCAAAGGCGGGGATGAGAGCGATCTGAGCCTGCAGGAAGTGCAAGGGGCCTCGTGACGTCACTCCAATACGACGTATTCCGTTTCCGTCATGCCGGCGATGAACAGGGTGTTGTCGAAGCCGTGCTTCTTGAAAAGTGGTGCGTAGTGTCCCTGTGGCATAGAAACTGCTGTATACGTATTCGTCCGTCCCGTCCCTTCAATGAAGCCAGTGATCGGCGTCTGGTATAGTGTGGTACATTGGGGGTGGCGGGGGCAGAGAGAGAGAGAGAGAGAGAGAGAGAGAGAGAGAGAGAGAGAGAGAGAGAGAGAGAGAGAGAGAGAGAGAGAGAGAGAGAGAGAGAGAGAGAGAGAGCGTTACACCGACTGACCCTCATTTCCAGGGGTAACCACTCTTCAACTGGCACTGGTTCGGTCTCATCCGGGACCTCATCAATTTGATCAGGGGGGGCCTCTATGCTGCAAGAAAAAACTAATATAACAACAACAAAACGAAATAAAACAAGAACAAAAACAAAACAACAAAAAAAGAACAAAAACCAACAACAAAAACAACTCAAAAATACAACAGTAACACCGTTCTCTATCGGCAGTTCAAACCCCGGCACAAGACAAAATGGAAACTTGTGTTTCGATGCTTACCTGCCATAATGCACTACCTCTTTTGCAGGCACGAAAGTTGATTACGACAGGCAACCTTCGATTTTTATATGACTAGCGAGACGGAAGGCAAATTTCTGGACACAAACATATAATACTTGATCCTGTGTTGTATTGTACTATGTTGTAAATAAGCATACCCAAGAGAACAGCGAATCCTCTCTCCTCTGGCCACTTGCTAAAATGTAGCCTCCGCACCACCCAACCCCCAAACAAAAGGGAGAAAATATGTTTTCTACCAAGTTTTCACGAACGCAATTATGTGTGGAAGAAAGTGTCATTTAGAACATCTGCTCAGCGATGGAGAGAAGGCGGGAGAGAAAGAAGGAATTACGAGTGCATTTAGAACATCTGCGTAGAGAGGGAGAGAAGGAGGGAGAGAAAGATGGAATGATGTGCGGAAGAGAGTGCCGTTTAGAACATCTGATTGAAGAGGGAAAGAAGGAGGGAGAGAAAGATGGAGAGGAGGAAGTAATGTGTGGAAGAAAGTGTCATTTAGAAAGTCTGCTTATAAAGGGAAAGAATGAGGGAGAGAAGGAGAGAGAGAAAGAAGGAATTATGTGCAGAAGAAAGTGTCATTTAGGACAGCGGCTGAGAGAGAGAGAGAGAGAGAGAGAGAGAGAGAGAGAGAGAGAGAGAGAGATGAGAGAGAGAGAGAGAGAGAGAGAGAGAGAGAGAGAGAGAGAGACAGAGACAGAGAGAGAGAGAGACAGAGACAGAGACAGACAGACAGACAGACAGACAGACAGACAGACAGGACAGAGGAAAGGGCAAGAAAAAGAGGGAGGAGGTGGAGAATAAAGGACGAAGAGAATGAAGGGAACACAAAGCCGGGAGAAAAGGACTGACTACTGGCAGCGGCGGTGGCCGTGAGGTCATCGTGGTTTATCGTGGCTGACGGGCTGTCCTCAAACACGGTGACAGACGACGAGTGAGGCATCACCGTCTGGACCGCCGCCTCTGATGTGAGCTTGTCTTGGACACCCGTGGGCAGCAGCTGAAACCACAAACAAGATGATGATGATGATGATGATGATGATGATGATGATGATGATGATGATGATGATGATGATGATGATGATGACGACGACGACGACGGTGGTGGTGGTGGTGGTGGTGATGATGATAATGATAACGATGATGATGTCCACTTACACAGCGGATGTTTCCATTAACTTGAATGCTCAGTGCGCCAAAGGGTCAGAGAGAAAGTCGTAAGAATTAAAATAAAGAAAAAGACACATGGTGCAAAGTCATTCAGAGAACACAAAACAAGACACCGGTTCTTAATGATACTTAACACCCATTCCACCGTAATGGTCATAGGCATTAGGGCATTACGGAATTCATCAAATCACAAGCATTATTAGCCTGATCCACTCTTCATGTTACATGCCACGTTTATGTTGGAAGAAGATCGGGTGGGGGGGGGGGGGGGGGGGTGCTGAATGATTAGCAAGAAAGGTCGAATTTTTGGCAGTAGGTGAAGCATGCTAAGCTATATTCTGACCTACGTTATATACACAGGTTTAAAAGACAGAATTATTCATAGCTCTGCATTTTGACAGAATTTCCGGCAGAAGGCAAAGCATTCAAAGGTACATTCTCATCTACTCCAGGCTCAAAAGAGACAATCCTGGACAGCTCTGGATTCTCA
>OY757555.1:6726195-6748695 GCA_963584105.1 Alviniconcha strummeri | reverse complement strand
TGGTGCCACATGAAACTGCAGCCGTCTCGGTGCAAGTTCTGTGTACACCATACAACCATGCTCCATGTCACATCACGCAAAAGCTACATACTTAAGGTGTATGCATGTTTAGCTGTAACCTGCCACCTGCACTTTTGGCAGAATGACCAGGATCTTTTACCTGCTACTGCGGTAACACGGAGGTGGAACGGATACCGAAATAAGAGTCAGCACAGAAAGTCGACCCTGGATAAGAAAATTCTCCCGCTGCTCCTGCAGGGTTTCGAACCCGCGACCTTTCAATCACGAGTCCGGCGCTCTAACCACTGAGCTATCTACCTTTAGCTGTGTGGATTGCGAGGTGTACACTTACCTTTAGCTGTGTGGGCTGCGAGGTGTACACTTACCTTTAGCTGTGTGGGCTGCGAGGTGTACACTTACCTTTAGCTGTGTGGGCTGCGAGGTGTACACTTACCTTTAGCTGTGTGGGCTGCGAGGTGTACACTTACCTTTAGCTGTGTGGGCTGCGAGGTGTACACTTACCTTTAGCTGTGTGGGCTGCGTGGTGAAGATGCACAACACGGCGAAGGCTATACACGCCAACGACTGCAACACCACCGCCGTCACGCCGTCCACTTCCCAAGCGAAGGAAAGACCCCCTGAAACAGGTAAGGACCAGCGAAAATGCCAGTGACCAACAACAACGCTCCCTGGAAACAGACGAAAGACGCAGAACTGGCAACCAGTGGTTTGCCAGAAGGACATTCTAGCACTGACCGGAAACGACGAGGATGACAGCAACAACAACAAAAACAACAACTACAGCAACAACAGCAACAACAGCCCCTAGGTGACCGAACGGAAACGACGAGCACAGCAGCAACAACAACAACAACAGCAACAGCAGCAGCAGCAGCAACAACAACAACAGCAACAACAGCAGCAGCAGCAACAACAACAGCAACAACAGCAGCAGCAGCAACAACAACAACAACAACAGCAGCAGCAGCAGCAACAACAACAACAACAACAACAGCAGCAGCAGCAACAACAACAGCAACAACAGCAGCAGCAGCAGCAACAACAACAACAACAGCAGCAACAACAACAAACGCCCCTACGTGACTGACCTGAAACGACGAGCACAACAACAACAATAACAACAACAAGAACAACAGCAGCAACAAACGCCCCTAGGTGACCGAACGGAAACGACGAGCACAACAACAACAGCAACAACAGCAGCAACAACAACAACAATAACAACAACAACAGCAACAACAGCAGCAACAACAACAACAATAACAACAACAACAGCAACAACAGCAGCAACAATAACAACAACAACAGCAACAACAGCAGCAACAACAACAACAATAGCAGCAACAACAGCAGCAACAACAACAATAGCAGCAACAGCAGCAACAACAGCAACAACAGCAGCAACAAACGCCCCTAGGTGACCGAACGGAAACGACGAGCACAACAACAACAACAACAACAGCAGCAACAACAACAAAAGCCCCTACGTGACTGACCTGAAGCGACGAGTACAACAACAACAACAACAACAACAAAAGCCCCTACGTAACTGACCTGAAATGACGAGTACAACAACAACAGCAACAGCCGCAGCAACAACAACAGCAGTAACAACAACAGCAACAACAACAACAGCAACAGCAGTAACAACAACAGCAACAGCAGTAACAACAACAACAACAACAACAACAGCAACAGCAGTAACAACAACAGCAACAGCAACAGCAACCACAACAACAGCAACAGCAGTAACAACAACAACAACAACAGCAACAGCAGTAACAACAACAACAACAACAACAACAGCAACAGCAGTAACAACAACAACAACAACAACAACAACATCAACAGCAGTAACAACAACAGCAACAACAGTAACAACAACAACAACAACAACAACAACAGCAACAGCAGTAACAACAACAGCAACAGCAACAACAGCAACAGCAGCAACAACAACAGCAACAAAAAGCCCCCTACGTGACTGACCGGAAACGACGAGCATGACGGTGCTGGGCCCGATGAGAGTGGAGAAGAGCAGCAGCCCCTGGTACAGCAGGAAGACGACGGACACGCGGTGGTTGAGCAGGTGCACGTACTTCCACTCCTTGACGATCAGCATCAGGTTGGCCAGCGTGGAGGCGATCCAGCGACGGCGCTGCTTGTAGAACTCCTCAAACTCGCTGGGGCAGTTGGTTCGGTTCTCTGACGCCGCGCAGTACTCGATCCGCCAGCCGCTCTGCACCTGGCCACGGGGCAACAACAAGCTCTTTGCAGCGCTGTCCCTGTCACGGAACGAAGGAGGAGGAGGAGGAGGAGGAGGAGGAGGAAGATGAGGAGGAGTGGAAAGACAGGAGGAGGAGGAGACGGAGGACAAAGAGGAGCAGGAGTGGAAAGGAGAAGGAAGATAATCACCACAACCACCGACGACAACAGCAACTCACCAGCAGCGTGCACAGCCACCTGTCCTCACCCATGTCCTTGGTGAGGAAGTCGAAGGCGGACTCGACCCGCTTGGCGTACTTGGGGAGAACGTCGGCGAGTGCGCCGCAGCGGTACACGCTGAAACAGCCCGGCGCACACAGCACCGACCCCAGCACGTGCTCCGCGGCCTGAAACGCCACACAGGTACTCGCTCAAACACCACACAGGTACACGCTCAAACAGCCCGGCGCACACAGCACTGACCCCAGCACGTGCTCCGCGGCCTGAGCACCACACAGGTACACGCTGAAACACCACACAGGTACACGCTGAAACACCACTGAGGTACACGCTGAAACACCACTGAGGTACACGCTGAAACACCACACAGGTGCACGCTGAAACACCACACGGATACACGCTGAAACACCACACAGGTACACGCTGAAACACCACACGGATACACGCTGAAACACCACGCAGGTACACGCTGAAACACCACATGGATACACGCTGAAACACCACACAGGTACACGCTGAAACACCACACGGATACACGCTGAAACACCACACAGGTACACGCTGAAACAGCCCGGCACACACAGCACCGACCCAGCACACGCTCCGCTGTCTGAAACACGACACAGGTACACAGTGAAACAGCCCAGTAATAACCCCCCTCCCCCCCCCCCCCAACACCTACCTTTTTGAATCAGCGACCGATCCCGTACTCAATGAACTGGCACCAGACGAGCGAAACCCCCCATCGGGGTGTGTTCTGGTATTGACGGCACAGAGATTGCTGAAGCCCGCTGTTTTATCACCCCCCCTCCCCTTCCCCTACCCTCTTCCAAAACATCTGCCTTCCGGAACCAGTATTCGAAGATCTGGTACCAGACGAGCGGCCTACCAGTAATACCCCAATGGGATGTGTCCTGGCATAGACGGCACAGATGATGCTGTATCCCGGCAATTTACCCCCCCCCCCCCACTCACCCCTATCCCTCTCCAACACCCCCTACCTTCTGGAACCAGTGACCGATGGCGTACTCGAAGATCTGGTACCAGACGAGGGGCCCGCCGCCCATGGGGTGTGTCCTGGCGCACACGGCACCGATGGTGTTGTCTCTGGTCATTAGGTCCAGCAGGGCCTGCACCGAGTCCGGAGTGAACACCACGTCAGCGTCCGTGGTCAGGATGAACGTGTCCTCGCCGTCTGGACAACACCCGGCCCACAACGGCCAGTTATAACTATCAGCATTGACCGTACTACCCGGCCCACAACCGTCAGTTATAACTATCAGCATTGACCGTACTTTGTATTTGTCGTCTGCTGGTACCACCCAAGCCAAGCCGACGTTAAACTACATTCAATATCCAAACACAGAAAAGGTTAAAAACAAACGCACAAAACAACACGTTTATTTATTATGACACAGGCACACAATCTGCAAGTTTTCGGGGTAATCCCCTTCGTCAAGCTACAAAACGACACTTAACAGTTAAACGGTTAAAAACGATGACTTCAGACGTTTACATTCATCATCATTTCCCAACTAGCCCACCGCGATGGCCTTACTGGGACGAAACAACCAGTCAGATCACAGGCTGAGGGAAAAGTTGTTGGGCTGCCCTACGTGAGAAAGTGTTGGCCTACCCTCTGTGGGAAAGTGTTCACCTACCGTCGTGTTGACCTACCCTCTGTGAGAAAGTGTTGACCTACCCTCTGAGAAAGTGTTGATCTACCCTCTGTGAGAAAGTGTTGACCTACCCTCTGTGAGAAAGTGTTGACCTACCCTCTGTGAGGAAGTGTTGGCCTACCCTCTGTCACAAAATGTTGACCTGCCGGCGTGTTCATCTACCCTCTGTGAGAAATGTTGACCTACCCTCTGTGAGAAAGTGGTGACCTACCCCCTGTGAGAAATGTTGACCTAGTCTCTGTGAGAAAGTACTGACTTACCCCCTGTGAGAAATGTTGACCTACCCTCTATCAGAAAGAGTTGACCTGCCGTCGTGTTGACCTACCCTCTGTGAGAAAATGTTGACGTACCTTCTGTGAGAAAGTGCTGACATGCTGTCGCGTTGACCTACCCTCTGTGAGAAAATGTTGACGTACCTTCTGTGAGAAAGTGTTGACATGCCGTCGCGTTGACCTACCCTCCGAATTTTTTTTGACTTACACTCTGAGAAAGTGTTGACCTACCCTCTGTGAGAAAATGCTGACCTACCTTCAGCGAGAAAGTCCAGTACGTAAGACATGTACATCACTTGGCTCCATCGCTTCTTGTTCTTCACCTGAAACAGTGTTAAATTCAAACGCTAAATTCACATGTATTACTCACACACACACACACACACACACACACACACACACACACACACACACACACACACACACACACAGGCACGCAGGCACGCAGGCACGCCCCCCCCCCCCACAACACACACACGCGCGCGCGCGCTCGCGCGCGCACACACACACACACACACACACACACACACACACACACACACACTACAAGTTTACCAGTATTGACAATAACAGCAGAATCACGCACCAATATATCAAGCCGAAAGAAATACAGAACATATATATACACCACGACTGTACAATTGACAGATCTGTATTGAAAAACAAAGGCATTGATAAACCTACGAGTAAGAAAGAGAGACAGGGAGAGGGGGGAGAGAGAGGGGGCAGAGAAAGAGGGAGGGGGCAGAGAGAGAGAGAGGGGAGGAGAGAGAGAGAGAGAGAGAGAGAGAGAGAGAGAGAGAGAGAGAGAGAGAGAGAGAGAGAGAGAGAGAGAGAGAGAGAGAGAGAGAGAGAGAGGCACGTGTACGTGTCCCTTTGAGTGTGTGTGCGTGCGTGCGTGCGCGTACGTGCGTGCATGCGCGTGCGTGCTTGCTCCATACCAGCAAGTTGTCCTTGAGGTGGATGTTGAAAGCCATTTGCTGACCGCTGGGACCAGGCAGCAACCAGCTGAGCTTGAGGCCGTAAGGTGTGATCACCTTGGTGCACGCCTTGGGCTCCACACCTGGCAACACACACCTGGATGGTGTTTGAATGCTGTACACCTGGACATGACCAGGCATCATCACCTTGGTCTACCTCCTTAGGCCCTATACCTGCCAGCACACCCCTTCATAGAGTTGCCAACGATGTCTGTGAACAGACCCCTTCATAGTGTTGCCAACGATGTCTGTGAACAGACCCCTTCATAGAGTTGCAAACGATGTCTGTGAACAGACCCCTTCATAGTGTTGCCAACGATGCCTGTCAGATTAACCCAACCTTTCATAGTGTTGCCAACGATGCCTGTCAGATTAACCCAACCTTTCATAGTGTTGCCAACGATGCCTGTCAGATTAACCCAACCTTTCATAGTGTTGCCAACGATGCCTGTCAGATTAACCCAACCTTTCATAGTGTTGCAAACGATTCCTGCCAACACAGCCTTTCACAGTGTTGCAAACGATGCCTGTCAGATTAACCCAACCTTTCATAGTGTTGCCAACGATGCCTGTCAGATTAACCCAACCTTTCACAGTGTTGCAAACAATGCTTGTCAACACAGCCTTTCATAGTGTTGCAAACGATTCCTGCCAACACAGCCTTTCACAGTGTTGCAAACAATGCTTGTCAACACAGCCTTTCATAGTGTTGCAACGATTCCTGCCAACACAGCCTTTCACAGTGTTGCAAACAATGCTTGTCAACACAGCCTTTCATAGTGTTGCAACGATTCCTGCCAACACAGCCTTTCACAGTGTTGCAAACAATGCTTGTCAACACAGCCTTTCATAGTGTTGCAAACGATTCCTGCCAACACAGCCTTTCACAGTGTTGCAAACAATGCCTGTCAACACAGCCTTTCATAGTGTTGCAAACGATGCCTGTCAACACAGCCTTTCACAGTGTTGCAAACAGTACCTGTCCTCTTTCATAGTGTTGCAAACAGTACCTGTCCTCTTTCATAGTGTTGCAAACAGTACCTGTCCTCTTTCATAGTGCACCAAAAGTTCACAGGAACAGGCGCCATCACCTTGGCGATGGTAAACACAACGTGAGGTCTCCTGTTAAAATTGCTGTTGTTGTGCTAATAAATAACCGGAGTCTGGCAATTAGCTACGTTTGTTTGTGTAGGGCCAGACCCCCAACCCTTCCCCCCTTCTTATTACCCTGCGGTTCCCCGGCGTTCTCAGATACATCCAGAAACTCCCACAGACTACCTGTCTCCATATAGCCCCCTTCATAGTGCTGCAAACGTTCACAGGAACCGGCGGCGTCCTCGCCTTGGTGTTCGTCCTTGGGCCCTATGCCTGTCACTACACCCCTTTATGGTGTTGTAACGTTGCAAACCTGGACAGGACCACGCACCGTCACCTTGGTGTTCCTCCGTAGGCCCTGTGCCTGTGACCACACCGCTTTATGGTGTTGTACTGTTGTACACACACACACACACACACACACACACACACACACACACACACACACACACACACACACACACACACACACACACACACAAACCCAGCCAACCAGCCAAAGAGAGACCCAGCCAACCATCCACCAAACCAGCCAGTCTACCAAAAGGCGGAGCCACAAGCTAACGAACGAACCACCAAGCCTCCCTCCTCACCTAATGTTTCATCCAGAAGGGCGATCAGCGCCAGAGCGAACTCGGACAGTTCCTTTTGCCGGACTCCGTTGTCAAAGATAATGTGCGACTCGAAGTGGAAGTCCCCGCCCGCAGCCTGGGCCTCGCTGATGAGGCTAATGGACTCCAGCAGTTGACGCATCTCGTCTTCCTCCTGAAACACGTGACACTCGTTATTTAGTCCGTGCTTCGGCCTCCTCCCGCCCGATTGAATAATGATGATGATAAGGTATATAAACTCCATCAGTGGACTGAACCAGCCAGCACACACACACACACACGCACGCACGCACGCACGCACGCACGCACGCACGCACGCACGCACACGCACGCGCACACACACACACATTACAGATACATGCATCACTGGCGATGGGTTAGTTGAAAGAAAACGACAGATCAGTATGCAGAAGAGAAGAAATGCGTTTTCAGTTTTGTCTTAAAAGAAGAGAGTGCATGAAGACGAATGCCTGTCAAAGAGAGGAAGAGAATTCCAGATCACAGGTCCGATGTATTGAATGATCTCACCCCCATGGTCCTCCTGCCCATCCTAGGTACATGGAATATCCGAGGCTGAGCGAAGACAGCGAGAAGGAGAGTAAACGTGTGCGATTACTTATTTTGGAGGTCTTATCAGAATCCAGTACTATTCGGCTCTGTTGTTAGGATTCTACTTGTTGACAGAAAATGGTAATTACTCTTCAGGCTTTTCGCGCGGAATACTATTTCCGACGTTCTGATTGGCTGAAGCTGCTTGGGTGACTAGAAGAGAAGAACCCTCTAAGTCCGTCAGCCGATAGCCACCACACCAACACTTTTCCCAAGAAAGCAGTGACGTCAGCACGCACCTCTCTGTACATGGTCGTACAGATGTACACTTTGGTTTTCCCGGACCTCTTTTCGGTTGCCAAGGAGACGTTAGCATCACGTCGACGGTTGATGGTAAGCCAGGTTTCCAGAGACACTCCGTTGTAACCAGGGACACAGAAAACCTGAAACATCAAACACGATCATGTCACTGTAGCCAGGGACACAGAAAACCTGAAACAGGAAACATGATCATGTCACCGTAACCAGGTATACAGAAAATCTGAAACATCAAAAACGACCATGTCACTGTAACCACAGACACAGAAAACCTGAAACATCAAACACGATCATGTCACTGTAACCATGGACACAGAAAACCTGAAACATGAAACACAATCATGTCACTGTAACCAGGGACACAGAAAACCTGAAACATCAAAAACGATCACGTCACTGTAACAACAGACACAGAAAACCTGAAACACGATCATGTCACTGTAACCAGGGACACAGAAAACCTGAAACATGAGACAAGCCACCGTAACCATGGACACAGAAAACCCGAAACATCAAAAACAATTATGTCACTTTAACCAGGGACACAGAAAACCTGAAAAATCAAACACGATCATGTCACTGTAATCAGGTGAAGTCAAGTAAATATACTTTCATCACCCCTCACAGGGCAATTCAGCTATCTACTAAAGGCTCATTAATTTCAAGAAAAAAAGAGTAAAACAACAACAACATCAGTGCAACCACGGACACCGAAAACCTGAAACCTGAAACACGGACATGTCGATCTAATCAGGCACACAGAAAATGTGTTCCTTATGAAACATGGCATATTAAAGAAACCAGGTCTAGAGAAAACCTGAAAGATGGAACTCTTGCCATAACAAGGCACACAGAAGGCCTGTAACATAAAACATGGACACACGACTGTTTCCAGAATTATTAAACAACAGCAACAAAACAAACAAACAACATACAACAAAAACAGCTTAAAGAGACAGAGAGACTGAGAAAGAGAGAGACTCAGAGAGAGAGAGAGACAGACAGAGAGACAGACAGACAGACAGACAGACACCTAGTCAGAGGGATAGGGAGGGGGAGAGAAAGAGGGCGAGGTAGGACAAAAACAAACAGCAAGAACTGAGAGAGAGAGAGAGAGAGAGAGAGAGAGAGAGAGAGAGAGAGAGAGAGAGAGAGAGAGAGAGAGAGAGAGAGAGAGAGAGAGAGAGAGAGAGAGAGAGAGAGAGAGAGAGAGAGAGAACGAAAACCAACAACGAAAGAAACAAAAAGAAAGAAAGAGAGAAAGAACCCGAAATCAAACCGACACAGAGCTTCAGGCGCTGCGCTCACTGACCAGACTCTCCTGCTGCAGCAGCACGGGGTCGGTCCTGAACAGGTACCAGCCGAAGGCCAGGAGGTGGCCCACCAGCAGACAGGCAGCGGCCGGCACCACGTGCAGCAATTTCTCCTCTTCCCAATCCCAGCTGCACGTGGCGCTCGGCATCAAGCCCTCGCACACCGGCCCCACCATCACCGCCGCCAGACACAGCGGCGTGGACAGCAAGAGGGGCGGGGCCAGAGCGCCCACCGCCATGTTCATATGGCAGGCGCCGAAGGCCAGAAAGTAGGCCAAGACGCCCGCCCCAAGCCCCAAGCCGAACGCCCTGAAGGTCGAGTCGTTGACGTGGTCGGAGAGGTTCCAGGCGTCGAGGAATGCCTGGTGCGTGTCGGCTTTGAAGACTCGGCTCACAGCCAGCCCGGAATCCAGCGTCAAGAGCAGGCCGCTGAAGAGGAAGATGAAGAACACCCTGCAGCCGTTGACGACGAAGGCGGCCTTCCAGGCGGCGTTGGCGCTGAGGTCTCCGGACGGCTTCCTCTTCGGCTCGGCGCCCGAGGCTGACGGGCTACGGGACGTGGACTCCGAGGACGTGGTATTGTAGCCGCTGCTCGTCGTCTGGAGGTTGCTGCTGGCCGTGTCGGCGGTGCTGATGGTGTTAAGGGTGGCGTCGTCGTCGGTGTTGCTGCTGAAGGTGCCGTAGGTTGGAGCAGCCTTACTTTGCATCTGCAGACACATGATGATGCGGAGCTTCATGTCCTCAGATGTCGGGGTGACATTTTAGGGACAAGACCCGACACAGTTAGTTCTTGGACTTTTACACGCCCCGTCAACCACGTTTGCTCCTGCAAAGCGGACGTCTTCAAAGGAACATGTTTGGCTCGTTACACGTTTGGAGACAACTGTCTGAAGGAATCAGAATCCGTGGTACAAGCTGTTTAGCAGAGAGATGGTTAAACGTTAAATGAGTAAGTAAGGAAGTTGGTGTTTTACGCCCATGCAGTCAGTCTGCTTGTAAGGTTATATCAGGGCGAAAAGTTGAACGAGTTCGTTTTCGCCAGATCAGACGTTTTCAGCCAGAAAAACAACACATAATTACCCATTTAAACAGACACTAGACCTTCTACGACAGTCCTGTCCGATGTTTCTAGTGGAGGTCACTCTGTCACACCACGGCTATCCAGCTAAAAGGCATTCAATAACCCCTCCCCCTCCCCAACCCCGCCCCCCAAACGTCCTCTCGAACAATACACACCATTCTGAGTTTGTCGTCAGTGGTTGTGATGGCAGTGCTGATGTAGTGCTGCAGCGACGGCAGCCAGGCGATGCAGAGGCAGAGAACGGCGACGCCGAGGTGCCAGATGTTGACTTCAATGGTAGAGGATCGAACCACTACCCACCCAGTGAGGAGCGCTCCCACAGTCAGGAAGGTCGCGCCGACCTGGGTAATGAAGACCGATAGACTGTGACATCAGTCGATGGCTCTCTGTCTGTCTGTCTTTAAGTCTGTCTGTCTGCCTCCCCTCTCCCCTTCTCTCTCTCTCTCTCTCTCTCTCTCTCTCTCTCTCTGTGTAGGTAAACGCACGTAAACACAGACACCCACACTCGTAACCAGGCACACGACATCCCTCACGGAAAAACACACACTGACACAAAAGCAATAATTCGTTATTAATTGGAGGTCATCAACGGTGGACGTCACACACACACTCACACACACACACACACACACACACACACACACACACACACACACACACACACACACACACACACACACACTGACACACACACTGACACACATACACACACACACACAAACATACATGCACACACACACACACACACACACACACACACACACTGACACACATACACACACACACACACACACACAAACATACATGCACACACACACACACACACACACACACACACACACACACACACACATACACACACACTGCCCACTCCACCCACCACCACCCCCGCCACACCCCTATCCACATAGCCCTTTTCCCCTCAATCCCACGAACCTTCACGAGGAACCTGAAAACCCAACCAAACGCCTACTCACCATAACAAAGCCAACAGCCCGAGGCCGTACTCTGTTCTGGCGACGGAAGTCCCTGACGGCGAAGATGGAGCTGAAGGCGGGCACCAGCAGCAAGGCGGCCAACAACAGCAGCGACACCGGCGCCGGGTACCGACCCAGCACGGAGTAGCACAGCAGACACAGCCCTGCCGACTCCAGCACCGCACTCAGCACCGCCTGTCGTAACACACAGTAAGACATCGTGCCACAGGCTAAAACATAGCACCACACGGAAACACATCGCAGTACAGGAACACATCGTATCACAGGCTAACACGTCGTATCACTGAAACACATCGTATCACAGGCTAACACGTCGTATTACTGAAACACATCGTATCACAGGCTAACACGTCGTATTACTGAAACGCATCGTATCACAGGCTAACACGTCGTATTACTGAAACACATCGTATCACAGGCTAACACGTCGTATTACAGGAACACATCGTATCACAGGCTAACACATCGTATTACTGAAACACATCGTATCACAGGCTAACATGTATTACTGACACACATATCGTAACATAGGCTAACACGTCGTATTACTGAAACATATCGTATCACAGGATAACATGTCGTATTACAAGAACACATCGTGTCACAGGCTAACATGTCGTATTACAAGAACACATCGTAACACTGGCTAACATGTCGTATTACAGGAACGCATCGTATCGCAGGCTGACACGTCGTATTACTGAAACACATCGTATCACAGGATAACACGTCGTATTACTGAAACACATCGTATCACAGGCTAACACGTCGTATTACTGAAACACATCGTATCACAGGATAACACGTCGTATTACAGGAACACATCGTATCACAGGCTAACACGTCGTATTACTGAAACGCATCGTATCACAGGCTAACACGTCGTATTACTGAGACACATCGTATCACAGGATAACACGTAAAGGAGAAGATGTGAACATAATTACTGCCTTACCAACACGAGGACCGGGAGCAACAAAGTGTAAACGCCCGAGGAATTTAACGTCCTGTAAACAACACACTCAACACTGCTCTTGTCCCTAAAGAGTGTAAAAGAGCAAGATGTGAACATTACATTGCCTTACCAACAGCACGGCCTTTCCCTTCGGCCAGGGCACGGTCTTGTCCAGCAGTCCGGACCACACTGACCGCAGCAGCATGAACAGTGGCGGCACTGACAGGAAGATGTAGATCACGATGGACTGCGCCAGGTAGGACCTCAGAGTCTAGCAGGACAAAGGCCATATTCACTGTAGAAAAATGCCAACAATCTTCCAAGCACCGAACAAGCTGCAAAAACTCAAAACCGAAAAAGCTGCAAAAACAAAACAAAAATATGTCTTTTTCTTCCATTTTTCTTCGTGTTTGACCGTTTATCTGTTGTTTAAGTGTCGTTTTGTGGTTTGGTAAAGGGGATTGCCCCGAAAATTTGCATACTGTGTGTCCGTGTTAAAATAAATAAGCGTTCGTTTGAACCTTTTTGTGTTTGGAATATACTGTACACACACACACACACACACACACACACACACACACACACACACACACACACACACACACACACACACACACACACACACACACACACACACAGAGACTGGACACGGACATGCAATCAGGCAATACATGACAAAATAATAACAATGTGAATTTAGAGCGCCTAGCCTTCCGATCAAGCTCTGAAGCGCGTGCGTGATCATGACAATCAATCTAAAAGGTATTCAGCAAACACCACTACACAGTAGTCACAAACCAAAACACAATATTACAATACGCCAGCACTTTCACCAGTAACAAGCTTACAGTACGCGCACGCATGGGCTAGCGCGCAAACAAGCGCGCGCGCGCGCGCACACACACACACACACACACACACGCACTCACCCACACACCCACACACACACGCGCGCGCGCGCGCGCACGCACACACGGCTCTCTCACTCTCCCCCCCCCCTACACACACACACACATACACACACACACACACACCTCGAAACGCCTAAGCAGACGAGTGAAAGAACTGGGTGAACAGGAGGGAAAGAGGTGAAAAGTGTGTGCTACAAACACCTTAAAATCGTCGGAACGGAAACGTTTCGACTGAAGACTTGAAAAAACACAAAAAAAAAAACAAAAAAAAAAAAACGCGTGCAATCTTCAGCTCTTCCCAACGTCTGTCTAATAAGATCAAAACACATAATAACAATGGATGGCCCTTTCACAGGGCAGACCTTTTTGCGGAATAAAACTTCGATGCACTAGCACGCAGACGTACACATAATATAGATTATTTTATTCACACACTAAAGATTACAAAGACGCTTTTTGTCGTAGGTCCTCTCTCTTTTTTTTTTCTTTTTTTTTTTTTTATAAATCTTGTCCATTGTATGTGTTTATACATTTTTCTGCAGCTTTGTGTACGGCGCATTGTGCCCTAGATCTTGCTAAGGATCATGCGCCATAGAAATGTCCATTATTATTATTATTTACTTACTTACTTACTTGCTTACTTACTTACTTACCTACTTACAGACTTACTGACTGACTGACTGACTGACTGACTGACTGACTGACTTACTTACTTACTTACACACACACACACACACACACACACACACACACACACACACACACACACACACACACACACACACACACACACACACACAAAGAAGAAGAAGAAGAAGAAGAAGAAGAGGCAAGGGGAACAATCTCACCTTACCATCGGTGTCTTCTAAGTTCTTCTTCTCCGTGTACACATGGCTGCTAAGGACAAGCGCGGAGAGCTTAGCAACCACCAGACAGACCAACAGCAGTGCTGCCATGCCAACCGTCGCCACCCACTTCAACACCGCCAGCAGCGGCCCTCTCGACTTCTTTGTGGCCTGCTTCTCCTGTAAGATGGACACAAACACCCGGTGAAGACTGCTGTGACGTCATCGTGGCTAATATCTGCTGCTTCTCCAGTAAGATGGACACAAACACCCGGTGAAGACTACTGTGACGTCATCATGGCTAATATCTGCTGCTTCTCCAGTAAGATGGACAGTGGACGACAGTGAAGAACATGCTGATAGATATAGCCCTATCTACCCATACACGTAGTGAAATAGAAGGACGCGCGATACCCATACACGTAGTAAAATATAAGGACACACAACACCCATGCGCGTACTGAAATAGGACACAGGATACCCATACACGTAGTGAATTAGGAGGACACACGATACCCATACACGTAGTGAAATAGGACACAGGATACCCATACACGTAGTGAAATAGAAGGACACACGATATCCCATACACGTAGTGAAATAGATGGACACACGATGCCCATACAAGTAGTGAAATAGGACACACGTCTGGACGTCAGTCCTCAATGCTCAGTAGTGATGGCATTGTGAAGGTCCTTCACTAAATAAGTTCTTGCGCCTATCGTTCAGCAGAAGCAGCAGGTCTCTATTACACTAGCAATGGTAGCACCATGACGCTATTTCACTACGTGTATCTACTGATTCAAGTCTGTCCTCCAGTCTACTGATTTAAGTCTGTCCCAGTTTATGAAAGCATATAACTGTCAAGAGCTAATCACGGTCGATTAAAAGTATAAATTTCTTTGACAGAGTTACAGATGGAGTCCGTGGGGATATGTCTGAACAACAATTTCAACAAGATCCAAACACTTCAACGGTTACAAACAACAACAACAAGATTCCAATATAAAAAATGTGCGAATTTTCAGGGTAAGCTTCTTTCCCAAAGTGACAAAACAACGGTGAAACAGTGATAAATGTAAATGCGCGTTTGTGGTGTGTTCAGTGCCTGGAATGTTTGAAAGAGTCTTCAGCGATTGTTTTGGCGGCTAATACGTTCCCCTAATATTCATAAGCTAAAATATTACAGTAAATTGTATTGTTGAGAAAGCAATTCATGAAGCAGTAAAGCGAACGGGTGGTTCTTCTCCCTTTAAGAAAAAGGAAACGTCACATATGAATGGACAGCATGCAGTGAAGGGAGAAATGTCTACTCCTCTGTCTGAAGGATATGAATAGACAGAATGAAGTCAAATAAGCAATGTCTACTCTTCTATTGGAAGGATATGAAATGACAGAATGCAGCGAAGGGAGGAATGTCTACTCTTCTATTTGAAAAGTATGAAAGAACAGAACGCAGTTACGTCTACAATGTCTACTCTTCTATTTTAAAGCTAAGACTGGACAGGATGCAATATAGCGAGGAATGTCTTCTCTTCTATTTGAAGGATATGAAAGGACAGTATACAGTGAAAGGAGAAACGTCTACTATTCTATTGGAAGGATATGAAAGGACAGAATGCAATTAAGGAAGGAATGTCTATTCTTCTATTTGCAGGATATGAATGGACAGAATGCAGTGAAGGGAGGAATGTCTACTCCTCTATCTGAAGGAAATGAATAGACAGACTACAGTTAGGGGAAGAATTTTACTCTTTTATTTGAAGGATATGATTTTTTTGTCGACACGGTTGATAAGTGTTCCGTATGTTCCGTATTCCCTCTTCTTTCGGTGAGTACTTCTTTTGGTGAGCACTTCTTTCGGCGAGTATTTCTTTTGGTGAGTGCATTCCCTTTGTTCTTATCCACTCAGCTTTCGAGTAATCTGACGAATTTTACGTGTGCGCGTGAGGTGGTGTAAGTGTGAGTGTGCAGATGTCTGTGTGTAATCATATAGTAGGGCGCTGAGTGCTGTATACATTTACAGTATTATTTTGTGCTTTCTTGATTGTCATGACAGTACTTGTGCGTTTTTGACTGACTGTCATGTCAGTACTTGTGCTTTTCTGATTGTCATGTTGATATTGCTGTATGCATTATTTTATAGTACTTGTGTTTATCTGAGTGTGTGTGTAATGCTGTAATATCAATGTACGCATTTACAGTATTTGTGCTACTTCTTCTTTGTTTTTTGTTGTTTGTTATTGTTTTTATTTTATTTCATCTTGGCTTTTTGTCATGTTGATATTGATGTGTGCATTTATAATACTTGTGCTTTTTTTGATTGTCAAGTGGATTTTGATGTTGATAATGTACAGCGCCGCGAGCTTGTAAATTTTTACGGGTCCAAAGGGGCGCTATATAAGAGTTATTATAATAATATATATTTACCCCACTCCTGCTACCAGATTTCAAAAACGCAATCACTGAAACGGGGTTTCAAATGAAAGTATGGGATGAACCTGTCTGAGCTGTCCCCACTTACGGGTGTCCTCAGCGGCGGGACCTGCCGCTGTATCATCTCTAACGCCCGCATGCCCGCGCCCCCAGACAAAAATAAGCTCCTTACCATCAAGAATGCAACCTAAGTAGAGTTCATGAATCTTCATTGAAACACGATGTCCATATTTCATACTCTGTACATCTTGACTGGTCCAAAGGGGCTCTTATGGGATTAAGAACGACTTGTCTTTTGGAATGGAAAAGACGTCTGAGAGCTGAAAGTATAGCGGGAAGTTTTGAAGAGTGGACCTCAGTGCCGCCAGTTGATGGCAATGATGATAACGATCGATGCCAAGCGTTCGTCTTTATTATCATCTCAAAACACACGAGAGGAGAGAAATTGGCTCTCCATTTACGAGAACAATATGACACTTTATTTCACAAATCATTGAAACCTTATAGAACCAGTTATCTGTAGCTGCATGCCACTAAAATTTTGAGTTTGATAACTACCTGTCCCTTTGAAAGTGTACCGTTTTGGACTGTTTTTCTTTGTTCAGCGTGATTGCTAAAATAACATGTTGTTACGCCCCCGAAGCAAGGGATGGTTCCACAAAGAATAACCTAATAACTGCCTGTGCGTGTGTGTGTCCGTGTGTGCGCGCTCGCATTTGTGCGCGCGTTTGTGCGCGCGCTTGTGCATGTGCGTGCTCGCGCGCGTGTGTGTATGTGTGTAAACTGTGGTATTAATTTGATTTTTTTTAAATTAATTGCGCTTTGGGACATTTTTGCAGGCCACAGGGCACGGCTGTTTTTCTTGAACCACAATTACCACCACCACCTCCACATCATCACCACCATTACCACCAGCATCATCACCGTCACCATCACCACCATCACGACGATCATCATCTCTACCATCACCACCACCACTATCACCACCACCACAATCAGCATCATCACCACCACCACCACCACCACAATCACCATCACCACAATCATCACCACTACCACTACCACAATCACCATCACCACAATCATCACCACTACCACAATCGCCATCACCACAATCATCACCACTACCACCTTTTTCACCATCATCATCACCGCCACCACCACTACCTCCGCCACAGCTACCACCTTCATCACATTCATCATCACTACTACCACCACCACCACCACCACCACCACCACAATCACAACCACCACCACCACAGTCATCGTCACCACCACCACCACCACCACAATCATCACCACTACCACATTTTTCACCAACATCATCACCGCCACCTTCACTACCTCCGCCACAACTACCACCATCACCACATTCATCATCATGACCACCACCACCACCACAATCATCGTCATCACCGCCACCACCACTACCTCCGCCACAGCTACCACCATCATCACATTCATCATCACTACAACCACCAGCACCACAATCATCGTCAACACCACCACAATCATCACCACCACAACAGCAACCACAACACGCAAGCTATGCCCCGATCCCCTACAGACCTTCATGGCGGTTTCCACTTTCCACGTGCCCTCCACGGTCAGCGCGTCTTTGCCGGGGGCCCCCCGAGCTGCCCCGCCAGGCAAGCCGCTGCCGGACCCCCCGCCCGCCACAGTACTGTAGGTGGTCGACAAGCTGCTCGCGCCGCTCAGGCTGACGTGAGAGGCGCCCGTCGGCAGCGCATCACTCCTACGTCCGTCCTCCGCGACGGTGGGTAGGTAGCAGGGACCACCCCCGCCACTTCCACCACCACCACCACCCCCACCACGGCCCCAGCCTTTCTTCGAGCGCCCGTCTCCCTGGGGATCGCTGGGGTCCGCGACGTAGCTCACAGGGGCCATCACCCCGGGGGACTTCCGGTCCCGCTGCCCCTGCCCCAGTCTCACTTCCGCTTCCGTTCGTATGTGGTCCGCGTGCCCGGGTCCGGGTCTGCCGCTGGAGTCTGCCGGTGGCGGGACCATTGTCGGTGCCAACGACTGGCCGTTGTCGTCTGGAACTGTCTGCAGTCCGGGGACTGTGCTCAGTGACGTGTCGGCCGTGCCGTCGCTGTAGACCCGGACCTGGGGGTGGGCGGGGTCGTGTGGATGGGCGGGGTCATGTGGGTAGGCGGGGTCGTGTGGATGGGTGGGGTCGATAGGGTAGGCGGGGCCTGGGGACCCAGGGCTATGCAGGCCGTGTACTTCAGCCTTCACCTTTCGGACCGGAACGGGCAAGGACGTGCAGCCACCAGCATACCCATTCGGGACACCGAAACCGGAACCGGGAGCCGGCTCCTTCGAGAAGAGCGGGGAGGTCATTGCCGTGACGGGTCAGAGGTCGCTGCCTGCAATATCGACATAGAAACGTTGATTCTTGATATTCAGCACCTAGTCAGAGAGTCGGCGCATTGGGCCCTAGATTCGGCTAGGGAAAATGCGCCATAGAGATGTCCATTATTATTATTATTAAGGCGAGTTAGTTAGATCTTGGATTTTTACGTCCCTTGAACCGCACTGGGTCACCTCAAGGCGAACCACATTTTCACAGTCAGTGCTTACGTGTCGAGTTAGTTAGTTAGTTCTTATATTTTAGCGTCCGGTCGACCGCGCAGCCTGTCACACGAGGACGAATCACACATTCAAAATACTTTTACACCAGCTCAAAACACAATTCACTAAACCACAAGCACAAAGCTACACTGGCTCCCTGCTGAGGCCCGTACCCACTACAAAACTGCCACACTAGCTTTCAGGCATTTTGAGAATTTTCTTCCTCCGTACCTTTCAGAACTGCTTCACACCTACCAACCGTCTCGAACTCTTCGGTCCAGCAGTGAAAACTGTTGAAAGCCCCCAAAACTAACCCTAAATCTGCTGGAAGCAGATCTGTCCACTTTCAAGCAGCTAAACTCTGGAACTCTCTTCCTACAACCACCCGCAACTCTCTTTTTCAGGCAACAAAACAAGACTCGAACTACAGTTAAGGGGTGAAATATGAGATTCTCTCAAACAACATAATAAAACATCTCAACCAAAAGCAGATAGGCATCCCACACCTCATTTTTCATCGAACATGTGCATGTTGTGTTTGATCACAATAAACAGTGTTCTTTCCAAACTGTTCCGTGACGGAAGTATCACAATTCCAAGCATAGACCCCAAATATTATGCACTGTACAGACTTAAAGCAGACGCCAGCAAATTGATGAAATCACAAAGAAACATGTCTGAATCACTGTGACAATGAAGTGACCATGTCACACACTCTGTGTGTGTGTGTGTGTGTGTGTGTGTGTGTGAAGAGTGTTTACGTCCAGCCAGTACGTAATGTTATCTGTTCCACGAACAATGAAACAAAAGTGGAATTTTATCACATGCTGATGCACGAGGCACCTTCACCCTCTCCCTGCCCCGGTTGTTGTAGTGGCCACAGGCCACTGAAATCCACACTATGTAACCTTCCCTGTCTGACATCTGTTCATTGTGGCCACAGTCCACTGTAATCCACACTAGGTACACCTTCCCTTCTGACAGCTGTTGATCGTTGTGGTCACAGGTCACTGAAATCCACACTATGTACACCTTCCCTGTCTGACAGCTATTAATTGTTGTGGCCACAGGCCACTGAAATCCAAACTGTGTACACCTTCCCTGTCTAACATCTATTACAGGCCACTGAAATCCATACTGTTGCCATCGTAAATGTCTGTGTAATGATCATTTTATCTATAGGTAACACACAAATAAGCATACTGCTTTTGTGTTTCCTGTACTAATTTGTTGAACTTATGATTACGATGAATGAATAAAATTCTGATTGAACCAAACAGCACCGCTTCGGTCGATTCCGCTTACTTCCTCCCTTCTCTTCCTTTCTCTTTGACCTTCCCCCTTCCACTTAATGAAACATTAAAACGGCTCTCATCGCTGCCCATCAGAATGCAGGAGTCATTGTGGTGGTGACAGTGTAGCGTTAGGTACAGTCCCCCTCTTTCCCCACCTCCTGGGATCTCGGTCCCCGCCACTACCTCCCCGGAAACAACTGGGCGTTAGACAAGTCTAAAGAAGGAGCAATGACGTACGACAGTCACCTCAAAATCTGGCTCGTCGCAGCGTTAAGTCTGTTCTTAATTGGGCGAATGTTTGTTCGCGAACCTAGTTGGGAGTATACGGCGAGCCTAGCTGGTTCTTAATTGGGCGAACTTTTGCTTTGCGAACCTGGCTGGAAGTATTCGTCAAACTGCGACGAAGCTATATTCGGGGTCCAAAAAGCTTCGCTCAACATGTTCTGGGAACATTTGCCCTATTCGACGAACATTGCCTCTGATTGGCTGAGAGCAGAGCTCTCCTGTGGATGAAGAAGAAATAAAAATAAAAATGAACGACGGTGTCGCTAGGTTCTTCACTCGCTTCGGAGGGATTAAAAAAAGAAGAAGATTTGTTGTTGTTGTTGTTGTCTTTTGGGAGGCGCAGCCTTGTCTCAGGGACTCAGAATGAGATAGTAGTTAGTTGCATTATCCTCTGAGGGATGGTTAAAGTATATTGACTTGACTTGACTTTAGCCTACATTTTCGATCATGCTGTCTGCTGCGCGTCTGCCGCAAGTTCGGGCCGAAGCTTGCATCTTATTACAAGCCAGTTGAGAACGAAGCCAAGTTCGTCGAACTGTCCGAACCATGTTCGACGAACTAAAAGTTCAATTAAGAAACGAATCATAGTTCATCGAACTGTCCGGAGTATATTCGGCGAAGAAACATTGGCCCAGTTAAGAACGGGCCTTAGCCTTGAAAGCGGGTGGCGCGATTGTCAGGTGCGGACATACATTTTTACCTCAACGTCGCCGTGTCATGCTGTCCAAGCGGCTTACGGATACGATAGATAATCGGCGCCAGTTTCATGTCCAACACCATGTCCACCGCCTGGGTCGTATCAGGGCCAGCACAAACATGCCTGAATCATGCACCCGCTGTATGACACTGTCCTATTGTTAGACATTGCCGTTCATCAGTATTTCCCCCCTCAATCATGCACCCACTGTATGAGAGAGAGAGAGAGAGAGAGAGAGAGAGAGAGAGAGAGAGAGAGAGAGAGAGAGAGAGAGAGAGAGAGAGAGAGAGAGAGAGAGAGAGAGAGAGAGAGAGAGAATGACAGACAGACAGACAGACAGACAGACAGACAGAGAGTAATTAACCAACCGAAACAAACACCTCCCACCCCCCACCCCCACCTCCCCCCAACAGAAAAAGGGAGTACATCTTCGATTTTCCCAAAACAGATCAATCACGTCACAAATGAGGTTTGATTTACTATTCGTGATAGACATCACTTCTTAATTATGAGAAACAGGTATTACGACAAAAACAAACAAACAAACAAACAACAACAACAGCTACAACAACAACAACAAAAAGCACACCCAACAATAACAACAACAACAAACAAAAACCAACACTGACAACAACGACAACAACAAAAAGAACCACAACACACACACACACACACACACACACACACACACACACACACACACACACACACACACACACACACACACTCACACACACACTCACACACACACACACACGCACACACACACACACACACACACACACACACACACACACACACACACACACACACACTCTCTCTCTCTCTCTCTCTCGCTCACACAACAACAACATGAACAGGGAAGACACATGAGACAGTCAGACAGTCTGTCAGCAGGCAGAGCACACAAAAGCCATATTCTGGCCTACTTAGGGAGTAAAACAGAGAGCATATACCACAGCTCTGAATATGTTCCCAGCAGAAAGGGACTCATTTCTGTGTCCGCGACATCTGGCCCGGGGCCGAGGTATGAAAACTGACGATCGACTTGTTGGAGCAGGCAGAGATAAAGATCGTCACGTACGCCACTAGGACGGGACGGTGTACACAGACATCCCC
>OY757555.1:6707286-6725995 GCA_963584105.1 Alviniconcha strummeri | reverse complement strand
CAGAAACAAAGAAGAACTGTAGAGAGTAATAAAAGCGGAAACAGCCGGACAATTCAGGCCCACGAATTAATCACGCTGATGACGTTGCGACAGACTAATCTTACCATTGACACTGGTGTGTTTCAATATCATTTCGATCTTTCCATGAACTACCAGCACCGATGACGCCGCTCAGCCAAGGAAATGGGTGGCAGGGTCAGGAGGGAGTGGGGGCTGAGCTGGGGGCTGGAGGGTCGTGGGGGTGGGGTGGGGTGAGGGGGGTGGAAGCGGAAGTGGGCACGAGCGGAAGGCTGAGGGTAGTAAAAAAAAAAAAAGATAAAAAAAGTGGGACGGGGAGGTGGGGGTGGGGGCTCGGCACTCAAACACTCTCATTGATCTGACCACTCCTCTTTTAAGTGTTTGAACGAATCATTTCATTTTACACACTCCGCACTCCTCAAGGCACCCGCTAGGTGGGGCGGGGACTGCATGGTCAACTGTTGGTTCAGCTTATGGCCACTGGCGACGACGCATGCAGCGCTATCAAGAGCGACCTTTGGGACTTTAATGTACGCTATTGTAAGCAAAGGAACTGCTTTCATCTGGCCAGCCAGGGTTTCTGTAAAAACGCCGGCGGTGTCCGAACTGAGGGCGATGTGTCACTGCACGAAGAGCCAACTGTGTGACGAGTATCACCGAACTGAAGTCATCTGACCTGAATTGAAAGTGAGCTACAGACTGTTTAGACCAGACAGCACGCACGCACGGACACACACACACACACACACACACACACACACACACACACACACACACACACACACACACACACACACACACACACACACACACACACGTACGCACGCACACACGCACACATACACACGCACGCACACACGCACATACACGCACGCACACCCGCACGCACACAAACACACACGCACGCACACACATCAGTAGGTGGGGTTAGCAACCATATATACATGTACAACTCTAACCGTCTCCAGACTTTGAAGTGGAAACCTTTGCCAACTCTGGAATCTCGGCCAAGCAGACACTAATTTGTGTGTCCGCGGTGTCTCACCGGGCCGGCGGTTTCCACCGCCAGGCGTTCTGATTGGATATTGAAAATGTGAAGGATGACATATGGGATCAATTCTGTGCCATCTTCAGGGCTAAGTGGATCATAAATTGTCAACCTAGTCGATTTCACCGGGGGGTTATTAATCCCAGCAGCTTGACAGTGCTTCGTTACTCTAGGAATACCCCCCCCCCCCTTACTCTCCACGCCTCCCACTCCACCCCCGTACCCCCAAAGGTTCCTTAATAACAAAACCGCGAAAATCGTAAATCTGGGCAAAGAAACCACAAGAACCCCCAAGTTGCGGTCAAACAACAAGTCTGATTCAGTGTTTATGAGACACGTAATTTTGTAGCTTCAAACATTTGTCATGCCAACATTCTTTCAAACATTCCAGGCACTGAACACACCACAACAGAAACCGGATAAGTAATTTTTTATTGATCACCGTTTGACAGCTGTTTTGTCGCTTCCAAGAAGGGGCTTATGCCGACAATTCGCACATGTTCTGTATTGTGATATTGAATCAGCGTTCTTTTTAACCGTTTATGTGTTTGGATCTTGTTTTAGAACGCTAGCAGTCGTCCTTGTTTCAGATTTGTTTTCTTCGCACAATTTTATGTTTGAACAGGATTGGGTAAACTGAGAAACTAAGCGAACCACAAAGGCAGAAGTTATAATGCATTTTCGGTGGTCAGAACCACAAGACGCTGTGGGACCAGCATCATACTGACCACACCCTGTTCGCAAATCACTAACCCGCTGGTTATTGGTCATGCGGTGTCAGCGATCCGGTGTCACTGGTCCTGTTGTCAGTGGTCCTGTTGTTATTGGTCCTGTGGTCACTGGTCCTGCGGTCACTGGTCCTGTTGATACTGGTCCTGTTGTTATTGGTCCTGTTGTTACTGGTACTGTTGTTATTGGTCCTGAGGTCACTGGTCCTGTGGTCACTGGTCCTGTGGTCTCTGGTCTTGTAGTTATTGGTCCTGTGGTCACTGGTCCTGTGGTCATTGGTCCTGTGGTCACTGGTACTGTAGTTATTGGTCCTGTGGTCACTTGTCATTTGGTCATTGGTCCTGTGGTCACTGGTCCTGTTGTTACTGGTCCTGTGGTCACTTGTCATTTGGTCACTTGTCATGTGGCCACTGGTCCTGTTGTTATTAGTCCTGTGGTCATTGGTCCTCTGGTCACTGGTCATTAGTCCTGTAGTCATTCATTGATGTGATGTACTGGTCCGGTGGTTTATTGATTGATTGTCACTTGTCCTGAGGTCACTGGTCCTGTGGTCATTGGTCCTGTGGCCATTGATATGGTGATGTTCTGGCCCGGTGGTGTCACCTGATGGCTCTAGTCCATAGTCCTACGGTCATTGGTCCGTAGGTCATTGATATTGATCCGCAGGTCTTTAGTCCATTCTCGACAGGTTTCCTTCCCAACCAGGTCCTGTCCATCCATCAAGCAGAACACCAAGTTAATTACCACGCCATGTTTCTTCTTGTTGACCAGAACGGCACGCACTGACACGGCACAGGCAAGGCCATCGTCTTGAGAATTAACGAGCGCGTGGTGAAAGGTTCCAACCAGCCTACCATTCCAACCACGTCCACTTTTTCTCGTTGAAAACAACAACAAAAACCAAACGGCTCAGACCTCCATCCTAAAAAAAACCTCCCCAACTCCCCCCCCCCACCTCCACCTCCCCATTCCCTCGCCAACCCCTCCCCCCCCCGCTCCACTCCCTCGTCTCTCCCTCTCGCTCTCTCTCGTCAATATTTGCCGTGGCGAGGCAAGTCGTGGGCCGGGAACTTAAGAACCCCGGACGTTCCCAATTAGCGAGCATGCACAGAGGCAGTCTGACAAGCTATACGGCGCGTGAAGTGACGTATTGGCAGTCCGGCCGTCCAGGAGGCCATCTCGGAGGAAGCGTCTTCATAGACCTCAATGGAGACACGCTTGACCCCGCCACCTCCAGAGATTAGAGCGGAGACACTGTCGCGGCGTCATCGACGCGGATATTGCTCTCTCTCCTCCGCTTCCAAGAAGAGCCGGGGACTGGGAATCATTCATCTACCGAGACTTGGACGAGGGCGCGGGAGACGAAGACAAGCGGGGAAAATTCATCCGGGGCTGGCTCGGCCCAGTAAGTGTAGCCCGCCCCCCCCCCCAGACCCCTCCTATTCCCTATTCCCCCCCCCTCCCTCCCCATTCAAAAGTGGCCCGCGCTGAGAGGCGGTGCTATGGATCGTCTAATGACTTCCCGTCAGCGGTACTGGCCACGACTCCTAGCATGAGAGGCATCGCTGCCGGTACTTGCGCACACACTGCAGTGCGGAGCGCGCAAGACAACGAAAACTGTTCGTAAACACAGTTAGAACTACTTTTAGAATGTATGGACGAGTCAAACCCCGAAGGTCATACAGTATGCAAACACAGTTAGCTAATTGAGAATTTACGTCAAGTCAATCCCGAGTGTCATGCAGTATGTACTTGAGATTGTATGAGAATGAACCCCGAAGGTCATGCAGTGTGTAAACACAGTTAGCTACTTGAGAATTCACGTCGTCGGCCACGAAGGTCATACAGTATGCAAACACAGTTAGCTACTTGAGAATTCACGTCGTCGGCCACGAAGGTCACGAAGGTCATACAGTATGTAAACACTGTTAGCTGCTTGAGAGTGTACACGTCAACCCCAAAGGTCACACAGTATGTCAACACAGCTACTTGAGAATTTCCGTCAAGTCAACCCCGAAAGTTACACAGTCTGCAAACACAATTATCCGCTTGAGATTGTACAAGTCAGCCCAGAACGTCATGCAGTAGTTAAACACAGTTAGCTAACTGAGTGTACGCCAAGTCATCCCAGAAGGTCGTATTTATTAGGACGAAACAGACTGCACCCTACGACAAGCTGATTCACTGTTCATCCCACATGTCGCGTTAGTTAGGTCTGAAGAGGGCTGGGGAAAAACAACAGTCGAATGAAGCGACAAGGCAGAAATCAGAATTTATGGCACCGAATGATGATGATGATGATGATGATGATGAAATGTTGCTTAATGTCCTCAGATGTCAGTTGACGCATTAGGGACAAGTTGTGACCAAGCACGGTTGAATAAATCTTTACGTCCACGGAAACCAAAAGGCTCGTTAGGACGGACAGCCCAGGACGTCCACCTCGACTCTCACACAGCTCCTGAAATATGGCACTGAATGAAGCATGCGAAGCTGTATTATCGCACACACTCTTGGCTGAAACAGGTTCAGTAGCTCTGAATTCTCAGCAGAGGGCACATCGAAGTTTGTATCCGCAATACCCACCGTACGGGACCACATACACATTTCCTTCCATACTAGCGGATTATCGAAAGACGCTGTTCATTCTCAAGACATCTCCTTCATTGTAGATCGTGATATCTCCTTCCCACTTGTCTCTACTCCCCTCCCCTCTGTGTGTGTGTGTGTGTGTGTGTGTGTGTGTGCGCGTGAGCGTGCGTGCGTACGCGTGCGTGCAAGTGTGTGTGTGTGTGTGTTTGTGTGTGTGTGTGTGTGTGTGTGTGTGTGTGTGTGTGTGTGTGTGTGTGTGTGTGTGTGTGTGTGTGTGTGTGTGTCTGTGAGTGTGTGTGTGTGGACTCATTTAAGTAAGTAATTGCTTTTTTACCCCCAGTCAACCAGTACGGTTATATCAGGGCGATTTGCTTTAGGTAAGATTGCAGCTCGGCATTTTTTCATGAATGTGACGAAGTACCAAAAAAACCAAAAACCAAAAACACATCCCCAATCCCCAAAGACGTTCTCACTCCTGTCCTGGTGGTAATGAAGTGTTTCGCTGTATTTACAAAAGTGTGCGGAGAAAGCGGCACTTGCAGAAAGTCTAAGGGATACTGCCAAGGCAAACGAAAGCAGACTGTATAAAAAACAAAATTTTCAGTTTCAGATCAGATTATCAACTTCGATAGCGTGCCAGACGATGAGGCATCAATAAACATCACAGCTTTCGTTCACAGTTTATCGAAAACAAGAAAATTTGGTGACTGCAAATCTCTGTCTGGTGCCAGTGCCAGTACAAGTCTTAGAACCAGACTGTTTACTTTAGGGTGACAAAGTCAGAGAGTGTAAATCAGAATAAACGGCGACATGCCCGTATGAAATTGATGGTTACCCCAATATCCACAGCGTAATGCTGTGGACCATCCACATCATCCAAGGATACACGGATATTTATTCGCCAACGACATTTAAATGTACAGAGGATTTTTTGTTGGTGACGTTACATTTATGCAGCGCATTAACAAATTTTCAAAACATGTATAAAAGTATAAATAAAGTTAAATTCAACAATGTAACAATCTCGTTCATGCAATGTAACCCCCACATAAATGCCACAATGATAGGATGGACCCAATTTGCACACAGAATCAGGCACAATCACATAAATGCCACAATGGCGAGATGGACCCGTGCTGCATTTAAAATCACGCAAAATCGCACAGATCCCCCAGTGCATGAATGATCCCTTGCCGCACTGACAATCACACAAACGCCACAAAGTCGACTTGGACCGCATGCTGCAGGCACATTCACACAAACTCCATGATAACGAGATGGACCCCTGGTGCTTTCAAAATCACGCACATTCACACAAACTCCATGATAGCGAGATGGACCCCTGTTGCTCTCAAAATCACGCACAATCACACAAACTCCATGATAACGAGATGGACGCCCGCTGCTCTCAAAATCACGCACATTCACACAAACTCCATGATAGCGAGATGGATCCCTGCTGCTTTCAAAATCACGCACATTCACACAAACTCCATGATAGCGAGATGGACCCCTGTTGCTCTCAAAATCACACACAATCACACAAACTCCATGATAGCGAGATGTACCCGTGTTGCTTTCAAAATCACGCACACTCACACAAACTCCATGGCAAAGTGAATGTCCCCTGTTGCTTTCAAAATCACACACGAACGCCACAAATGCGATCTGGACCCCCTGCTGCAGGCACACTCACACAAACTCCATGATGGTACGATGGACCCCAGTTGCTTTCAAAATCACGCACACTCACACAAACTCCATGATAGCGAGATGGACTCCTGCTGCTCTCAAAATCACGCACACTCACACAAACTCCACGAAGGCAAGATGGACCCCTGTTGCTTTCAAAATCACACACAAATGCCACAAAGGCGATGTGGACCCCCTGCTGCACGCACAATCACGCAAACTCCATGATGGCAAGATGTACCCCTGCTGCTTTTAGAATCACGCACACTCACACAAACTCCACAACGGCGATCGAGACCCCCTGCTGCACGCACACTCGCACAAACTCCATGATGGCGAGCGGCGGACAGGTTCCCGCTGAGACCAAGGCGTTTGTCTGAATCGATTTGTGTTTCGTACACACACAAATATTAATTGCTGTGATAAAGCTCTCGCCGAGCCTCTAGAGAAACATCATCAAGGAAACAGTCAAGGCAGAGCCGGAGGGGGCCGGATCCGGGATGGGGGTGGGGATGGGGGTGGAGATGGGGGTGAAGGCAGGAGGAGGAGAGGAAGATGCAGGGGTTGGGGGGGGCGGGGGGGGGGCAGGGAGGGGGTAGATAGCAAATATTCGCGAGGTTTTTGGAGTCCGGCGGGTGGGGAGATGCGCGCATTAATCTCCCACGGGGATGAGTAATGCGTCTTTTACGATATTTGTAAGGCGAGTGTTTGTTCCACTAATCGAGTTCCGTCACGCCAGGAAAAATTTATGGAACTGCGGCAACTGCTGCCTAGGAATGAAACCAGTTTAAAGTTGCGTACAAAAAACACTTATTTATGAATAGGCTGAAGTTCGAGGACACAAGCTTGCTTAAGGCAGTGGGTCATAACTCAAAACAACGCTGCCCGCTTCGTCCTGAGAGTTCCCGAAACTGACATATCTCTCCTCATCTTGCTTCTCTCCACTGGCTGCCCATTGATTCATAAATACAGTACAGACTCGCTTCTCTGTGCTACAACTGCCTAAGCTCTACGGCTCCTGTCTGCTTGACTGAACTCCAGGGTTATATCAATGGGAAGCGATCTTGTGGTGGAGGGGTGGGGGTGGGGGGGGGGGGGGTCCAGAGCTCAGGAGCTGTGTGAAAATCGAAGTGGTCGTCGTGGGCTCCCCGTCCCTAATAAGCCTGATGGTTTCTGTGGACGAAAAGCAACACCCCAATTTTTTTTATGTCAGAGCTTAGGGGCTGTGTGAAAATCGAGGTGGTCATCCTGGGCTCCCCGTCCCTAATAAGCCTGGTGGTTTCTGTGGACGTAAAGCAACACTGAAACTTGGGGGGCCGATACTGTGGATAAGGCTGACTATCTAAGAACGGTTTGGTTACAAAAAACGGTGATCACTGCATCATTAAAGCCACCACCACCATCACCACCAGCCCCACCCCCACCTCGGCGAAGACGCATGTTAGCGAGAAAGCGAAGAACGCAGCAAACAATTCCAACAGCTATGCAGTCTTCGTATGGCGGTTCTGTCTTCTTCTTTCATGGTGCTTTACGTCCACAGAAACCATAAGGCTTATTAGGGACGGGGAGCCCGGGACGGCCACCTCGACTTTCACACAGCTCCTGAACTCTGAGGCCCTGAAATTCTTCTTTCATGGTGCTTTATGTCCACAGAAACCGTAAGGCTTATTAGGGACGGGGTAAGGGGGTAGGGTACCCATGAGTAGCTCGTCCAGCGACCCGACCCACAAAGACCGAAGAGACCGCCAGCCACCACCAGAACAACAACGTGAAGGTGAGGACCCCATCAGTGAGAAACAACTTGTGTACTTCGTTAATTGCTGTTTCAACAGCTGTGTGGAGCAAAGTCACAGTATCCGAAAAGCAGCTGCCGGGGAACAACTCAGCAGCAAGACAATCCATCCAGCTATGACAGACAGCCCAGCTCCACCGCCCTGCTCTTCATCTCTCCCGGGCTCTGTTGTTCTAGCAATGTCTATGCAGTCTGCTCTTTTCGCTTCCAGTGTAAGCTCCTCGAAGTGCAGCCCTGATGTCGCGGTGTTCACCAATGAAAGGCAGAAAATGTTTGGCTCAGGACGTAATGTGCATTTCTGCCGGTTTGGTTCGTGACGTCACACACCACAAACTGCCAGATAGAAAATGGCAGCGCTCACGCCCGTTTTCTTTCTGTCTTTTGTTTGTTTTGTTGACTTTCACTCCTTCATGAAAAACAACAAAAAACAAGAACAAAAAACAACTAGCTAGCCATAAACGACCGGATAACTGACGTCTGTATTTCTTTCCATTTTTTAATTTAAAAAAGAAAGAAAAAGAAATCCTTTACTGATTGGTGGGGGCCGTAATACGTTTTCAGTGTATGTCCCCTATAAACTTGAAGTGAACCTTGGAAACCAAACTGTTTGAGAACGTTCACTGCTTTGTCCACATCACCACAATTTGTCCTGCACCAAGATTCGGTGAAACGGTCTATCGCGTGCCATCAAGCCGCGTCGTGAACTGTTTTACATAACGTGCATAAATTACAATAACCAACGAGCCTCCAGACGTCAGCCACGAGCGGAGCGGGAAAGACGTCACAAGTTCCGGGCGTCGGGTGACGGCCCGAGTCGGTAAAGCAGATGTCCCAGGTGCAGCCCCATCAATCCATTGGGCCGGAAGTGGTGCCGATCGAAGCGGCCTCCGCGCAAACAGGAAGAGCTGTTGCATCCTGGGGTCTCGCCGACGAGCTATTGAGCAGGAGGAAAATGGAGTCGGGGCGTACGAATCATTACTTCTGTTTGAATTTTAATTACACGGGGAGAAACGTCCAGAGCCAGGGTGGTCTCGCAGCATCTGTCTAAATGCCCGGGAAAGATTCAGAATCAAGTGTGCGCTATTTCAAGATTGCAGAAATTCTCAGCTTAGAAAAAAAGGGGGGGAAAAAAAAAAGAAAAAAAGAGGAGAAAAAATGCAAGGCATTCTAGGGCATAAAAAGATGTCTAACTCCGCAGCAGCAATTCGATTTTCTTCAGCATGTTGTGGAGTCTTTGCACGATGTAAGAGCGAGAGAGAGAGACAGGACTAAGGAGGCACGGGTAATGGTCAGATGGGAGCCAGCCAACGTCTGCAGTGTAATCCGGCCTCTTATTGCCATTGATTAGAATTTCACCGTCAGTCTTTTTTTCCCTTCTTTCTTCCCCTTTCTCTCTTTCTATCCCTGTCGAAACCGGTACATCAGTTTGGCGGGTCAGAATGGATGCGTTAACTGTCGCGCGCGCGCGCGCGCGTGTGTGTGTGTGCGTGAGTGCGCGTGTGTGTGTGTTTGTGCGTGAGTGCGCGCGTGTGTGTGTTTGTGTGTGTGTGTGTGTGTGTGTGGGTGCGTTCGTGCGCGCGTGCGCGTGTGTGTGTGTGTGTGTGTGTGTGTGTGTGTGTGCGTGCGTGCGTGTGTGTGTGTGTGTGTGTGTGTGTGTGTGTGTGTGTGTGTGTGTGTGTGTGTGTGTGTGTGTGTGTGTGTGTGTGTGTGTGTGTGTGTGTGTGTTGTGTGTGTGTGTGTGTGTGAGAGAGAGAGAGTGTGTGTGTGTGCGCACGTGCATAAAAGATTTTTTTTTTTTGGGGGGGGGGGGGGGTGTATGTGTGTAGGGGTAGGGGGAGGGGGTGTACGGTCTGTATCTCTGCGAGTCCCGTTGACTTCTTCAAACGTTTGGCAGTGGATTGTTTACACGTACTTGTTGCTACCTTCCATCCACTGTCTCACTGTGCACGCTACGACTGCAAATTTGCTTGTACTCTTAAATAATACAATAAAATGGGTACAGAACAGAAGTTTTAATTTTACAATGAAATGCGAAGAGAATAGGAATTTTAAGTTATGTTAGCTAGCCAGAAACACACATAGATACTGACAAATCAGAGTTCACAGATTTGTGTGTGAATGACTGACTGATTGACTGAATACAAATGTATATATATGGCGCATTAAAACTTGCGTATTCACAGCGCCGGATACACAGAGTGCATACATGCAGGCTCTCGCCAGTCCTTAGACAGTAAGCAGGTTCCTAGTTCGAGTCAGTTACAGAGTCGTGTCTCAGCGCTTACCTTCTTGTCGGCAGTCCATCGTTTCTGACGATGACTACGACGACAAAACTGCACTATCTGTTGTGAGTCCTTCCAGACCTACATGACAGTTGGTAGCGAGGGCCATGGTGCCTCCGCTGCTGGTGGTCCTGCTGCTGCCGCCGCAGTCCTCCTCTGACCAGCGTCTCTCAGGCGATCCTTCTCTAAGGCTTGAAATCACTGTCAGATATAACACCATGGGTAATCAGTCAACAATCACCAAAGCCTTGAAATCACAGTCTCATATAAGACTATAGATAATCAGTGAACGATCATCGTTAGATTGGCTAATGCGAAGCAGAACAGACAGACCAAGCAGATTATCAAACTCAATTTAATAAACGATGGTTATGTTTGAAGTTACATCTTCACGGTACCCGGACAGCGGCGCAAAGGTCACCGTCCTCCGTACGTCGACATTTCAGCGAGTGACGTATCTGACATTTTTGCCACATGTCGGCCTTGTTCATGACGTGTGTGTGTGTGTGTGTGTGTGTGTGTGTGTGTGTGTGTGTGTGTGTGTGTGTGTGTGTGTGTGTGTGTGTGTGTGTGTGTGTGTGTGTGTGTGTTAACATCCGAGCCCACTAATCGTCATTCACGAAGGCAGTTATTAAAATTCGATATAAAATTAATAAAACAGTCCTGCATTCTTCAAAGGAATAAAACATTTTGTCATAGTTCAGGAGCTGTGTGAGAGTCGAGGTGGCCGTCCTGGGCTGTCCGTCCTGACGAGCCTTCTGGTTTCCGTGGACGTAAAAGCTATATTGAACCATGCTAACGCATTGGTCTCGGCTTGTCCCTAATATGTCAACCGACATCCGAGGACACTAAGCATCACCTGAAGAAGAAGAACTACATTTTATATTTTTTACTTGATCTCTCTTTTACGCAAAAGAAAAGGTGTTTTGAGAAAGGCTAAAGAAAAGGTGTTTTGAGAAAGGCTAAAGAAAAGGTGTTTTGAGAAACAAGTTCATTTAAATAAGCTAGTAGATGGCAGCCGACAACAGGATTAGGAAAGCTGACAAAAGCACAGCCCTGCAAGAGATGAAAGAGGCTGTCTTCTTTGCGCAGAGCAAACAAAAGAAAGGAAACACGTTTGGATATTCACATAAAATCAAACAAGACATAACACGCAATTTCCTTTGCTCATATAAAGGGCACCGAGGGTAAATCGAACAGCAAATGGAACGAATCTTCCTCCGTCTACTTCACACGATCAAACAAACCCCCAAACCCCACTAAAAACTGGCACCCATGCCAAGCATTAAAACCGAGTGTTTGTGCCACAAACGAGAGAAAGTGCTGTGTATTTGTGACGAGCTTACAGGGTCAGTTCTCTCCGCATGCTTTCGCGAACATGAACCAGAAAGAAGCAAGTGGAAAGGGAGGGGGGAGGGGTGTGTGGGGTGTGGGGTGGGGGTGGAGAGTGGGGGTGGGGGGGGGGGTGGGAGAGACACATTTCCATGATCTCTGTAGGACGGGTAAAACGTGTGGGCATGAGCATAACCATGTCGACAATTGCAGTAACTATGCGGTGAGAAAACGGCCTGCTAAGACCAGTAGAGCAGACAAGGGCGATAGACGAAGACGACCGAGGAGGGCGACACCGCGATCGACAACTACAGCGGAGATTGTTCAGAAATTGAAAGCCGAGCTCCTTAACGAGTGGCATGTACGGAAGTAGTTCCATGCTGCCTGCACTGGCTGCCCTCGTCAGCGAAAAGGGCGTCCTTGGTTTCCGTTCCCCCGACCCAGGATCGTTATTGCTAGTGCATCCACAAAGCGGTGTTGCCAAGTCTGGATCCCCAGCAAAATGGCCGTGGCCGAAAAACTGAGGCAATTTGAACTCGTCTTGTTGTCTTAATTCACACACACACACACACACACACACACACACACACACACACACACACACACACACACACACACACACACACACACACACACACACACACACACACGCAAGCACGCACGCACACACCCACACACCCACACACACACTGACGCACACATACACATAAGCATCACGGGCCGTTTCAATAGGAAAGGAATAAAACATAATACATGCAGCTATATATATATATATTTTTTTTTTAAACGCTTGGTCGTTCAACGACAAATCGACATTTGAAAGTCGCGAAAACGCGACCGTGAGAGATACCATTTTGTGCCCAGCAGTTTGCATCAATGACGTCATGAACACGGCCTGCATGTGTGACAAAAGTATCCGATATCTCACAATACAACTTTACTATATCTGCGCAGAGAAATTTGCCTTTTGCCTCGCCAGTGACATAAAACTACGGGAACATATATGAACATTGCAGCGAATAAAGAAGTACTTGACTTGCGCTCAACGGTTTCGCGGTGAAAAAACAACAAACAAACAAATAAATAAACAAAAAACACCCAACACGTTTCTCCATTGATTTCTTTTCTCCACTGATTTCCTTTCTCCATATATACCCTGTATGTTTTCCACTGACATGGTTTCAATACAGCAGTTGACGAGGGCAGTTCGGTGATAAGTCGCCTACTGTGCACAGTCTTATCATCGAGTCATAACTGAAATCTGTCAGTTTATGACAACTAGTATACCCTGAAGACACCAGACGGCGCCCCGAGCGCATCAGAAGGCGCCATCAGACGTTGGCGGCACGATCAGCTGTGTGCATGTTGTTGAACTTGCTGCTGTAGCTGTGGTCTCTGTCGGTCTGCTGCACTGCCTGCTGCAGCCTATCGTTCTCTGGTTGTGTTGTTCTCACTCTGTCTCATTTACTGGGCTGTATTCTTCTGCAGGTGTCTAATTTTTCCGACTGTTTTCTTTTCAGGTGTCTTATTTCTCTGGCTGTATTATTTTTCAGGTGTCTCATTTCTCTGGCTGTATTCTCCTGGTGTCTCATTTCTCAGGATGTATTCTCTTGGTGTCTCATTTCTCTGGCTGTATTCTCCTGGTGTCTCATTTTGCTGGCTGTATTCTCCTGGTGTCTCATCTCTCTGGATGTATTCTTCTATTGGTGTCTCATTTTTCTGGATGTATTCTCCTCCTGGTGTCTCATATCTCTTCTGGTGTCTCATTTCTCTGGCTGTATTCTTCGCCTGGTGTCTCATTTCTCTGGATGTATTCTTCTCTTGGTGTCTCATTTTTCTGGCTGTATTCTCCTGGTGTCTCATTTCTCTGGCTGTATTCTCCTGGTGTCTCATTTTTCTGGCTGTATTCTTCTCTTGGTGTCTCATTTTTCTGACGGTATTCTCCTCCTGGTGTCTCATTTATCTTCTACTGGCATCTCATTTCTCTGGTTGTATTCTCCTCCTGGTGTTTCATTTCTCTGTCTGTATTCTTCTCCTGGTGTCTCATTTCTCTGTCAGTATTCTCCTGGTGTCTCATTTCTCTGGTTGTATTCTCCTCCTGATGTCTCATTTATATTCTCCTGCTGTCTCATTTCTCTGTCTGTATTCTTCTCCTGGTGTCTCATTTCTCTGGCTGCATTCTCCTCCTGGAGTCTCATTTCTTTGGCTGTATTCTCCTCCTGGTGTCTCATTTTTCTGTCTGTATTTTTCTCCTGGTGTCTCATTTCTCTGTCTGTATTCTTCTGCTGTCTCATTTCTCTGTCTGTATTCTTCTCCTGGTGTCTCATTTCTCTGTATTCTTCTCCTGGTGTCTCATTTCTCTATCTGTATTCTTCTCCTGGTGTCTCATTTCTCTGTCTGTATTCTTCTCCTGGTGTCTCATTTCTCTGTATTTTTCTCCTGGTGTCTCATTTCTCTGTATTTTTCTCCTGGTGTCTCATTTCTCTGGCTGTATTCTCCTCCTGGTGTCTCATTTCGCTGGCCGTATTCTTCTCCTGGTGTCTCATTTTTCTGGCTGTATTCTTCTCCTGGCGTCTCATTTCTCTGGCTGTATTCTTCTCCTGGTGTCTCATTTCTATTCTCCTGGTGTCTCATTTCTCTGGCTGTATTCTCCTCTTTGTGTCTCATTTCTCTGGCCCTATTCTTCTCCTGGTGTCTCATTTTTCTGGCTGTATTCTTCTCTTGGCGTCTCATTTCTCTGGCTGTATTCTTCTCCTGGTGTCTCATTTCTCTGGCTGTATTCTTCTCTTGGCGTCTCATTTCTCTGTCCGTATTCTTCTCATTTATGTCCTGCATGGCTGTATATTTCTAATTCTTGGCATTAGGAAAAAGCATCCATGGCTATATTCTGACCTGCTTTAAAGGCAGAACATTTGTGAGCTCCGGGTTCTCGATAGAGGGGACCTTAATTTTTCCGGTCGCAGTACTCCACTGCGGGAAAGGGAATGGGGCAGTTGGTGGGTGGAGGGGGAGGTGGGGGGGGGGGGGGGGGGGGGCGAGATCTGTGTCCGTTGTAACTCCACTCAGGGTTCTGACCCATAGACACATCCCCGTTTTAGCATCTCCTTTGTCCTGATGAGTCATCAGCGGACAAGAACAACCCCCCCCCCCCCCTCTGTCTTTTCCTCTCCCCCCCCTCCACCCCCCCCCCCCCCCGGAATTGTGGTTCATACCCCAGCAATTCAGTCCAGGCTCCGTCTCACCCTCGCTGTCATTTCGAACAGGCCGTCAAAGGAACCAAATAAAACCGCGTCGCCTGATCTGCTTAATTCAGGATTTTATCACATTCGGTTCATTAAGCGCGACCCGGCCGCCATACTTTTTTTCTTCCTTGCGTAGCTGCATAGGGAGCCATAGTATTATGCACGCTCCCGCGTCACATTGTGTCCACCTTGTGCTTGAGTGGCTGGGGAGCTGCAATGTGTCCGTCGCGTCCTGTGCTTGTGTGGCTGGGGAGATATTATGTCCGCCCTGTGCTTGTGTGGCTGGGGAGATATTATGTCCGCACTGTGCTTGTGTGGCTGGGGAGATATTATGTCCGCCCTGTGCTTGTGTGGCTGGGGAGATATTATGTCCGCCCTGTGCTTGTGTGGCTGGGGAGATATTATGTCCGTTCTGTGCTTGTGTGGCTGGGGAGATATTATGTCCGCCCTGTGCTTGTGTGGCTGGGGAGATATTATGTCCGCCCTGTGCTTGTGTGGCTGGGGAGATATTATGTCCGCCCTGTGCTTGTGTGGCTGGGGAGATATTATGTCCGTTCTGTGCTTGCGTGGCTGGGGAGATATGTCCGTCCTGTGCGCGTGGCTGGGTAGTCATAGTGTGTCCATCCTGTGATAAGTGGCTGGGAACTGTTTCGAGGGCCGGGGCAATTACGGTGGGGAAACATCTGAGAGATGGGGTGTAACGCATGTGCGCTTTCCCGAGCGCGTGGATACCATCCTGAACTGAAATGAACTGAAACTAGTACACCAGTGTAAAATCACGACTGAAAGATTACAATGGCGATGTTTGTGAGATCGCACCAGCATGAACGCCCACTCTAAAGAGCCCCCCCCCCCCTCCACCACCACCACTATCCCCACCACCTCCACCACCACCACCACCACCACCACCTACCCACCCTATCACGGCCGGTCGGACGACCCTGACAACTAGACTCGCATTATTTTTTTTATTTCACGCCTGGGCAAAAAATTACGGAATTCAAATGTCCTTCCCCTGTGACAAATTGTAATGGAGAAAATCCGGTTTCTCGTTTTCCCGCTCATCACGCGGTAGGTTTTCGCCGTCCAACGTGCGAGGCTTCTCACCTTGCCCACTTCGCCTCACGCCGCAGTTGAGGCTAATTGCAGCGTGGGCCGGGCTAGCGGACACGGCTCAGACACGGGGACACGGCTCAGACACGGGGACACGGCTCAGACACGGGGACACGGCTCAGACCCTGTCTGCAGGGTTTCACAGAGACAGTCAGGTAGTTAGTTCTCGGACTGTTACCGTCCCGTGCACTCCGAGCATCGCTTTCCGGCACCTTCCTCCAAACTCTGCTAGATTTAGTTACGCCACTAGGGGCAGTCTTTTTCTCCGCGCAGCTGTCCAGCGACGCGGTCAGCGCCCTCCGAAAGGTTCCGGTACTAATATGACTGTAGAAGCAACCTAGCGCCAAAGCACGCACGTAAACATGAGACGCATCCACCCCGGGTAAAAAAAAAGAAGAAGAAGAGTTACGTCTTGATTCAAACGATTGTGGTTTTATTATTAATAATAATAATAATATAACTTTATTGCCAAGTGTCAATACAATGATTGCACGAGGAATGTTTTGTGGTGCCAAGTACACTCATCACACATTCACTCCAATCATAAAACATTTAATTACAACAACAGCAACAACAACAACAACAACAAACAAAAAAACACGTAAACAGCAGATAAAACATGCTAGTGTAAACTTTGTTGGCGGCTATAAATGACATGCCTTGTTTTATTTGAGTTGTTTGTAACAAACTTACTACTGTCTGAGCACCAAACACACACACACACACACACACACACACACACACACACACACACACACACACACACACACACACACACACACACACACATACAAAAAACAAAACAAAAACAAAACAAAACAACAACAAAAAACAAAACAAAAACTGCTCGTTAGCTGACAGTTTTCTGGACCCTATGGCGTAACTAAATACGGCAGTGGTTGAAGGAAGGATGTCGTAAACCAGTGCTTGGAGTTTGACTGTCCCGTTGACGGCAGCGGGTACCAGTAACGCCGGGACCAATTAGACGTTCACGGTTCTTGTGTACGCCAGGTGGAATCAAATCGAGTCATCAAATCCAGTGCCGAGAGCAGGTTCACAGTCAGACACGCAAGGCTTAAGAACACAAAGAACTGAATCAAAACAGGCATAAAGTAAGCGCATATGGATATCTATATTTCCGCCTGTCCCTAGTAAGCCTTATGGTTTCTGTGGACGTGAAGCACCATGGAAAAAGAAGTATTAATAGTTCACTTATTTACAATACTCTGAAGCAAATTCTTCACCACATATTCCGTACAAGCACAAAAACATAACCTATTCACAAGTATATAATCTATCTCAATCAGCAGAGTAACAAATACTTTAGAGCCTTTTTATATTTCACGGACACTCAACGGCAACCTGCTTCAATCAACTGTAACGAGCAGGGTGACGTGACCTAGTTCATTCTGCGGGCCCACTCGGGAAAGCTGGGATCGATTTGGAGGAAAAATGAAGTTGAATGGACCGGGAAGGTCGAAATTAAAACATGGAAGGAATTCTTGGCTATGGGCGAAGAACGCATAGCTATATATGTTCTGACCTACTCGAGGCTTTAAAGGGGATAATCTCTGACAGCACTGGGTCCTCAACAGAGAGACCCCGCAGTTGAACAGCGCTATAGTTGCCATTGCGAAGCGCTTAATGTTCGTTAAAATTGTTTTCAAAAAGTCAGTCGCAAAGGTCACATCACTGAAGGCCAAGTTCAGAGAGAGAGAGAGAGAGAGAGAGAGAGAGAGAGAGAGAGAGAGAGAGAGAGAGAGAGAGAGAGAGAGAGAGAGAGAGAGAGAGAGAGAGAGAGAGAGAGAGATCTACAGATGCCATTGTGAAGCGCTTAATGTTCGTTAAAATTGTTTTCAAACAGTCGGTCGCAAAGGTCACATCAATGAAGGCCAAGTTCATCATCTGACTGCAGGCTAAAGCTCGCCTGACAGGGAACATACAGAGTCGAAGGAACCAGAAAGGCAAATACGTGGCAGCAGGCAAAATAGACAGAGCTATATTCGGACCTACTCCAGTCTTAAAGGCAGCAATCCTCAACATCTCCGGATATTTTCAGCAGAGGGAACCCAAATATTCGCATACGCCTCCGCGTACCCAGCCGCGGGGTAAATGGAAGACCCTGGAGAGGAACAGCAACGATTAACTCATCTTAACGAGCAATTAGCGACCGCATCCGGTGAGTAACTCGCATCCGCTGCTGTCCAAACCGTGCAACGTTGCTCACCCACCCAGCGACGATGTTCCCCAAAAAACGCTGCTGTTGCTGCTGCTGCTGCTATCGATTACAACGTCAGCGAGAAGACAAGCGAAGTGTGATCACGAACTATCAGCAAATATTAGGACGGCCACGGGCGCCGGAAATGACGTCGTCTGAAGCGACGCGCTGCCCGTGCGGCCAAATGAGCACAGCAGTCTACATGCGCGCGCACACGCACGGCAGTAATAACTCAGGGGAGCGATATCATTTCCATTGGCATTTTCAGGGAATTATTTCCGACTGGCAGGGTACTAGGTGACGCCATGTCTTCCGGAAGGACAGGATGAAGGCGATATGACGGCGCATCTCGAAGATACGTTTGGCGGTATGCCGACATGAACACACGAAGGCGGTCCGATTTCACGCACGACTAAGTCGGATCGGCGGAGTGGAAGCTCGCCTCACACGTTATGAGATTTCGTCTTAAGCATGCAATAGCGAATGACCTAATATTCCACGCCAAGTCAACCGCAATGATCATATCGGAGCGAAACAAAATAAATCAAATCCCTTCCATAGGCCCCGATCTACTTTCGAACAATGAGTAATTATACCAAGCACATGTACGATGGGTTGCTATGGAAACAGAGATAATGACGTCACCGTCGG
>OY757555.1:6699786-6702286 GCA_963584105.1 Alviniconcha strummeri | reverse complement strand
GTGATGGGCTGAGTGACAGGAGAACTTAACCCCTTCACTGACCCATCCTGTAACATTTCCGGGCTGAAAAATGCACGGTCGCGCCTGCGCACAGCATATTTTCCGGTCCTACAACATCTACTTTCAATGCTACAATTTTTTATGAAAATATTTCCACATGCCATTGCGAAAGGAAGACAGAAACAGTTAGGGGTTTCAAATTTTTCACTTTTATTGGTCATTTGGAAATGACGTCATGGCAGTGAAGTGGTTAAACCGCAGATAGCTGATCCACTCCCTCTCTTGGAATTCTTACACGATGTGTGAAGCTTATAACTTTTAGTTTCGTGCAAGGGTAACGCTTCCACATGGACTAATCGATAGCAGCGTATTCGGTTAAGCTTTCTTCTTCTTCCTTTTTAATTTAAAATAAATCAATCTTTTTACCTTAGTGATATCTGACCTATCTTACAGTTATCATGCTAATAAAATGTATCAGCAAGTTGCACCAATAGAAAGTTATGCTAAAAGAAGAAGAAGAAGAAGAAGAAGAAGAAGAAGAAGAAGAAGAAGAAGAAGTTGTTTACACCAAAAATTCATCAGAAAAAGCCCCCCCCCCCCCCCCCCCCCCCCACCCCCGCCACCCCATCCCCACGCCCCCAACAGCAACAACAACAAAAACAACAAAACAACCGAACAAGAACAACAACAAAATATACACACATACACACAAACAAACACATGAACAAGCAAACAAACAACATGATCAACAACAACAACAAAAGTGGCGGGAGGCGGGGGGGTGAGTTTGGTGGGAGGGCGGGCGTGAACTCCCGTGGTTGACATCTTGATCTATCTTTTCAGGAGCGAAACTCGTGCTTTTATCGAATCAGCTTACACAGATTCCAGACATGGCTCCAGTCAAATGACTAGGATCTAAAATCCTTAAAGAAGAAGAAGGTTGTCTTCGGCAGAGGGACATGTTGGTGTAAATCAGAGCTGACCCCCCAGTGAACGAGCCCATTCCCAGTGGAGAGGCCATCGTGGCTATTGACAAAACACTCCATCCACTGTCGACCTTTCTGCAGCTGTTACAGTTCCCACGTGGATTTGCTTCTTCCCCCCCCCCCCTTTTTTTATTTTTTTTTATTTTTTATTTTTTTATTACTCCCAGCAGCCTAGAATCAACGCGGCACAGTAAGTAAAAATAAACAAACAACAAAACCACACATGCAAAAACTAGAACAACCTCCAAAAAACAACAGCAAGAAACAAAACAACAAAAATAAACAAAAATGCCAAGAAACAATAACAACAACAACAACAACAACAACAACAACAACACACACACACACAAAACAACAACAACAACAACTACACACACACACACACACACACACACACACACACACACACACACACACACACACACACACACACACACACACACACACACCAACAAACGAATCAGCGTTCATTTTAACCATTTATGCGTTTGGATCTTGTTTTAGAACACTAGCAGTCATCTTCGTTTCAGATTTTGTTTTAATTTTTGAACAGAAGGGGTCATCCCGCAGTAATGCAACAATCCTGACCGTTGTGTTGCAGCCCTATACACAAAGGCCTGACTGTTCACAAAGGCCTGACTGTTCACAAAACGGCGGACTGTTCACAAAACAAAATGGTGGCAAGAGCCCGTCACTAATTCAGCAAGACTTAATTCCTTTCTCTCCCTCGCTCCTGACCCCAATCTTTGCATTCATCTGGAAAGGAACCGCGATTCTTTCCGAATGTGGCCCAGAAATAACCCATGATTTTTTTTAATATTTTTTTTGGTCTGATTCAGACAAACCAAAAGGCGGGGCTGTAACTTGATTAGGAATTTTATTGTCAAATCCAAGGAGGCGGTAGGAATTCCTCGGATAATTTAAACGTCATTTTGGGTCACAAGGATCATTAGAATCAGTCAAACAGGTTCACATTTCAAACGCCATTTGGGGCCACACATATCACAAAAATAAATAAATGTAAACGCCATTTGGGGCCAAATATCATTAAAATAAAACAAACAGGTCCAGATTTAGCCAATGAAGCCAAAACTCGCAACAAAAGTGAGTTTGATTACAGTCTGTTAAAGGTGAGTCATCCATGCATAATCGATTGCTTTGCCGAAATGATGAAGCGTGCATGGCTTTACTCGGAAACTACATCTAGATCGAAGTCAATAGTGCATACGCATACTGAAAGGCGCAAATGTGATAACACCCACATTTTTGTTGCAAATGTTGCCCTTATTTTTGTTTGACATGACTCTGGTTTGACGATTCTGCAGATATTAAATATCTGCTGAATCATTAAAACAGTCATTTCAAACAAAACAAAAACAAACAAACAAAAAATTGACCCAAAATGACGTTCAAAATGTCCAAGAAAATTTCCTTGGATATTACGAATAATTTATGTGTTTGAATCTTAAGAAGAACCTAAACCTACATTTAAATTCCACGTCGGTGAGAAATTA
>OY757555.1:6655156-6699586 GCA_963584105.1 Alviniconcha strummeri | reverse complement strand
GGCCGGCTTCTGGCCAATGCTTCCAAACCAATCCGGATCGGATGCGAATCGGATCCGGCATGTTTACTGGGGATCTATATTCAAATTTCTTTGTATCTCTGTCTCTGTCACTGACTGACTGTCTGCCTGTTTCTCTCTCCCTCCCCCCCACCCCCCACTTTCCTTTTCTTTATACAAGTCCCGCCTTATTCACAAGCGCTTTGTCCCGTTCTCCTTGCATTTCTTTTTCATCGGTTTTGAATGACTCCGTGGTTGTTGTTTTTTCCTGCAACAGAAGCGTTCGAGCCCGCCCTACAAGGCCATGGTAAAGTCGGTGCCCGTGTGGGGCTACATGGGGCTCATGGTGTGTCACTACATCGGCAGCTCGCTCCTCTTCACCTTCATCCCTCTCTATCTCACTAACGTCCTGGCGCTGCCTGTTGAAGAGGTGACGTTCTCTGAAACAACAACAACCACAACTACAACAAACAGAACACAAACCAATTGTACGGAAGCGAGGTGGGGAGTGAAGGAAGCAGGTTGGAAGCATAAATGAAGTGTCACAAGTCAGAGGTTGCTATAACATAACTTTTACTTACAGCAACCAGGAAACAGTGTAGGCTCTCCCCTGAATCCGATACATGGGTGCCCAGACAGCAGCTCAAAACGACCTGCTTCTGCAGGGACACTGGGGAAAAGAGGGCGTTGCTGGCCCAGCAGGACCATAAAACTTCCGCCCAATCAAAAAAGAGAAAGAACGACAGAAAGAAAAAGGTTAAAAGGCTATAAAATTCTCGTCACTCATGTACAATCACATGCGAGCGCAGTGAGTCTGCTCGAGAGCGGAGAATAGCGCTATATATAAGCCATCAGCAACAACAACAACAACCTATTTCGAGCGCTAATTAAATAAATTCCCTTGTTTGTTGATTCATTTGCTCTTGTTTCGTGATTGTGGGTATAGACTGTACCTTTGCCGTATAGCAAACTGAAGTGATCTTTCCAATTTTTTGCATTGTATTATTTCAGATAGGGTTGTTTTCCTCCATTTTCTACGTGGTTCGGTTTCTGGCTGTCATAACATGGGGTCAGATCTCCAACCTCATCATGAGTAAAACTCGTCTGAGCATCACAGCCTGTCGCAAAGTCATTCAGTGTTCAGGTAACTTGTACACACACACACACACACACACACACACACACACACACACACACACACACACACACACACACACACACACACACACACACACACACACACACACACACACACACACATGATAGGCAAATCCACACAAATGCCGTCTTGCATTTTACTGCTGATTTGTAAAATATCCTTTCCAGATGTGTGCAGTGTTCTGTCATCCTCCAAAAATGTTACAATAAGTCATATATTTTTCACGTGTAATGGAAGGTCACTAATAAGTAGACTAAAAAGAATAGGCCCAAGACAGAGCTTTGTTTTACACTTAGCTCAGTGGTTAGAGCGCCGGACTCGTGATTGAAAGGTCGAGGGTTCGAATCCCTGCAGGAGAGGATTTTCCTCTCCAGGGTCGACTTTCTGTGCTGACTCTTATTTTTGTATCCGTTCCACCCCCATGTTACCGCAGTAGCACGTAAAAGATCCAGGCCATTCTGCCAAAAGTGCAGGTGGCAGATTACAGCTAAACACGCATACACCTTACGTATGTAGCTTTGCATGAAGTGACATGGTGCATAGGTGTATGGTGCATACAGAACTTGCGCTGATACGGCAGCAGATTCATGTGGCACCAGCCATGCCACCGCTTAAGTATATCACTTCGGTGGATATTTCAACAACAACAACAACAACACGCTATAAAAATCTAGTCACTCACGTAGAATCACATCAATCACATGCGAGCGCAGTGAGTCTGCTCAAGAGAGCGGAGAATAGCGCTATATAAGCGACCATCAATCAAACTTTACTGGGTCTTCAGAGGAGTAAGAGCCATGGAGTAGGGTGCATTGCATTCTGTTATCAAGATAGGATTGTTTTTTTAAATGGTAGAGAAGTTGAGTTTCTAAGATAAGCGATGAGCTTCGTCAATTGGATATCGTGATCAACGATTAGGAATATCACGCCAGACACTTCAGACTGATTCATGGTTGTTAGCCAAGAATTTGTAAGGCGTGCCAGTGCAGTGTTGCAGGAGTAATTACGTCTAAACCCAGACTGAAATGGATGAAGGAAGTGACAATCATTTAAATGACTGTGCACCTGCTTTTCTGAAAACTTTGACAAAACAGACAGAAGTGATATTGGTCTAATAATAAGCCGGATTTGTTTTATCCATAGATTTTGGAAGCGGAACCACCTTGACATGTTTTTAGCTCAGATGGAAGAAAAAATAGCGATGTATGAATTAAAAATATATGTAAGCGAGTCTGTCATGTACTGGTTGCTTATACCATCCATACCAGACGATTTTCCCTCCAGCTTCGATATTTATTTGCCTAGTTCCGAAACGGAAAGATATGGGATTACAAATGGGTCTAGCCCGCTAGTTTTTTGTTTGCGGAAATCATGTAGAAGATTCGAACACTCATATACAGTTGTTCGTGGCTCTGTTAATGATTCTGACATAGGCAGGAAATGAATAATTATTGAAAACATTTGCAGTTCGATTTTTCGGGATGTAGATTGAAGTAGAGCGATGTCATGTTGTAAGAACACCTAGAGCTCACCACACAGACGTATTGTTTAGAAGTATTTCTTTTGCTTCTCTCGCAAGATTTTTACTTTATTTTTTGTGTCTTGAGGGAGACATTTTCTCTCTTTAGTTTGTCTCTCTGTCATTGTTTCTTTGTTGTCTTTGTTAATCGATCTCTAACAGGAGATGGGACAATGGTCACTTACGCTCAGGTCAATAAGAGTAGCGGACGTCTGTGTAAATCTAGTAGGTGACTCCACAAGCTGGGTTAAGCCTAGCAGTGTAATAGTAGAGTCCCAGAGAGAGAGAGGAAGACAGACAGACAGAGTGCCAAAGAAATTCATCATTGCAAGCGGAAAGCAAGGCAATTGTCTTCCTTTATTTACTGACGGTCTTTTTAACACTGCAGGATTTTACATGACGACGGTATGGCTTCTGGCCCTGGGCTTCGCGACGGACAAGACACTGGCGTTGAGCATTCTGACTGCCGTTATGGGTTTCCACAGTTCCACCTTGGCTTCCGGCATAATCACTCCGCTGGACATAGCGCCAAGGTCAGTCACAGCGACGTTTCTTAAAGTATCACCCCCTTCCAACCTTAGTCGTCATTTATTTGTTAAAGTATCACCCCCTTCCAACCTTAGTCGTCATTTATTTGTTAAAGTATCACCCCCTTCCAACCTTAGTAGTCATTTATTTGTTAAAGTATCACCCCTTCCAACCTCAGTCGTCATTTATTTGTTAAAGTATCACCCCCTTCCAACCTTAGTCGTCGTTTATTTGTTAAAGTATCACCCCCTTCCAACCTTAGTCGTCATATATTTGTTAAAGTATCACCCCCTTCCAACCTTAGTCGTCGTTTATTTGTTAAAGTATCACCCCGTTCCAACCTTAGTCGTCATATATTTGTTAAAGTATCACCCGCTTCCAACCTTAGTCGTCGTTTATTTGTAAAGGTATGAGTCCCTTCCAACTTTAGTCGGTATCAGATTGTTGAAGGATCGCCCCATCTCAACTTTAGTCGTCATCAGCTTGTTAAAGTATCACCTTCTCCCCAAAATAGCCGCCATTAATTTGTTAAAATGTCACCGACTCCAAACATTAGCATTTAGAAATAATCGTTGTTATTATGTATAAGCTATAGCAGAAGTAACTGTAAGCACTGATGGTGTCATTACCATACAAATCATGAGATAGTCATAGTTCTAATCTGGTTGTGTGTGCAGGTATTCTGCTTTCCTCAGCGGTCTGTTTACCACAGTAGCAACTGTTCTGACCATGCCCTTACCGGTGGCGATATCTCTTATGACTGAACAGGTGAGAAGCATTTACATTTTCCACCGCGTTGCTAAGGCGTCACCACATTATCAAAGGGCCTGCACACCCCGTCCCAAATTCAGTCGTGATCTTTTTTGTTAAAGTATCACCCCTTCCCACCGTCATTCATCATCAGTTTGCTTAAGTATGATGACACCCCCCATATCCCCCCTCACCCACCCCCTCATACACACACACACACACACACACACACACACACACACACACACACACACACACACACACACACACACACACACACACACACACAAAACTCAACTTCAATCAGCATAAGTTTGTGAAATGATCACCCCCTCCAAATTGAAGTAGTCAGCATCAGTCTGTTAAAGTGTTACAGCCTCGCAGCCTAAGCCATCTTCAGTTTGCTAAAATATCGACCCCACCCCTGCCCCCCATCATCAGTTTGTAAAAGTGTACTTTTTCAGACTGTCACCCCATTCCTACATTAGTCGTTATAATTATGTAAAAGGACTACCCTTCCGTCGTTATCAGTTTTATTAAAGTGTCATTACGTTAAACTTTTAGTCGTCATCAGTTTCTTAAACTGTCCCCCCTTCCTAATGTTTCTCGTCTTCAGTTTCTTAAAGTATCAATCACCCCCTTCCAACTTTAGTCATCATCAGTTTGTTAAAGTTGTACCCCCTTCCAGCTTCAGTCGTCATCAGTTTGTCAAAGTGGTGATCCCCTTTCAACTTCAGTCATCTGTTTGTCAAAGTGGTGATCCCCTTTCAACTTCAGTCATCAGTTTGTCAAAGTGGTGATCCCCTTCCAACTTTAGTCGTCATCAGTTTGTTAGTCATCATCGGTTTGTCAGTTAAAGTGGTATCCCCATTCCACTTGTCGTCATCAGTTTGTTAAAGTGACAATCCCTTTGCAACTTTAGTCATCGTCTCTCTCACAGACGCGTATCACACACATGCACATGCACGCACGCGAGCACACATAGACAAGCGCACATGCACACAAAAGCGCGCGCGCGCACACACACATACACACACACATACACATACACACACACACACACACACATACACGTACGCACGCACGCACACACACAGATACTCAAACACACACACACACTCACACATACACACACACACACACGCACGCACGCACACACTCGCACACGCACGCACGCATACACGCACGCACGCACGCACGCACCCGCACACAGACACACACGCACACACACATACACGCACGCACACACACACATACACACACACACGCGAGCGCGCGCGCAGACACATATACGCATGCACGCACGCACACACACACACACAGACACACACACACGCACACATACACGCACGCACGCATACACGCACGCACGCACACGCACGCACACGCACGCACGCACGCACGCACACACACACACACACACACACACACACACACACACACACACACACACACACACACACACACACACACACACACACACGCTCGCGCAAGCTCGCACTGACACGTGTGAACTTGATTTCAGGGTACGCTGGAAGAATGGCGCAATGTCTTCATTTTACTGGCTGTTATTTTCTTCATGGGATCCACGTGCTTCCTATTGCTGGGCAGCTCAAACCTGCAGGTAGGCCTAGGCCTTTCTGAACACGAACCCCAACGCCCAGATAGAAACCCCAGGTAGTCGGGGGGAGGGGGGGAGCAGGAGGTGGGGTGGAGAGTAGCATGGTCCCAGAACTGTGTAACCGTGTGTGCATGGTAGTGGTCTCTGCTGCTGACGTTTTTTGTTGCATGTGTGACATCAGTCCATGGCTAGTATGGGAGGGAGGCATGTGTGGCATCAGTCCATGGCTAGTATGGGAGGGAGGCATGTGTGACATCAGTCCATGACCAGCAGTAATAGAAGCGAGGCATGTGTGACATCAGTCCATAGCCAGTAGTATGAAAACGAGGCGTGTGTGACATCAGTCAGACATGGCCAGCCATGGACCTATATATAGGTCCCTGTGGCCAGAAGTATAGAAGCGAGGAATGTGTGACATCAGTCAGACATGGCCAGCAGTATCGAAGCGAGGCATGTGTTACATGTCAGACACGGCCAGCAGTATGGAAGCGAGGCATGTGTGTCATCAGTCTATGGCCACTAATATGGGAGCGAAGCAGCTAAAAGTGGCCAGTAAATGACTTTCGAAAAGAACATTTGCGGACCAGTTTTTCTTTACAAAACTTGAATCTACACGGACCAATTTGAAAATACAGACATTTGAATATCGGCATATTTTAAAATAGACAGACTTACGGAGAAGCAAATTCTCATCTCCTTTGAAGGTATTGTTTAACAGAATAAGACTTTTTTTCTTTCTTTTTTTTATATATTAATATCCCATCTGTAGTGCGCACCATTAAAGGTCTGGCCATTTAAACACGTACCCATTTATGAACCGGATGAGGACTGAAAAAGAATCGTTGCATCACGAGCCCTATATCGATAGGAAAGGGACGACGACGACAACAACAACAACAACAACAACAAAGCAGTTTTTCACTCGATTTCCTGGTCTTAAAGAAATCAGTGTTTGAAGGCTCAAAAACAACCGTAAGTGCTACCATACTGTGCCCAGCAATGTGTATCAGTGTTGTAATGAACAAGGTCGGCATGTGTGGCAGAAGTGTCAAATACGTCACGATCCAACCTGTTTCTGCTCTTTATTGGTAGAGAGTAAATCAGCATTGCTACTCATTGAGGAGCTGACATTCTAAGCAAAACAAGTGCTTTTTTGTTTTTTGTATACATAGTGGATACAGCAACAGAGTGAAGCGTGCATACAGAATGATTTCACATTTTTGTGACACATATTGATACAGGAACAGAGTGAAGCGTGCAGGTGGCTTGATTTCACATTTTTGTGACACACATTGATACAGGAACAGAGTGAAGCGTGCAGATGGCTTGATTTCACATTTTTGTGACACACATTGATACAGGAACAGAGTGAAGCGTGCAGATGGCTTGATTTCACTTTTTTGGCACATATTGATACAGGAACAGAGTGAAGCGTGCAGGTGGATTGATTTCACTTTTTGTGACACATATTGATACATGAACAAAGTGAAGCGTGCAGATGGAATGATGTAAGGTCGTCTGCGTTTTGGCCCAATTTCCGACGTCGGTTTGTTTCCCCAGTAATATTTTTTAACCGTGTTATCATCTTAACATTCATATCAACACACGCCAAGCATATTTCATGCATACACGCACCAGGTAAGCATATATATGTAAATACGAGAGGGAGAGAGGGGGAGAGGGAGAGAGAGAGAGTAGTCATGGCAACAAATGCAGAAGGCTGAAATTAGGCAGATTTCCTGGCAGAAGAGAGAGAGCGAGAGAGAAAAAAAGAAAAGAAAAAAATCCTAGAGCTCTCATTCTGAACTATTCTAGGTTGAGAAGACTGTATTTCTGATAATTTTACTCTGCATTCTCAGCAGTATTCCGTCACCACGGTAACGAAGATACGTGTCAGGAAAGAAAGTCGGGGAGTGCATTTTTAATGAAACAGAAATTAGGCAGCTCAGTGAACAAGTACATACTGAGGAAGGTGCTTGCTTGTTACGAAACACATACAGATGATGAGACCGCGTGTTTCATCCGTTAGGCCAAACCCACTCTGTCAACACTCAGCCAGTTACTAGCGACAGGAATGTTTCACCGTCATGTGGACGGCTGGTGTGGCATTGGGTGATTTCATTGTTGCATGGAAACAGAGCTGGGCGGTACCTCGACCGGACAGCAGACGAGCGAAGGAGATGCCAAACCCCTCTGGATCTGGAGTCCGATCTGATGAAGCGACGCGCGAGTGTCTTGTCCATGGACCCTCCTCTCTCTCCGTCCTTTGCAGCAAGAAGGTAGGTATTGGTACGCGCACACACGCGCATAATACGCACATGCATACATTCATACGTACACACACACACACACACACACACACACACACACACACACACACACACACACACACACACACACGCATGTTCACACGCACGCACGCACGCGTGCATGCACACACATACACACACACACACACACACACACACACACACACACACACACACACACACACACACACACACACACACACACACACACACACACGTTCAACAGTTCAAGCTTCTAACGCACTTTCTCGTCTTCTTCTTCCCTCAGATTTGAATTCATTCTGACGGTCACGCCAACCGACATTGACGGAGCAGTCTTCCGCAAAATAGAGCACAGTCCTGTATCCGGAACGATCTCCAACAGCATCCACAACCTCAACAACGGCAACGCTGCAACTGCGGTCTCCAGCGTGAACAACAACGCCCAGCAAACAGAGCCAAAGCTCAACGGAACAATAGCAGAAAACCACGTGGAACAAGAAAAAGTCTTAGCCACCATGAAACCGGCACAGAAACCCACCAGAGTCCGTGGTGTCGACGACAACGAGCCAGGCCCAAGCAGCCACGTAAACCCGGCGTTCCAAGCGGACGAGAAAGAGGATGTGGGGGAAGCAAGCATTACCGTCAGCATCGAAGTCCCCACGGCAGAAGACACGGCGGTTCGGCACAGGCGCCTTGGAGACCTCCGACAGAGGCCAGGGCTCCAGCTTAACGCCTCCACCAGTGTCCCAGCGCTGTTCGTCACGGGGAGGAGACGTGCGAGTTGCCGAGAGCCAGGACGTAGTCCAAGAAAGAGATGGTCACGGTCATCAGTCGGAAGATGTCCATCCGAGACGTGCGAGAGACTGGAGCGTTGCTGAACAAACGAGGTTGTGATTGGTGGAAGAGGTTGTGATTGGTGGAAGAGGTTGTGATTGGTGGAAGAGTGCGAGTCAGGTTGGCTGCACATGGTTTGTTGCACAATTCTTCGTGGCATGTGTGTGTGCGTGCGTGCGCGCGCGCGCGTGTGTGTGTGTGTGTGTGTGCGTGCGTGCGTGCGTGTGTGCGTGTCTGTGTGTGCGTGTGTGCGTGCGTGCGTGCGTGCGTGTGTGTGTGTGTCTTTCCAGTCCTAAAAGGGACTTTGCTTAGACGTACTTTTTAGGTGCAATTTTTGCAACTGATCTTTTGTTCTAAATTGATGCTGAGCTTTACTAGTTTGTAAAAATGACTCTCTAATAACCATTTCTTTCCACGTTTGTGATAAATAGTGGCGCAATTTTTACATATATATATATTTAGTGGTGGCTGTGTTGACCTTTGTATATGTTGGAGGGATGTGTGCGTGCTATTAGTTGTGTGTGTGTGTGTGTGTGTGTGTGTGTGTGTGTGTGTGTGTGTGTGTGTGTGTGTGTGTGTGTGTGTGTGTACTGGGACGGGGGCGTGGTGTATGTGTATGTGTGCTTCAGTGTGTGTGTATGTGTGTTTGTGTGTGTGTGTGTGTGTGTGTGTGTGTGTGTGTGTGTGTGTGTGTGTGAGAGAGAGAGAGAGAGAGAGAGAGAGAGAGAGAGAGAGAGAGAGAGAGAGAGAGAGAGAAGAGACAGAGAGAGACAGAGACAGAGACAGAGAGAGACAGACAGAGACAGAGACAGAGAGAGGTTTATGACATCAACGCAATATTCTTGTGGTCATAGCAAAACGTCAATAGTATTCTAGAATTTTCTTTACTCTTTACTCATGTTTTCCCCTTTTTAACCTGAAGTGTTAATCTTGCGTCAACATTTGATATGATACTTTTGTTAATTAAATTGTTATCGTGATAATTATTGTGATTTTGCATTAATTTTGTATCGTGATGATTATTCAGGTTTTTAATTAAATTTTTATCGTGAGGTTTATTCTGGTGTCGTTGTGTTTGGTTTGTTCTTCGTGTCATTAATTAATATTCTAATTGTTGTGTATGTGTTACCTGAATCTGTGAATGAGTGGCTGAAATTACTTCTGTCTTCACACACACACACACACACACACACACACACACACACACACACACACACACACACACACACACACACACACACACACACACACACACACACACATTCTGCGCGAGCGCTATATTAGTTCACCTACCTAGACAATATAGAATTATACCCACCATGCTGGTCAGCAGATAAAGAAGAAAACAGGTTCCAGGTTTTCAAAAGCACACTTTACGTGGCTGAAGCACAGATTTCAAACCACCATCCGCCGTGTCCAAAACTCTCAAATTTCAGCTGCTGACTTCCATCAGATAAATTAGCTAAACAAGGGGCAATGAAAAACAATATTATAGATATATAAAAAAAACATGTCCGAAATAGTATACAATAACGTACTATTTATGCCTCACGAGATTTCCTCAGTATATACTTGAAGAAAAAAAGAAGAAGAAAAAAAGTGTGTAAACAGCTTGAAAAAACAACAACAACAACAAAGCCTGCAATACTTTCTTGTTCAAGATACTTAGCAAGAGTATAGAAGCTCCATCTAAACTCATGCAACACTAAATATTCACAGAATGTGACATGCATTTGTACGAACGCCCTGTCAGATAACCACATGGGTATAACTTCAAAGGAAACTTCTCGTGCGATTGGGGAGCAAGTTAAACGAATATGACCCGAAGTAAATGTTTTTTGATTGAACTTGCCGTTGATTTGATGTAGGTTTTGTTAGGTGAGTTTTTTTGTACACCACGACTAACTCTTGTTTCCCGAACTGATTACCGCGTTTTGCGCTCTTTTCCCGCGCTTTTGACTTCATCATCAACTGTCTTTGGCGTCACGGATACAACACCAGAAGCTCTCAGTTTTGTGTACACTTCACGGAAGAAATGCATGTTTATGTGGATTGCAGTCATTTCTGTCACCGGTTTTTTTTGTTTTTTTTTGTTTTTTTGGGTGTCTGTGGAAATAATTTTTGATGATGTATTGCAGCGTTTTTTGTTTGTTTTTAACTCATAATGATTGGTAATATTTTGGTAAGATTAGCCAACAGATATAGGGGGAAATAATAATAACAATAATAATGCAAGTCAAATCATGACCAAAATCGTTTTTTGCCAAACCTGTGAAGGTTAGCTCCGTTTAATGCTTGTAACAATTAATGTAAGAGATATTTAATTTGTATAATACTCATGTTATAATTTCTATTGTTACACTGATTGCATGTGGTCCTGTGGGTAAATTAGTATAACTTACATATAGTTTGTTGTTGTGTGTGTGGGCGGGGGGGGGGGGGGGGGGGTAATATCACTTTGCTGTGAATAGACATAAAACACCGATTGATTGAAAATCTGAGGAAGAATGACTGGAGCGTTGGGGGTTTAAGTTTGTTATTGCGCACATTCCACATTGTTTCTGCATTTGCAATTGAAGATTTATCATTTCGATTGAAATATTCTAACGTGCAACTCAAGCAGTGTATATTATCTCTCTTTCTCTAAGGTTAGGAAGGGTGCATTTATCGTAACGTTTCTATACATTCCGGTGAAGTTTTGGTTTTGGTATTAAGACCGTTGGTCAGGTTTTACCTGTAGTCCACTTTTTCCCAGAGTATCCTGTTTCACCATTGCCTCATTATTAAATATCACTGAGCAAACTAGATGTGTTCAGTAGTGTTATTTGTACTGTACACACGTGTTGCATAAATCTCTCTCTCTCTCTCTCTCTCTCTCACACACACACACACACACACACACACACACACACACACACACGGAGAGAGAGAGAGAGAGAGAGAGAGAGAGAGAGAGAGAGAGAGAGAGAGAGAGAGAGAGAGAGAGAGAGAGAGAGCAAAAACCAAACAAAAACGCACGGCGTACTTGAAAAATACTCTAAATATCTTTATTGCATTATACATGTGACATATGGAGTAATCAGCCATATGACAACATACATACATCCATGCATGCTTATCGTTTTATTATTATTACCATCATTATACACCCTTCAGCAGAACAACCAATGACTCAAATGCTCAAATACAATAACCATTACACAGTCTCTTAACCACTGAACAACAGGCCGAGAAAAAAGAAAAAAAGCAACAACAAAAAAAGCCTTTTTTTATATTTTTATGTCAAATGCTTTCATCTTGATTTGTGACTGTCAGTTTGAAAATGGAAGAGTGCAGTGTTAGTCACTGCAAAAACCACCTCATCAACAGATCCCATGTAAGAGTGTGTACAACATTTCATAATACATTTTACACACCGCAAAGCAAACTATGTGTGAAAGAGTCACATGCAATTTTAAAGCAAGTACTACGTTAATAAGAGTAATCTGTGCATTTATGATAAAACATCTGATATGGAATAACTTTCAAAATATCAACACCTGACAGTGACATTTTCTCTAAATTACAAAAATGGAGAGGAGTGTCAGATTTAAATTTTAGTAAGTTTTGTGGCTTTTTGTAGCATACAATATTTACGGGTTATTCATACCACTAATTGCTTAAATATGTAACTGTGAGCATGCGCGAAAGGAAGAAGCCTACAGCTCTGACCGGTCATGCTTTGTGCGGGGCTTGCACGTACGTGAATGTTAAGTAAGTGAATGTAAGTGACTGTAAGTAAGTGAATGCGTGCATACACGACAGAAACACTGCAGCTTGGCGACAAGCGAGAAACCTTGTGAAACCGGCAGAACTCTCACAGTGTGTGTAAGAAAACTGCACGTGATGCTGCTAGGTGTGACGGTAGATGGCCGGGAACATTCCCTGTGTGGAAAAGTTTCCATCGACCGTTCGTCGGTGGTCGATGAAAAATGGAACAGAAGGTAAACGAGTTTCGAGATCTATCTAGCTGCTTTAGGAAACGTGCAGTACTACATGCAAAAAGGCTCTACTGCTTTACTACTTTGAACCCAGTCAGCCACATAGGGTTATATCAGGGTTAAGGAGCTACCGGAAGTTTTCGAAACTTTTGATGAAAAGTTTGCAGCTGTTGGCGACGTTCGGCCCACGGCGATGAACTGTACATGCTTTATGCTTTGTATGTTGATGAATAATAAAGATTCATTTGATTTAAATTACTGACAAGCGATAGATGCACTTGGGAACCATTCTGCTGCGAGAAGGAATGATGTTTTCCGGCAACTGAGTCAAGCGGACGGCGAATCGTGCAGAACCTCCCTTGGAAAAGAAACGTGCTTTTTTTGATGTTGAAATTTATGGGCAACTGGAGGGTGCCACGAGTCGTGGCGGGTAGATAATCCCGGAAATACAGCGAGAGAGTGCATATCGGGCCGTTTTGGGCACAGTGGTTCAGAGTCGTGGCGAGATCAAAAGGAGGGAGGTGAGCTGGACTCTCAGGAAGAAGTTAGACGCTTTTGCGGGTCCAGGCGAGATCAAGAGGAGGGAGGTGGTGCTGGACCCGCAAGTTAGCCCAGAAGAGATCGAGAGTAGGGAGGTGGAGCTGGGCTTGAAAGTTGGACTTCTTTTGCCTCAGTTGTTTCTCAACAGCGGAGCTACGGACATTGTCTTTGCGACTGTTCCGCACAGCATTTGAGACAGCAGTTACGTAGAACACTAGTTACTGCGCAACGGCGAAGGGACAGTGTCTTAACATTTTTGTTGTTATGGCGGCGGTCCACGGCATCCTCTGTCTTCCGGTTTGGCGCTTGCGGTTGAGCCTTTACTCTTTCGTCACCTTCCCCGTCCCTAATAAACAGTCTCGTTTCTGTGGACGTCAAGTAAAATGATTCCTGGAGTGGTAATTCGGTTTAACTCATTCAAGACGCCACAAAATGGCGCGCTCGGCTCCTGTAGAAGCACTGTTTTTGCCCGTTTAAAAAAAATCAATAAAAAAAATCGTAGTAAATAAACTACTAGGAATAGTACAACAAACATATACATTTTTAGAAAGCTTAGAATGTGTACTTGTCAGATTAATAATCCATAGCCTCAAATCATATACCTTTCTCTGTCCCAACAGCAAAGCGGGAACTGTCCAAACACAGTAAAAAAAAAAAAAAAAAAAAAAAACTTTATCCTACTAGTTGCACGGATCCCAATGATGAAAATGAAGATGTTATTATCGCTGTCTCTCGAGTCCGCTTCGAGAGCTACTGGCACAAACTCCTCGCCAGAATCAACAATGTTCTCTTCAGAACCACAGTCCAAACAATATTCTGGATCCGAGCCCTCATTCAGTACTAATTCCAGTTTCCCTCGCCGAGTAACGCATGTTCATGCACTCTGCGTTCCGCCATTTTGAAACGTGCAACTTTCGTCCGTTTGACACACGTGTTACAGACGCCAAAACAGACAAAAGGAACACTCGACTGGACCGAAAGTTATTACCGAAAGTGTCCGAAATTGATACAGTTAGTGTGATATAATTGCCTCCAGTCAACTGGAAAGCCGGTAAGACCGTTAAAAATCGTTAATTCTTACCGCGTCTAAAGACGCGGATCGTCGTCAAGCGTACTGTTAAGCTCCGCGTTAAGACGTGGAAAGCCTCGCAAGGGTTAAGCTCAGGCTCTGCAACTCTCTAGGCTTTCCTTTTGGGTCCGGATGGTAGTAACTGAGGAAAGAAGCTAAAGCTCAGCATACAGAACATAAGCTATGCATTGGTAGCGGTAGTGAAAGCAGGAGCGCAAGCTCGGCATAAGACAGGGACGTGAATAGGACTGTTAGGGATGCGCGTATTGTAGTCGATTCTCTTTCACTGAAAATATTTGAACTGCTGACTGTTGATTTTATGTAAGAAGAAACGGAATAGAAAACCAGGAAGAACTAGACTATCGTGTTTGACTCAATGCTGTTTGAGTGCCTGTGACTGTTTTGTATGTCCGGTGTGTGGGCGGCTCTGTTACAGTGGAATTGTTGGCGCCATTTCCGGAGCAAGTCACAAGGAAAGGAAAGAAGGAAGAAACAGAGATAGTGGTGGCCAGAAACATTTGCGCGACAAACAGAAAGACAGACAAGTATGTTTCAGATGTGGAAAACCAGGACATTATGCCCAAGACCCGAAATGCCCGGCGAAAGGGGAAAAAGAGTACAAACTGCAACATGATGAACCATTTTGCTGCTGTGTATGGAGGGTGACAAAAAGAGTGTGGCCGAAACCAAATGGGGACATCAGGCTTTGTGTCGACATGTGTCAGGCCAACGAAGTAACAGAACGCAAAAGATTTCAGAGTCCCACCGTAGAAGAAACGCTCGCGGAAATGAACGAAAGTAAGACGTTTTCGAAACTTCTTCGCCCTGATATAACCGTAATGGCTGACTGGGCGTAAAACAACAAGTTACGTCAAAACTTGATTTGAAATGGGGCTCCATCAGCTGGAGACAGCGGAAGAGTCACGACCAGTCAGTCACAACATTTGCAACACACGTAGGTCTGTTCAGATACAAAAGAGTGAAGTTTGGTGTAACTTCCGCACCAGAAATGCACAGAACACCATCCAAGACATCTTGCCCTGGCCAGAAGAACTTAACTGATGACATCGTCGTGTTTGCGGAAACAGTTGAGGAACACGACCGTCGGTTGGAGAAAGTTCTGAGAACGTTTGAACAGAACGGTTTCACTCTGTCTGAATCCAGATAAATGCGTTTTTCATGACAGTCCTTCTTTCTGGAAGAGAAATCGGGGCCAACAGCGGACAAAACTGAAGCCGTGAAAAGGCCGAGAGACCGACGTGCGCATCGGAAGTCAGGAGTTTCCTCGGACTTTTCAACTTCAGCGCCAGGTTCAACCGTTGAGGAAGCTGACATGCAGAACGTTCCGTTCAAACGGACCGATGAACAGGAACAGGTATTTAAGTTGCTGAAAGACGAGCTTTCTAGCGCAGAAACACTCAGTTACTTTGAACTGGATTTTAACGTCCTGTCAACCACAAAGTGTCAACACAGTGTAAACTCCGTCAAGAGTATCATAAGCAAATGTACACTTCAAAAGTTTTCTCATATATAAACCCTTTCTCAAGCCAGTCTATAAAACAAATCCCTACACACACAAAACGAAACAGAATATACATACACCAAAATAAAATTTAAAAAATTGAAGAGTTGGTCCCTTCAATATTAAAAGAGCACATAAGGCTGGCACGCTGGTATTGTCGAACATTCCGTCCATCAATACCAAATTAAAGAAAAACAGAAGAAAAGAAAAAAGGTTATCTAAATACGTAATGGCAGTGTCAACTATCATCTCCTACCTGCTCAACAAGAGCCATACAAAAAGCCTAACTCTCAACGAAAAATGTTTGAAAATTTTCTGGAAAGGAGTCAGGAAAATGGACCATTCGCAGAAAAATAACAAGACAGAAAGTGCAATAGGACTAGGCCACAGAGAGAGAGCGAGGGAGGGGGACTCAAATGACAGCCCTGAGATTCCAGACAGAGGGGAAACTTCAGACATCCCTGACCTCCCTTCGGGGCTGTGTTAAGGGAACTAATCTCACTTCGGTGGGACATGGTATGACCTGTTGCTATTGTGGCCTTCAAAATCATTAAGCACAAAAAGCAAAAACAAACTTTACAAGAAAAACATAGGCCTATAACATTAGAGGAAAAAAAGAGAAAAAAATCTGAAATAAGGATAACTGCTAGCATTCTAAAACAAAATCAAACACACAAAAGGTTAAAAAGAATGCTAATAATTATGACCATACATGCACATTGTGCTTTAGATTTGGCTAGGGATCATGCACCATAGAAATAGCCATTATTATAATTATAATTGTTAACACAAAATGTGAGAATTTTGGGGGTAAGCCCCTTTTTCAAGCGACGAAACAACAACAAAATGTTCTGTCGCTTGACAAAAGGGCTTACCCCGAAAATTCGCATGTTTTGTACTGTCATATTAAGTAAGCATTCTCTTTAACCTTTTATGCGTCTGGATTGATTACATTAGAGTTTCATGGTAACTGAACAAAGAATATTTTGATATGTTATATATTATATGCAGAAAATGCAGACATGCGCAGCAAACAGGACAAGTGCTGAGATCACTCACACTATATAGTCACAGTCAAAACAATATTTAAAAAAAACAAAAACAAAACTAGATATACTTTTCAAACGCTTCTGTGGCCTTCAAACTGGCTCAATCAAGGTCACCAAAACGTACATGGACGTGTAAAGCTTAATGAAAGTTACGAGCCTGCCGATTTAAAAAAAAAAAAAAAAAAAAAAAATCCTGCTCAAAACATGTGAGAAAATGCCAAACTAAATAAAATTGTTTGCCAAGGCAGAAAAGGCATCAAGGATGTGAAATAACAAAAGTTATTAAATGTATAACGTACGCATTTAAAAAAAAAAAAAAAAAAAAAAAAAGGCTGAGAGAACTTTGTTCAAACTTGAAAACAAGAAGATTATCTTCTCTTGAAAACAAGAAAAGAAAATTTTCTCCTACCTGCCTACAACATATGGTATTGTTTTTTGTTTGTTTGGTTGGTTGTTTTGCTGTTGTTGTTTTCTTGTGTTACAATACACATAAATTGTTGTTTTCTTTGTGTTTTTTTTATTTTATTTTATTTATTTGGCCTGATTATCTGAGACAGCATGCTGATGCATATTATTTTTTACGGACTAGGTCAATGCTGATTTTTACTTTGACAGTTATACATGTGTCCATGAATTAAACGAGTGTACAGTGTGAACATGAATAGATAAGAGTTTATTGAGATAAATGTACAACTTTCAGTTTCAAAGAACAAATAATGGAAGCAGTAAAAAAAAAAAAAAAAAAAAAAAAAAAAAAAAAAGACTACACAACACAATGTAAAATAACAGTCAATGTGACTTTATTGACTGTAGCAATAACAAACACAAAATGAACAATAATGAGTTCGTAAGTCAGCAACTCGACCACTTTTCCTGAGCAAAAATTCATTTTGCTAAACAAAATATTAACTAGTCGCTATTATTCTTCACACAACAATTAACAAAGCGTTCAGTTTTGCGAGAAGACAGTCATCACTGATCATTTGCTCATCTTTAAAAAAAAAAAAAAAAACTTGTTATATCAGTATGTATAATGTATTTCTAACTCAAAACGAGAAATTATTGAGAAATATCTTGAGGGAAAAGAAAGTCAGGAGAATGGACCAACAGCCAAAAACCAAAAGAAAAAAGCGACAAGAGGACTAGGCAGAGAGAGAGAGAGAGAGAGAGAGAGAGAGAGAGAGAGAGAGAGAGAGAGAGAGAGAGAGAGAGAGAGAGAGAGAGAGGAATCAAATGATAGCCCTGAGATTACAGAGAGGGGAGGGAACACCAGACATCCCCGGCCTCCCCTCGGGGTAGACGTTGCTGAAATGCCACCCAGAATCCAACACTTCAAACTGGGACTCATGCGCTACAATCCCGCAGTGACCACCGTGCCTGGCAAAAGCCAGATACCAGCTGATGCTCTTCTCCATCGGCATGTCGGAAGACAGCGACATTCAACAAATCGACGCAGTCACCATGGACCATACAGGTCCATGCAGTCACGGCCTTTGCCACAAAAGCAGTGGGCATCCTCCCTGCTTCCATACCATGGCCAAACTAACAGAAATCGTACACATGCAAAAAGAAGACAACATTACAGCACAGGTCAGGAAGTACTGCGTTGCCGGGTTACATGCCCCCAGAACCCCTCCTAAAGTAGTACCACACCAACAGACACTTCTTAGTTGCTGACGACCTGCTTCTCTTTTGATGCCCAGATTATCATCCTCAGAGTCAGAGACCTACAGCTGGAAACGCTCAGCCGTCTCCACCAAGGCCACTTGGGAACCGCAAGACGTCGCTTCCTGGCTGTCACCAGCGTCTGGTGACCCAACCCAACAATAGGTGTGTAGACACAGACAAACAACAATACCTCCAGCAAGTAAGTAACTTGGTGTTTTACGCCCTGACATCCAGTACGGTTAATCAGGGCGAGCAAAGTGACCCAAGAACCCGAGGCCCACAGCGATTCTTCCAAGAAAGGGCAGACCATCCAGCTCTCGTAAGTTCCTTCTTTCCAAGGACCCTCCGAGCGTGGGACCAGTTTCCACAGGGGCACACCAGAACCCCTCGGCCCGAGGCATTCGTGGACGCTTCACAAGCGTCTGGTGGCCCAACCTCAGCAGCCAGAGAAAAGAAATGGTGAACAAGTGCCCGACATGCAGCAAGGAACTTGCCCGGATATCAAGGAAATACTTCCGCTATCAGAGTGATGTTCCAGATTGCCCATGGCCAAAAGTCAGGACGGACTTGTTTGATCTACATGGCAAGAAATACGTCACTGTCGTTGACTACCTGTCCAGAGAGGCAAAAATCTACCTCGTGCAGGAAAAAGCTGCTTCTGCAACCATTAAGGCAGCGAAAAACATTTTTGCCTGCGCATGAGATACCGGAAGTAGTTGTTGTTGAACATCAGTTGATTACGAAACTGGCCATAAAAGGGCAGAAAAACTGCTCTGTGTGTGTGTGTGTGTGTGTGTGTGTGTGTGTGTGTGTGTGTGTGTGTGTGTGTGTGTGTGTGTGTGTGTGTGTGTGTATGGGTGCGTGCGTGCGTGCGTGTGGTTTGGTGGGTTTTTTGTTTGTTTTTTGTTGTTTTTGGTAATCAAATCCTTTTATTTTCGTAATTCAATTCCTGTCGTAATGGCCAAGGATGGTTCGTTGCCTCGGGTCCCCTTCAAAAAGCGGGTACCACGGCAGTCTAAAAACAGTGTATAAACACAGCCCTGGGAAAGTTGTGGGACAAGCGCCAGTAGCACTGGCAACTGATCAGTAGACTGGGTAGTGCAGCTCAGCCACAGCTGGTTTTCCCGCAGGGAGAATAACATGAACCTGAACATCAGTAAACCAGCTCCAACAACACTGCATGATTCCTTTGCGGACAAACTGCTAACAACCTGTCCCTTCAGGAAAGGAACAAGCTGAATAATAATAAAACTAATAATAATAATAATAGGGAATTTATAGAGTGCTCTGCAACTTAATTAGAGAAAAACCTGGAGCGGGCTATTACCCATGTACAAATCAGTGGTATATATGTAAGCAAAAAAGAAAGCATTAATAAATATAATCATATAAAGCACTGAAAAACGCACACGCATGGGCGCGCACGCGCACGCTCACACACATACACTAATAGGATGATGAGTAAATAAGTTGGTGTTTCACGGCCAGTCAACCAGGACTGTTATATCAGGGCGAAGGATGGTGAGATCTCATAGAAGAGCGAGGCCAAAGCTGAAAGTACAACTGATACAGTCAAGGAAATTGGGCCAGCCTATAAATATACATATGCTGCCAAGAAGTTAGTACTTTACATTGATGAAAATGAGTTCACTTTCCCGCAAAGCACATTGAAAAAAGCACATCCATGAATCAAAACTAACAAGTCTTTTTCACTCAAAGGCTTCATGCCGCTGAAGCACACATTTTAAGCAAAAAACGAAAAGCCTTTAAACATTTTCTGTGCAAGATAATAAAAATCATGAACACTTGTGAAATGATAAAATGGAATTTGCATACAATCATGTTACTGTACAGCACTAGCATTGCTTAATAAATCAACATTTTGCTATTGTACATTGTATACTAATGCGCAAACCACATTCCCTGTGCAACTCCTAATGATACTTAAACAGGGTTATGTAAGTAGCTTGTACATCGTAATGCATGTTATTATCATTAGAGTAACTGCATACATGTCATTATCACAAGATCACAGTCTTTGTTGCATGTCTGCATAACAGTAACAAACTAGTAAAGATCTAATCACAACTTTCCATTTGCAAAGTCTTTATCCTTGAATGGTCTTATTCCAAAACAGCCTACAGAGCATTATGTGGCCTTACATCTGGTTTGGCTGCTCTGCCTCTCAGTTATGTGTTAAATGTTTTGTTGGTATTTGATATTTTTGACAGATGGTTATGGCATTACACAAGATGTTGGACACATAAAAAACAAGAGGTGTTCAGGCACACCATTTTCACCTGTCAGCTTTTTATCTCAGAAATGAAATGAACCGACAAATACGTTTTTCAGTGGATGAAACATTTGTAATACCAATGACTAACCATTGCCTCTTTGTGTCAGTACTGTCTGGCATCCTGTGGCGTCTATAGGGGAGTCCACATTAACATTCCCTTTCAAGCAGTCGTTTGTGCTTGAAACATTGCATTTGAAGGACATTGTTTAGTTTGCCCTGATCATAGTTACAGCCATGACTACACAGCATCCCTGACAGCTTCTCGTACATTTAGACGTATTCTGCATATATCTTCCACAATTTTTCAGTCTGGAAATCACAAGCATATTTTCTATTTTCGTAACAGTTATGGCAGCCTCCTAGCCTCCTGTTATTGGCACAAGAGCTGCAAAGAAAGTTGTGATTCTATGAACACTTAAGCACTGTGAGAAAAAGGTGGGAGGAAGGGTGACTAACGTGTAACATAAAACAACATGGTTTGAGGCAAGGGGCGGGGGGTGGGGGGTGGAAGAGAAATGGGTAGGGCAGATTGGAAGGTGGAAAGAATGGGGGGGGGGGGGGGGGGGGGGGGGCAGAAGGTACAAATTGAAATGGTGATTCCAACAAATCAAACATTCCATATATAAAGAGAGTGGGAGAAAGAGAGTGGAGGGAGAGGGAGAGAGAATGAAGAAGGGAAAGAGGGAGAGGCAGAGAGAACACACAGAAGGGGAAAGAGACAGAAGAAATGAAAGGGGAGGGAGGGAAGGGGGTAACCAGTTGGGGAACAGAGAGAGACAGAGAGAGTTTTGGAGCAGCAGAAGTATGGGATAGACAGAAAGAAGCACAAGAAGGGTTAAATTGGGGAGTACAAGCACTTTATTATATGTCTACAGCAGGATGTCTACAGCAGGAATATAATGGTAATAATAATACAGCACACATAAGCTAGGCACTTGTTTTTCATACCCCCCCCCCCCCCCCCCACCCACCCCTCCATTTTATATTTCCTCTCAAAGCAGTTCGAAGCAAGTTCACACTGGAAGCAATGTCAGTGCTTGCAGTCAATCAGCAGCACTAAAAATGCACCACAGTACCATCAGTATTACTTACAATTCTTCATCAGTACTAGATGTACAGTACTTCAAACACACACACATACACACACACAAATACACACACACACACACACACACACACACACACACACAAACACACACACTCTCTCTCTCTCTCTCTCTCTCACATGCATGTACACTCACACAAGACATGTGCATGTGCATATGCGCGCACACACACACACACACAAACACACACACACACACACACACACACACACACACACACACACACACACACACACACAAGAAACAGACAGACACATTTGAAGCTCATTTAAGTGACCAGTCCTCACATTCCCACATTATTCTCAATGGAGCCAAAACAGATTAGGTAACACAACAAAAAAGCAGTTCAGTGGTCAGGTTTCACATATTTCAAGGCTGAAATCAATTTCAGCTTCATTACTTGCAAAGGACCATACAAGCCACACATTCCTTTCTGATTCTGAGAAAAAACATTAACCCTTTTCCTGCCATGGTATTGGCACTGCTGATACAACTCCTTCAAAGTCCTCAAAGAGCAGGTTCACACAGAGTTTCACCCAACAAGAAACATTCATTTTTGTCAACCTTTCTTCTCCAGACAATGTATGAGAAGTCCAAACATTGTGCAGAACATTTTCCAAGCATGACATATAATGTCATAAGGGCAAGGAAAGGGTTAAAACACTGAGAAATGCTAACCTTAAAGGAACTAGCCCTCTGAAGCAAAGCTTTGTCAGACAGGCAGAAGTAACTGAAACAAAAACTTCAAATCAAGGAATTACTTTGGAATGTGAGCAGGTTTGGCCAAGCAGTGAGGCTGGTGAGTGAAAATGTTGGTTCAATTCTGCTCTCTTTTCTCTTCAAAAGTTGTGATTTATGAACACGGGCTTGTGAATTTGCCCCTTACATTTAATGAACGTTTAGAATATAAGTGAGTTTGGCCTAGTGGTAAGGAGTTAGGCTGGTAAGCAGATGACATTGGTTCAATTCCCAGCTTTGGTTCTCCTTTGTCTTCAAAAGTTGAGGCTTATGGATACTGTCTTTCAACTTTGCCCCTCACAGTTAATGAATATTTAGAATGTGAGCCAGTTTGGCATAGCAGTATGGTGTTAGGCTGGTAAATAGATGATATTGGTTGAATTCTCAGCTACTGCTTTCCTTTCTCACAAAGTTGTGGTCTATGGACACTGCCTACAATACATGTCTTGTGACTTTGCCCAATTAATGACACATTAAACTGGCTCTCATCACTGTCCATCATAATGCAGAAATCATCCTGGTGGTGACAGTGTAGCACTGTGTGAGTTTTCCCTACTCCTAACTCGTGGGATCTCAGTCCCACACAACACTTCTCTGAGACAACATTTAACATGTCTAATGAGCAAACAGTTTTTAAAATGCTGCCTTGATTTTTCATTTAGTTTTTGGCTTGGTTTTGTTCACACTGGCTACCATACAAGAACAGTAGGTGTCCTAACTCAACCATGTTGCACGTCATTATCATCTCTTTAATATGGGGCGTGAGAGGTCTCTGCTTACATCACCCAAGGAACAAGATCAAAGAGACTGTAGTGTGGGAAGCCATGACACTTGAGAGAGTTTTCTACATCTGAGTCCCTCTGTTACCATCGCAAGAAGATTGTAAACTGAAATACACACACATGAAGCATTTGAATGGAGCATTTCTAGTGGAACACTTCAAAACAAAATCCTGATTTTTTTTTATGTTTTTGATTTCATCTCTCTTGCCTGTTGCAGAAGGCCAGACGTCCTGGACACAACAGGTCTTCTGAGGTCTAGTTCCTTTAACTGACATCAGTGACAAGCATAAGATATGCTTCAATGTGCATAGTTCTAAACCTTCCCTTTGACTTTCACAACATTAATAATACTGTCATAATAATAATTACAGGTATTTCCTTTGGTATGAGCCTAAGGCACTTACAAGCACACACAAGAAAATGAAGTATGCTGATTGACATCAGAAACAAATACTTACACACCCTCAACTGAATGTATGAACTTGGACATTACAGGACAATCCAACGTACAGATGACAGCTAAGGGCATACATGCCTTCATGGCAATACATTCATTTAGCACTGTCTATTCCATGTCCTCATGCTTAAACACCGGTTACATGACTTAATCAGTTAGTTCTTGGATTTTAACATCCAGTCAACAGCTCAGTGTCACCTCGGGATGAATCACACATTCAGAATGCTTTTACACCACTTCAAAACATGTCACTAAATCACAAGTCTAATTCACTGATACAACGTCAAAAGCCAACCATTCATCTATCTCTTAATGCACAACACGTTTTGGTATGTCAAATACCAGTTTCCATTCCACTCCTTGGTACCTACTTATATTCCATAGGAACTCACCACAGGAACCTGCTGAAATCACTTGTGGCTGTAAGCAGGGTGACCTATTTTATTCTGTGGGCTCACATTAAAAACCACGTTAGAGATAAATTTATAAAACAGTTAAAAAGAGGGAGGATTTGGAAACAATGATGGTGAATGAATTGGGAAGAATTTCCTGGCAGTAGGCAAAGCATGCATGCATGGCTATACTCTGGCCTACTTCAGGCTTTAAAGGGTGAATATTTGTTAGCCCTCGGTTCTTAACAGAGGGGACATTAATTTCCACATCCTCAGTACCCCATGGTGGGAAAATTTACATGAAACTGAAAATAGCTTAAAGTTGAAATAATTTTCATCTCTGTTCACACACACACACACACGCACACACATGTGCACACACACATGTGCACACACACACACACACACACACACACACACACACACACACACACATATGTGCACACACATACACATGAGCACACACACACACACACACACACACATACACACACACACACACACACACACACACACACACACACCAATGTGGAGAAAGCACAGACAAAGCTAAATATATGGAGAATCTAAAGAAAGAGATCAGAATGGGGGCAGAGTGTCAGACTGAAAAGCCAGGCACAATACTGATGCAAGTTCAATTCCTTGGTGTGGCAATTGACTTTCAGTGAAAACTTTCTGACAGTGTTTGTACATCCCCTGTGCATTATTGCATGCATCAACATCTGTGCACACGTGAAATCCCAAACATTGGCACAGTGGCAGGCATACTACTGTTTGGACAACAACATACTGCACACACTGGTAGCAATGAGCAGCACTGCTCTTGCAGCTTCTGTAGCCTCAGCCAGGTAAGGTAACCCAAATTTCCAGCAAGGGAATCATGTTCAAAATTATCAAAGTATTGAAAAATAAACTTTTACAATATATATATAATATATATATGAGCCTGTGACAAAAGGTGCTCCCGCTTAACCCGGGTATGTTTGTATACTCCTATTTATTTTTCGTCTTATTACAGTTACACGAAACTGTGGTTGCTTTTATTCAGTATGCATTGATGAGTAGTTAAAGTAAAAACTGGCAGCTTTGGTCACCAAGAGGAGGATTAAAAATAAACATACTTGACAAAAGTCGACAAAAAGCGGCTTCCGGAAAGTGGGACAACGTGGGTTGTTTGACTTCAGCTCAAAACAGCAACTAACCAGCTGAACTATTCTTCACAACTTGTACACCATTTGACTACTGAATAAACTAAATTTAGTATCCAGTCAAATTGCAAGCCATGCATGACGTTTCATAACCAAAAAAACGAAATTGAAAATACACTGGCCGTTCGTAACGGACTGTGTCCAAATTTCCGATAAGTTTAAAGATCGTCTGCTACCGTCCGCCATTGCATTCACTGCGGACCTTCGTTTCTCTTATTTGCATATCAATCGCGCACCGAAAGCAGTCGATGTTTTTACTGAGGGCATTTCCGTGTTTCATTTTTTTTACCCAGAAGTGAAAAATCTAAAACTTTGTCCATTTGTTACGAACGACCTTTTGCAAATTTTATCGACATCGCAAACATTTAATTACTGCTGACCGCTTCTAAAACTACCACTGGCCTTCCTGTTGACATCACAAGGCCACTTGTCGCTGACAATGGTTTCGACGAAGGGTGAAGGGGTGGCGGTGAGTATTCTGACTGTGTCCGGTTGTTTTGTTACGAACGTCCTAAATGTTACGAACGACCCACATAATTGTCAAATTTCTGTCCTCATCATATATTTTCCCAAACAAATGCTTTCTTAGCCACTAGTGAGTGATATAAATGGCACTGGTAGTGTGCTTTGTTTACTTCATCGTATTATGGCGGGAAGGGGACAATTTCAGATTGTGGACACAGTTTGTGACTGTGTGTGTTATGTGTGTCCAGGTGTCTTTTGTTACGTTAGTCTGCAGTCTGTCTATGTCTGTAATTATTGCTGATTTAGTTAAGCGGTCGATTTAAAAGTTGAAATAGCTCACAGCTTACCTTTCAAGTGGTTGTTTACAAACTTTTACGTCCGAATGGAGGCTTGTGCATATTAAACATGTACTCTGTAAACTTTGAAGCAGGTGAACGTAACATGGGCACAGTGCTACCCCCCGTCCCCATTTCCTTTGTTTTGCAGTCTTATTTTTGTTTCCCTTCCGCATTAAATGTAATAGTTGACTTGCCACTGTAAATTTATTTTTTACTGATTAACTGTGCATGAAGGCCGACTTTGGGGGCCAGTGGAAGGGGAGGGGGGGGGAGGAGATTTTGTTACAATTAAATTTATTATAAACATTTTCACTGCTCTTGTATAAATAAAGACCTTTGGTATGTAAGGGCACTTTAGGATTGTTACAGTCCAAAGTACATGTAGCATTTTTCTGTTTTCCTTTTTTACATACTGAAAAATTTAATACAGGTATCTGACTTAAAGATGCCATACTTTGTGACCTGATCGCATTTTTAATGTGTTGTTTTTATTTTAGTTTTAGTAAGCATACATTAGATGACGTCTGTCTGTCCCTGGTATTCAAGTCTGTATTAAAAAAAAATACTTTTGATAACTGTGGCAGGTTCTGGAAGTGTGCCAAGCAGAAAATCAAGTATGGATCCAGTTCTTCACACACAAAAAGGAAGCATGTTCTTCAGGCTCTCACCACCAGACATATCTTATTGGGATTTCTTGATTGCAAACAGAAAAAAAGTTTCCCTGACACTGAGTGCAAAGTGAAGCAGCAGTTTTTCCACTGACAGTGATTGACAGACAGGTTTAGTTTGAAAGAATGTCGTTTTTTGTGTGTGTGTGTTGTTGTTGTTGTTTTTGTGTTTTTTGTTGTTGTTGTTTTTTTGGGGGGGGGTTCTTATAAATTGTCCTAAAGTTTTATTGAGATCTGCATGTTCAGAAAGTCGCTCCTTTAACCTGTCATATCATACGGTTATTGTGCCTAGATTCACTACAGTTGTGTACTGTTTGTTCAGTCTGGGTGAAATAGTATCTTGGTTTTCATAGACTGTGTCCACTGCCATAGTGTTACGTTCGTCCACTTAAACAAGTTGGAATGTGTGAATATGCCTCCTGCCTTGCATTTTTTTTTTTTTTTCATTTATCATTACAGTGTATACTATGAAATAAAGTGTTCCTTGTTTGAAAATTTTACTGAAGTTGTTCTGTGTTTGAAATGATTATTTGTAGCACTAGATTCTTGAGTGTAAAATTTGGACACAATGATTACATAATACTTACATTTAAAGCAGAATTTGTTTGTCCTGCCTGCTCTGATTTTATTACTAGCAGCTACTTAAATACACCAGAAGCATTAAAATTGCATACAAATGGTTTTTTTCTGTATTATTATAACAGTCACTGTGTCCATTGTTACAAATGTCCACACCTGACCTGACCCCCGTTTTGATGCCATACAGCACACACTTGGATCAAAACCATTTTTTGATGATGGAAATAGTTACTTGAAACATACCACTTTCTAATGGTAAGACTGAAAACAGCTTACTGGGAGTTTGAGTTTGAGGCAGTGTTTCCCACTTTAGATCATGACGTTTTGTCACAGGCTCATATATATATGCAAAGCATGTTCTAACACACATTGCAACCACACTCTAGATCAATACAAACTGTGTAAGCTTCATGTAATCTCTGAACCTCGCAGCCTGTCACCTCCTTTCCCTTGCCTTGGTACATTTGATCACAGCTGTTTCTACCATTTGCCACAATCACAACTGTCCTCTGTAGCCTGTAATGAAAGGAAGGCCAGTAGGCACCCGACGCTGATAATCTAAATAGTCTTCACCAAAAAAGTTCAGCAGGTAAATCTCCTCCTCATAAATTCGTTCGTTGAAGAAGCGCCAGGACACAATTGTGTAACCAACCAAACAACAGGGGTTGCACAGCATAATCTGAAAGCAGAAGAGGGCTGTTCTGTTCAGTAAAGGTACAATAAGCTTTGGTGAGGTGCCAGCTATAGCTGCCTGGACTAATCCCCCCATTCCTCACACTCCACCCTACCTCCACCTCCATATAGTTCTCAGATGCTTGTGAATCTTCCCCACCCCCAACCCCCCCTCCAACATGTGCATGCACACACACACACACACACACCTCAGATGTCTATGAATAATCAACCTCCCCCTCCCCACCAACCCCTCCACCCCCCCCCCCCCCTTCTCCCCACCACCACCACAATATCCACCCACTTACACCTTTCTGCTGCCTGTCAATAATCTTCATCCACCAACCAGTCCTCCATGTCTCTCAGTTACAGTACTGTAAATAATCTGCACCCAACCATGGGCCCCAATTGCCCAAAATAAGTTGAGAGAAAGAGGGGGAGATGGCCGAAACTTGCCTGTGTGCCACTAGACTAGTACAGAAGGACAACTTAGGAGGGGTGATGGCAAAAGATGTAGACTTCCTCAGTGACAAGTCTGTCTGAAGGCCGTATCTTACCTGTGTGCCAATAGACCAGAAGAACCAGCCAACATAGAAGGGGTGATGGCAAAAGATGTGGACTTCCTCAGTGACAAGTCTGTCTGAAGGCCGTATCTTACCTGTGTGCCAATAGACCAGAAGAACCAGCCAACATAGGAGGGGTGGCGGAAAAAACTGTAGACTCCTTCGGTGACCAGCCGGTGGTCATGGTGTTTAGTGTGCTGCACATAATGGTTGAAGTTCCTCCCTGCCGTGAACATGCTGGCCTTGCGCAGCGCCTCCCCACCCACTGTCAGCAGCAGGCCAATCACACTTAACCACCGCATCTGCTTCATTCCTGTTGGGCCGCAGAGAAATTGCAAACGGATTACTGCTTACAGCTAGCTGTATTGCTAGCACATGGAGAAAGTATGCACTGATTATTATTGAAAGCTAATTCAGTAACTGTATCAGCTACTGCTGAGAGAAATATGTATTGATTACTGCTTAAAACTAAAGCTAACTGTACAGCTAACACATGGAGAAAGCATGCATTGATTATTACCTTAAGCTAACTCAGTAACTGTATAGCTAAGTTTTACAGCTATAGAGAAATTATGTATTGATTACTGCTTAAAGCTAACTGTACAGCTAACAGTAACACATGGACTGATGGAGAAAGTATGCAGTGATTATTACTGAAAGCTAATTCAGTAACTGTATAGCTACTGCAGAGAGAAATTATGCATTGATTACTGCTTAAGGCTAATTGCATAACTACAGGGGTTGAAAAGAATCTAAATACTCACAAACAGCTTATAAGGAACAAGTAGCAAAAGCTTTTCCAATTTCTTATTTGATAATTTGACTGATTATTTTTGAGGTTTTAACACATACATTCTTGTTGATCTTGTAAATTGCAGTGTGCTGACCCTTGTCAGTGATATAGGGCACTACAAAAATGACTGTTATTGTTATTCCATACCTGGAAAGATGAACCACTCGAGTGTAAACTCAGTCCAGCTGGCAAGAGCAGCAAGCTGATATTCCCGACTGTGATCAAGAAGGAAGGATTCCAAGGTCAAAGAGCGGGTGTTGGTAGCTGCTGTGGTGAAATACTCTGACCAATGGAAGAAGGCAAGAGCAGTGAAGTACCAGCCAAATACTGCCCATGTGTTCCCATAGAAACTAATGAACAGGCCAGCAGCACAGGCTAAGCCAAGGTTGCCTGCTCGAACTGCAATCTGCAAGGACAGAGGTGTAGAAAAAGACTGCCATTAAAAGCCAAAGTTTCACTAGTTTCAAATTAATACACTTACTGTTATTATTTTATACTAAATTACAGTGCTCTGTGGAACAACAACAAAAATTAAGAACTCTTCAGGTTCAGCACTCTAAGCTGTAAAATGCTTTTAAAATAATTACTGGCCAACACACACACACACACACACACACACACACACACACACACACACACGCACACACACACGCATACACACACACCACGCACGCATGCACAGTATGATACACATAAGCACGCAGGGACACACGCTCGTCGATACACACCTTGTACATGTCTTTTTCTGACATGTAAACAAAAACCAAAATTCCGTTGTATATCACTCCATACAGCATGAAAATGTATATTGCAAAGCTGCCCCATAGATAACTTGCAGTCTGACTAGTGCTGAAGATAACGGGAAGTATGCTTGCCAAAGCACCACCCAAAAACGTGCTTAGACTCAGTCTTGCCTGCCTGATCAACGCCATCTTGTCAACTCAACACCGCAGCAACACTTCTTCTTTCTTTTTGATTGGTTTATTTGCCGAATCAAGACAAGAGAGTCGTGTCCCTTCTGAGGTCGTCTGCTGGAGAAGTGTGGCTTGATAGTTAAACATTTCCTCTGCACAGTGAGTTGCTCTGCGCTTGGCTGAAAGCCCCGCTCTTTTCATCACAAACATTTGATATGACCGAAGTGAGATATTGTGTTGACTGGTGAAATGCACGATGATATGTCTGATTCAGCAGTGAAATAATTGTGACTGAAATAATTGCGATTTGTCTCCTACTCCTAGCAAGTAAATGGTACAGTCCAGACTGACCAGACGTATAACCATATAGTGACCCGTTCTCACGAAATGAGTCTTAACTTAAAATCTGGCAATCTGAAATGTCTGCATGTCTCAAATCTGCATGTTCTGCTCGTTATTCTGATACTTAAATCACATTTCTACTCGGCCAAAAAATGTGGATGTGACGGTGTTTTTGAAGTTTTTTGCATGTGTGGCCGCGGAGGCCGGCATGAGAAAATCACTGTGCATTGAGTAGTTTTTCTTTTAATCCTTAGCAACAGGAGGTTTAAGTGTGCCAATTTTCACCAATTTTGGCACAGGATCATATCAAACATTGGGGTACCTGAAGAAACTTGAAATTTCAACATTAGTTAACTTTTAATATATTTTGTTAATATTTTTAATCACATGCTCTCAGTTTAAAATGAGCAAAATTGATGCTGGGTGGGGTGAATAGTGTGATTTAAACATATTTATTCAGCTTTTCAGAGCATATCACTGCAAACTGACACACCAAAGTTTAATGCTTATAGACTTTAATTTCTCAAAAGATCTGAAAACACCCAGACAGACCCCCACTGACTGCTTTTGCCTGTAGCCGCACACTAAGCCAGCAGCAAGTTAAGACTCATTTGGTGATATATGTCTATACAATGCCAGACGGATATACTCCCAATCAGTTCCCGCCACTACGGCATTCCCAGACTGAGACATCTTCCTCTTTATGTCGGTGGAATCATTGTGTCTACTTTATAATAAAGTAACTAATTGGGTGATTCACTGAGTTCTACACTGAGAAATAGTCTAGGGGCATTTGGTTGATTTATTGAACTATATTGGTTCTGCAAACGTGACAGCAGTTGAAACAGCAATTGCCGTGTAGTACACTAGTTGCTACGCAATGGCGGGGGGAGGGTGGGCCGGGGTGGGGGGAACAGTGCCTTTACTGAGCATTTTGGCTGGTTATTCTAGCGTCGGTCCACTCGGCCTCCAGTCAGAGTCGGTCTTGCGGGTTGGTGTGGGCGGTCGAACCTTCACTGACTCTTTCACCATCACCACCACCACCACCACCCCCACCACCCACTACCACCCGTTCTCGTCCCTAATAGGCCACCTCGCCTCTGTGACTGTGACGTAACTGACAGAAGCGGCAAAATCAGTTACCGTAGTTCAGTACTGTTTGTCAGCCCGACATCCGAGGCTTTAAGCGCCACATCATTATGTTTGCATATTTCAGACGATTTTTAGTGAAACGATTCATTGATTTATTGTAGTTATTATTTTATTTGAGGTATTTGGGAATGTTGTCTGATGCTCTCGAAAACAATTAATTTCCCAAATGTCCTGGCGGGTACTAAATTCTCATTAAACAACTTCCTGCGTTTTCGTCACAGGTCGTGGATGCCAACCAAAATCAGTTCACCGAGACTACTACAAGTTACTGTACTTAATACTATCTTCCCGATTTCGCCGACGAGGTTCAACTTTGTGTGGAGTGTACAGGCAGGAGAGAAGCGTGCAGACCTAAGTGCTGAGCGCGCAGTATGGAGGAAATTAGTTTTTCGCTCCTCAAGACTACTGTCCTACTTTCTGTTGTGGGGTACATTTGCTACAGGGCACTTTTAGCTATTCGCAATTTTCGGTCCTATGCAAAAGTTTTTAACGACTGCCCTGGACTTGGAGGCAACGACTTCCACTGGTTGTATGGAAACTTGCATAAGGTGAGGCGACGTATTCCATTTCGAGTTGTTGTTGTTTTAAGGAAAAAAGAAGAAGAAAAAGAAAAAACAAAAACAAAAAAAGGGACAGCTTGTCCTCAAATACGGTCGCGCGCGCACACACATTATACACGTACGTACACACGACAGAGAGCCTTTGCTGGGTTCTAAGCCGAAGGAGGGGTGGGTTGGGGGTTGACCCTGTTGGGGTGGGGTGGGAGTTTGAACCTATTATTAATCGAGCATGCCGTTTGATTTGTGTGTGTGTGTGTGTGTGTGTGTGTGTGTGTGTGTGTGTGTGTGTGTGTGTGTGGAGAATATGGTTGTTAATGATGTAGCCGCGCAGTACCTAAAGCCTGCAGAATGTAGTGGTATTTATAAAATTTGATGGAGTTTTTTTTTTTTTTTTTTTTTATAGTTTTAGTCACTGACTGTTACAGATAAAAGTTGTTCGGGACAGATGCACTGAACACTGATAGTTTACAAGCACTTGTTATCATTATATAAGTACACAGAGGACTGGTATCACTAGGACATGTGCACCTATACTTACAGTTACAGTGATGGAAATAGTCTGAACCCAACCAGGTGGCCAACCTTTCCGCTGTCCCCCATACAAAAGATCAACATGCCCTACCCTTAACTGGCCTTGGGACCTAAATTCTCCCCAACTCCCACATCCTATAATGAACTGAAGCTTCTGGAGGACACCATGGAGGACGTTCGTAGATTATGTAAGGGAGTTTCAGCTTTCATGGAGAAGACACACCTGGCTCAGATACCACCCAAGCCTAAATTCTACAAAAATAGTCTTGGGACATTTGATTGATTTCTTGAACTATATTGGTTCTGACAATATTTGTTTAATGTATAATGATATATATATATATACTTAATCTCTCTGTCTCTCTTTCTGTCTGTCTGTCTGTCTGTCTGTCTGTCTGTCTGTCTGTCTGTCTGTCTGTCTCTCTCTCTCTCTCTCTCTTACACACACACACACACACACACACACACACACACACACACACACACACACACACATGCACACGTTCATGTACAAGTATTATATATATATGGGGGACGGGGATAGCTCAGTGGTTAGAGCGCCGGACTCGTGATTGAAAGGTCGCGGGTTCAAATCCCTGCTGGAACGGCGGGAGAATTTTCTTCTCCGGGGTCGACTTTCTGTGCTGACTCTTATTTCGGTTCCACCCCCATGTTACCACAGTAGCACTTAAAAGATCCCGGTCATTCTGCCAAAAGTGCAGGTGGCAGGTTACAGCTAAACACGCATTCTCCTTATGTATGTGGCTTTGCATAAAGTGACATGGTGCATGGTTGTATGGTGTACACAGGACTTGCGCCGAGACGGCTGCAGTTTCATGTGGCACCAGCCATGCCAGTGCTGTAACTTAAGTACACCACTTCGGTGGATAAAAAAAAAAAAACGCACTATAAAAGCTAGTCACTTATGCAGAACCACATACAACCGCAGTGAGTCTGCTCAAGAGAGCAGAGAATAGCGCTATATAAGCGATCATCAATCAGTATGGGTTCTTCTTCACTGCTGGTCCTAGTTAGGGGGAATCAGAGGTCAAAACTGAAATAGCTTGCAGCTTATCCCAATTAGGCTTGTTGTGTTCCACATACATCCTATTTTAAGGCACAGTTAAAAGAAAAGCAGTTAGGACCCCGACTGCAAGTTAGGGTCGCTTCAAACATGTCCAAGTGGAGAGCATAATGCATGTTTCGATGTGACATAAAAGTATGATTATGTACTATTTAGAACAAGAACCTTATTATTTCATAGAAAGGTTTTGAATAACAATCATTAGGAGTAACTAAGTGCAATTTCTAAGAGGGTTCATCCACTTGAGAGTAGAACAGCCTACCTGCAAAATTGTGACACTGAAACTGAAAAGTTTTTCCTTCAAGATCAAACAAACACCATGGATCATGAACAAGTATTTATTCTTGTTAGTTTTTGATGCTGTGGAAATATTCCAAAGTAATATTGGACACTTCCTCAAATTCGGATGTTCTAGATTTAACAGAGCCAACAAGTGAAATCACAGTACAAGTTGCAGTCCACAACACATCACATTCAGAGACAGCAATCAAAGTTGCAGGAAATGGAAAAACAAGATGTAGTAAACTAGTACATATGTAGTTAATAGTATGCTGCCTCAGACCTCTGTCTTTTTCATGAATGCTAATGCACCCCACCCCACCCCCCACCCCCACCCCAGGAACCAAACAAAAACAAAACAAAAAACATGAATAAGAAAAAACAAAACAAAAACACAAGTAGTAGTACAGTTCTACTCAGTATATTAATATTATTATGTTGAATTCTTTCCAGCTTAAATTAGTGAAGTTTACTAAAAATGAACAGAACAAAAACAAAAAAACTCTGCAAGCACACCATGTCACTACTAAAACAGGACAGAAGAAACTACAATAAAAATTCCAAACAAAAACTTTGCAAGCACACCATGACGTGTTAAGTTAGTATCGTTTCTAGTCCGATAGTAGGTGGCAAATTTAAATCAAAAGAATCTCAAAGTTACATCATCATTAATACAGCACAGTCTCAGTTTCACACAGAAATCAAAACAAAGTATGGAAGATTTGTTCAACGCACGTTCTGCAACACGATGATACAACGCACGTTTTATGTGATGGAATCAACTTCCATCCAGTTCCATGTCACCAGAAACAAACATTATGTTTTGACCAATTCTTCTCTCCTTGTTCATGGACTGAGAAATAATTTGAAATGACTGCAACCATTACTAAACATGTTTGTTTTTGATCCTACATATGCCTACTTTTTGGTAATTGTGGTTCCTAACCATGAAATAATGATTCGGCAAAAGACGTATGTTTCATGTGACAAAACGGAGATGAGCCTGCAAGAGGGTGCATCGAACACATTGAACGCTGTATTTATAAATAAAGAGTGCTACTGTATAAAATACTAGTCTTAAATGATCAAGTAACTATAACTGCTTGGAATTTCACCTACCTGCTTCATTGGTAGTCTCCAAATTGGGTGAAATCGTGTGCTAGCAGACAATGATGACAGCCCAGCGACGCATGTTTCTCCTGCGTCAGAGCGTGACGCGCAGTGGTAAAAGTGCCCATTCACATATTCCATGCGTATCACGTGACACGACGTCATCAATGTGTATGTAGATGCCCATGGTACGTTTGAAAATCGCGGTTAGAAGATTTTTTTTCTTTGTTGGATTTGTTTTACAAATTTTTGTTTTTACCGTAATGGACGTTTCACCCGTAACGCAAAATGTTCATTGCACTTTTAATGCATTTTAGGAAATAATACAATAACTTTGGTGTTCAGATCTCTGTATCGATAGTGCTTTGTTATTTATAGCAACAGTGTTTTTCCCGGTTTGCATCATTGATCTTGTGCAAGTTGGAAGTGAACGCGTGTTTCATGACATGATGGGTCATGAAACTTGCATAATGCTCACTTTCAACCATCATTGTTGTACACAGACATACTCAGCAGTCCTGAAATTAGCTTTCTGGTGCTTTTGCATGTTGCAACTTTGCAAACAAATTAGATATGTCTCAATATTTTCGTCTGGTATAAAGTAGCATCCAACACAAGCAGTAGGGTATCGCCATTCCCGTTTTTGGCCGCCATTTTTGCGTGACATGGGAGTATGTTTTGCTAATAAAAAATAAACAAAACATTTTTTTCCACCATATTGTTCTCATTGCTTCTTGGGTGTATAACAAAGGGAATTTTCTCCATTTGGTGTGAAAAAAAGGAACTGGTTTACAACAAAACTGTTGCAAAGTGAGTGACTACCAATTAGGACCAGCACTGAAGAAGAACCCATATAATGTTATACATGTATACTTAACCTAACATTTCTGCTCTCTCTCTCTCTCTCTCTCTCTCTCTCTCTCTCTCTCTCTCTCTCTCTCTCTCTCTCTCTCTCTGTGTCACACACACACACACACACACACACACACACACACACACACCCAAGTACCTGTATGAGAGTCAGTTGTAAAATATACCTCTCCACCTTCTACTTCCCCCTCCACCCCCCCCCCCCTTTTTTTCTTTTCTTCTGTAGCCTTCTGTAATACTGGGACATGGCTATACCTCATTACCTGCTGTTGCAGTTTCCAGGACCAAATGAAAAAGGAATCCAGTATGACACTGAGGCAATGGAGAAATATCCACGCTTTGAACGGGTGTGGGCTAGCCCCTTTGTACCAGTTCTGATGCTGTATCACCCAGACCTTGTCCGACTTCTGCTCAAGTCCTCAGGTCAGCACTGAATAGACCATGAAGACCAACAACGCTCAACAGTATTGAAATGACAAATGTGTCTCTTTGTCTGAAGTGAACCTATGAATCTCTGGGTCAAGTAAAAGAAGGGTGATAATTGATATTAATTATTATACGCATGCACCATATATATGTATGCAGCCCAACCTAATATTATTGACAGTGTGAAACCTTTCTGACTACCAAAAAATCTTGATGGGTCTTTTTTTTTTTCTGTTATCTTTCTTTTCTTCTTTTATCTCCTTTTTTTTTCTTTTTTTTTTCTTCTTCTTTGTTTTTCTGGCTGCTAAAGAATTCATTTATTCTCCACAAAAGAACTATGTCAGCCATTCTAGTGAAAGAGCTTATTGCTTATAGAGCAGCTAGGTTATTGCTAAGTGCTCTGATGCATTTATGCTGTCCTGTGTTTGTGGTGTCTTTATGCTGTCCCGTGTTTATGGTGTCTTTATGCTGTCCCGTGTTTATGGTGTCTTCATGCTGTCCTGCGTTTATGGTGTCTTCATGCTGTCCGATGTTTGTGGTGTTTTCATGCTGTCCCATGTTTGTGGTGTCTTCATGCTGTCCCATGCTGTCCCATGTTTGTGGTGTTTTCATGCTGTCCCATGTTTATGGTGTCTTCATGCTGTCCCATGTTTGTGGTGTCCTGAGATGACTTTGTGTGGTGTACCAGATGTTAAAATCCTATTACTAACTTAAACTCTCTCTGATCTTTCTCAGCACCAAAGCCCCGCGGTGGTGTGCTGGCATCTGTGTACGAGATGGGGCTGGGCTGGTTGGGGGAGGGGCTCCTCATCAGCAACGGCACCAGGTGGGCTCGCAGCCGACGTCTGCTGACTCCGGCCTTCCATTTTGACATCCTGCACCCATACATCCAGGTCAAGAATCAGGCGGCTGATATACTGCTGGTTAGTAGATCTCTCTCTCTGTCTCTCTTTTCTTTTTTCTCCATTTTTTCATTAATGGGTAGTTTGATAAGGACTAGTTAGGTCAAAATGAACCTAAATTACAATCCTTGGAAAAATTAAGTTTTTGAGTTTGAGTTCTCTCTGTCTCTGTCTCTGTCTCTCTCTCTGTCTCTCTCTGTCTCTCTCTCTCTCTCTCTCTCTCTCTCTCTCTCACACACACACACACACACACATTTCTCACAGAGGTCCACAGTCAAACACACTAACTCTCTCTCTGTCCCTCTCTCTCCCCATATCCCCTGCCCCCCCCCCCCCCCCCCTTTTTTTTTTCTCATCCTGAGGTGGTTGACGGGATGTTAAAATCCAAAAACTAACTTTCTCATTCTCTGCCTCCCCTTTCCTGTGGTTGCAACCCTCAAATGTTCAAGGTAATGATAAACATCAGCAAGGGAGAAAACAATATATATATAATATTCATTATTATACATGTAGAAAAGCTCTGGAAAATATATCCTGAAAACCTAAACAAACATACAGTTGTGCCTGATCTAATACAGGCTGTCTAACACAGATCCAAACACATGAAAGGTTCAGAAGAACATTTTATCTGTTTTTTTTCTTCTTCTCTGACACAGAGGTTGTGCAAGAATGTAGTGTCAGTAAGAGACTGATTCATGCTTCAACATCACTGAAACTGTGGCGAATCACTGAAACTGTGGCAATCTAATTTCAGAGCAAGATTCAGCAGAATGCAGAGCAGAAGAAGTCATTTGAAGTGTTTCACTACATCAGCCTCTGCCTGTTTGATATCCTCTTGCAGTGTGCCTTTGCCCATAACAGCCACTGTCAAACTACAGGGTAAGCTGTTAGATAGTGTCTTCACTCACAACGGTCACTATTAATCTACAGGGTAAGCTGTTAGTGTCTTTGCCCACAACAGTTGCTATTAAACTGCAGGGTAAGCTGTTACTGTTAGTGTCTTTGCCCACAACAGTTGCTGTTAAACTGCAGGGTAAGCTGTTACTGTTAGATAGTGTCTTCGCCCACAACAGTTGCTGTTAAACTGCAAGGTAAGCTGTTACTGTTAGTGTCTTCACTCACAACAGCCACTGTTAATCTACAGGGTAAACTGTTAGATAGTGTCTTTGCCCACAACAGTTGCTGGTAAACTGCAGAATAAGCTGTTATTGTTAGATAGTGTCTTCACTCACAACAGCCACTGTTAATCTAAGCTGTTAGAACTTAGATAGCATCTTCACTCACAACAGCCACTATCAAGTTACAGGGTAAGCTGTTAGATAGTGTCTTCACTCACAACAGCTACTGTCAAAGTGCAGGGTAAGCTGTTAGTGTCTTTGCTCAAAAATGTCACTGTCAAACTACAGGGTAAGCTGTTGGTGTCTTTGCTCACAACAGTACAAATTACAGGGTAAGTTGTTAGATAGTGTTTTTACTCACAACAGTTGCTATTATACTGCGGGGTAGCTTCTTAGATGGAGTCTTTGCTCACAACAGTCACTGTCAAACTACAGGGTAAGCTGTTACTAGTGTTAGTGCTCACAACAGTCACTGTCAAACTACAGGGTAAGCTGTTACTAGTGTTAGTGCTCACAACAGTCACTGTCAAACTACAGGGTAAGCTGTTACTAGTGTTAGTGCTCACAACAGTCACTGTCAAACTACAGGGTAAGCTGTTACTAGTGTTAGTGCTCACAACAGCCACTGTCAGACTAAGGGTAAGCTGTTACATAGTATCTTAGCTCACAACAGCCAGTCATACTAAGGGTAAGCTGTTACACAGTGTCTTCACTCACAACAGCCACTGTCATACTAAGGGTAAGCTGTTACGCAATGTCTTCGCTCACAACAACCACTGTCAAACTACAGGGTAAATTGTTACATAGTGTTTTTGCTCACAACAGCCACTGTCAAACTAAGGGTAAACTCTTATACAGTATCTTCACTCACAACAGCCACTGTCAAACTACAGGGTAAGCTGTTACATAGTCACTGATAGTGTCTTTGCTCACACCAGCCACTGTCAAACTACAGGGTAAGCTGTTACATAGTGTTTTCGCTTACAGTATAAGTCTCATGACCTCTTGCTGCCCTAGTGTCGGTTTCTGTTTTGTGCTTTGTGTAGTCTCAACAGTGAATTCTGGGGCAGTTCCAAGTCAGGCTTGCATTTCTGCTGCAAAGTATGAGCATCTACCATTTTTCTACATTCCATGCTGTAATTATTTTCAGATTATTTTCACTGAGAACAAAAGGAAGTGGAAAACAAATCAAAGTACTGTAAAAATAAATACAAAATTAAATGCTCCTGTTTTAGTTTTGTCGTTGTTGTTTTTTAAGTGTACTCATGGTTTATCTGTATTTTAAGTGTAAACAGTTGTGTCCACTCCACAACAGATCTCTTCTCCACCTGAACAAGGCCTGTTTGTTGATATTTTTCATTTCTTTTCTATATAGTGTGATCCAGCAGTCAGTTCATCTTTTTCTTCCAACATACCAAGTATTCAGACTACCGCTTCAAACTGCAAAGACCCAAGGTTCTTGACTTTTTTTAAATTTATTTTTATTAAAGCACAGCCCAGATGCTTAGAGTTCTCAGTGCTTGTTTATACCAGAGTACTAGTGAGAGGTCAATTGCAGATGAGCAGTAAATAATTAGGTATTTGCATGATTTGGAGAGGCTTTTGTGGAGTGCACCCAATAAGATGACAGGTAATGTTATCAGTGTTGTCCAAAAACATTCAGAGCCAGTATGGTATGTCCTGAAATCAGAGGCTCCTGTCATGACTGTTGCATCTTTTGCAGAGGGGGTGATGAGCCATACGTTCAGTGTGTGAACAAACTGGTTACCTTATGGAGTGAACGTTCACTGTAAGTTGATTTTTTGGTACTTATTCTTCGTCAAAGTTGTGGCCACCTGTTTTCATGATGTGCATTCTTCTTTCCAGGGAAAGCGACCCATTTGTTCAAGCTGTCAACCGCTTGGTTTCCCTTTGGGTTGAACGTGCCTAGTGAGTTCTTTCTCTCCCAGAGTGCATCCGGAACTGCACTGGGTTGGGTTTTTGTTACGCTTCTTCTTCACTTGGTTTGTTCTCCCCTGCCAAACTTGAAAGCAGCAAATGCTTTGCTGTTTTGCTTAGTCCCAATTACTGCGCAGCTGTGTACCCCTTGCTGTAAGCCGTGTGATCACACCCTGCCATGTGTGTCATCAAACCAGGCTGAGTGAAATGACATTTGCATGATGCAACCTCAAAATAGCCAAACCAAAGCTTATGTGTGTTTACACTTTGTCATGCAAACCAGCTTAAGCTAGTAAAACTAAATATCCTTGTCTTATGCAAACCTCAAAATGTTATAAGCACACCATATTAGCACATGCAGTGGGTCAGGATTGGGAGGGGGGGGGGTAAGTTCGGAAATTGTATGCTGGCCTGTGTTTCATTCTTCTTCCTTTTTATTTCAAGTCTTTTCACACAAGTAATGCTACACTGATCTTAAGATTATCAAAATAATTTTTTTTTTTTTATATGACTTAGTGCCAAAAGGTGCGCAAGAAAAGAGGACAGAGGTACTAGCAAATAAAGTTGACAGGATGTGAGTGAGTAATGCATTTTTTGAATGAACACATGTGAAGTCATCCACCAGTGAAGGGAGAAGGCAGTGCTGCTCTTCGTTCCTGAGAAATTTGACTTTCAGTGTGATTTGTGGCAAGATGTTGAACATTACACATTACAACAAGCCCACATCACTGTGCTGCTAATCATGCAGTTAACTGTGAAAACCCAACTGATCTAACAAGATATGATCCACATGAGTATTACCAAGTGAACTGTTGTTCTGGGTCACACAGAACAGCATGCTACGCATAGTTTGTTGTAATAAATAACGTTCAACATACAGCCAATCTTGAACATTTTTAAATGAATAAAAAGCAACACATTTTGAAACATAAACAGTTATTCTTTAATAGAATAATATGTGACAAGAAAGATTTGATGATTTTTCCCCTGAAATTTAAGCTTTCTTAACATAAACAGCAAATGATGTAAGAAATATGTCGTACATTACTATTTCAACACAATGTACAATGCTGTTTGTTTCTTGATGAAAATGATAAATCAGTAACTTTTTATTACTGTAAAGTATAAAGACACATAACTATTTCAATGTGAACAGTTTTTGCTGCATTAATTTTGTTGTAGTGGATAACATAACATTAATAAGACAATATGGTACTTCGTTTTTCATAACAAAATAAGTAATACTTATTATTTAACAAACAAGTAAGTGTCTTGTAAGAGAAAATGGAGCAAGAAAGAGTGAGTGCAACTTTGGCTGCTTTTGGGTGTCACAGGAAAACACACACGCAACCTGTCATCCATGCGTTTCTTGGTGATGTTGACTCGGGTGCCTAGGACAAAAATAGTTGAACGTAAAAGTGAAAGAATTAATGATAATAAAATATAAAAAATCATAATAAATATTACTAAAACTATCACAGCCAAAGAATAATGCTATTAAGATCGGCACCTTACATTTTTAGAACTCTGGAAGGCAGACAGGCATGGTCACTATAATTATGTCGAACGTTATTATTTCCACAGCTCGTGTTATAATCGTAATGTTCAACATCTAACTTGACGACTTTAACCTGGGTAAATTGTCTACCATATATGATGAGTTGTTTGAAGATGTAGTTTGTAAACAAAACGAACTGCGTTAAGTGCAAGCAAAAAATGTAAAGAGTACGATCAGAATATACTGTTTATAACCAATCTGCTGTCGCACATTATGATTTCAACACGCACCCGTGTTGTAAGAAACTCGGTGAAAACAAATTTACGAAAGCATCTGAACAAACTTTAGATCGACAGCAACAAAAACTCGCTCCCTATGCTAACATTCCAATACTTTTAAAAGATTCAGCATATACCAATATAAGTATCATTGTATAACCAGAAGATTTGACTAAATCTCCGCCAAATCTGCAATGAACGTTTAAATAAAGTTGAACGTTACAGTCTTCAAAAATATTACCACACACCTTTCGCGTATCAGAACGTCTCTTCCATGCGGCCATGAGCTAAAAGCGAATGACCCGGATGTGTATCATGGCTGACCAGAAGTAGAGCAAAAGTGCAAAAAACTTAATTTTTTTCTTTTTGCTTATTTAATCTAATACATTGTTGAACGTTATTTATTGCAACAATTTTATGAAGCATGGCAAAATATTTTTTTTAAACTACCCAGACATTTAGCAGTAAAATAAAACATTGGTGCCTGATGCAGTGACGTACCACAGTGACTGGAGTAAAGTTTCGACAAAAAAGTCCGTTCTTCACTACATTGTCTGCTGATGCTTGTCATGAAACATTTCAACACACATAACGTTCGACCGAGGAATCTTTCTGAGCCTCTAACTCCAAAAACAAAACATAGAGATAATCGATTTTATATGAACTGTGTAAAGCGATATCTCCTCTGTGCAAATCGGTGACTGAGGTAATGTTTTGATTCGTCATGTACGTGAACGAAAGCATCAAAAGTACTCACTGTGAGCGTGTCCGTTTTCAGGGGTCAAATTTCGTGGTGCTTTTCACTTTCAAAAAATAATATTTTTCCAGCTGCTTCAGATTTGGAGCTTATATTGTTTCCACTGTGATACTGACCAATTATGAATGCACACACAAAGCAACAACAAGACACAGTGTTTCAAACAGATTTTATTGACAGTCAAAAATCCGACCCCCCATTTGCGCACCTTTTGGCACTAAGTCATATATATATGTCAATAAATTACATCAAAACAGCAAACTGGGAAGAGAGAAAAGAAATCTTTTATTATATTTGAATATATATAGATGCACTTGTCTACATCTGCATTCACAAAACCAAACAAGTCACATGTATGATGTATGTATATATGTATATTTGGGTAATACCTGTATAGTGAGCCAGTTTGGCCTAGCGGTAAAGGGTTAGGCTGGTAAGCAGAAGGACCTCGGTTCAATACCACTTTGGCTCTCATTTCTCTTCAGAAGTGTTGTGGTTTGTGGACACTGTCTTGTGACTTTGTCCATCACTTCCTACTGAAACATTAAAATGGCTCTCATCACTGCTCATCTTAATGCAGGAATCATTCTGGCGGTGACAGTGTAGCGATAGGTATATATGATCACCCTCTCCCTCTCCCCCACCTCCATATCCCCTCGCCCCCCCCCCCCCCTTCTCCCCGTCCCTAATAAGCCTTATGGTTTCTGTGGATGTTAAGCACCATGTTTACTTACTTACCTGTATAGTTCATCTGTTGCCTAGAGCTCTGCCTTTCTGCTCTGTCTGGTTGGTGGAGTTTCATTTTACTCCAACCTTCTTCAGATGTAAAGTTGCAAGAGTGAATCAGGCATTTGCTTCTTTGATAAATATTTTGCTCTCATGAAATCTTTGAAATCCTGCCTTAAAGCTATCCTATTGTGTGTGTGTGTGTGTGTGTGTGTGTGTGTGTGTGTGTGTGTGTGTGTGTGTGTGTGTGTGTGTGTGTGCGCACGTTTGTGCATGCTGTCATGAGTCTGTTTTACTGTATTTTGGTTCTTTGCATTGCAATAGGCTATGTGCTTGAATCTTGAGAAATAGCACATAAAAG
>OY757555.1:6615156-6650156 GCA_963584105.1 Alviniconcha strummeri | reverse complement strand
TGCCATGCATGAGCTGAAGATACTGGTGGCTCGAATCTGCCGCAGGTAAGTGCACAACTGTGAAAAACTTGCCAAATGTTAGTTCAGGTCAGTTCAAGATGGTATCCATGCACTTGGAAAAGCCCAAAATTACGTACTCCACAGTGTCTCTGCAACAGTTCCAGTGTTTGTGTGACTGGTGATGGCCATCTCTATCATTTCAAGGCAGATCATTAAGTGCTTCTCGTTCCTTGCCTCTGTCCTCCATGCAGTCAGTGGTGTGATGTCCTTGGCTTTGTGTCTGCAGGTAGTGTCTCAAGCTCTTCAACACTTTCTGAGAGGCAAGCTACTTGTGATGGTTAATTTGTCCACCAGTCTACGTACTTGGTCATTTCCCTTCACTCCAGCATGTCCATGGCAGTCCATCCACAAGTTTTGAAGGTGGCTGTTGAACACTGATGCCTGCCAGTCTGGGCTTCCCATTACACTTTTTATAGCAAGCACACCGAATCTTGGGATAAGGAATATGGGCTATACCAGACGTAGCATTGAGTACAGCACCATTTTAAAGGTGATTAAAAAAAGATTTTGGTGCAGTTTTCAACTGATTTATCTTGCGCTTACAGTAACAGTGGTCCCTGCTGGCAGATTCAATCTGTGCTCCATCCCTTGTTTATCCTGGTGACCCTGTGTGGTCGACAGGATATTAAAATCTGATTACTAGTTCAGGTCAGCTCAGTTCAAGATGGTATCTGTGTGCTCCACCCCATCTCTGAGAAGTTCTCCAGTGTTGGCTTTGAAATAGTTCTGATGTTTGTACGATTGCCCATGTCCCTCTCTCATCCTTTCAAGGAAGATCGTCTAGCACTTCCTCTTTCCACGCCTCTCTCCTCACTGGTGTGGTATCTTTGGCCTGGCAGTTGCTAACTCCCTTCCTTGTCTGTGTGCAGGTTCAGTCTCACACTAGATCCAGACCATGAGGTCCAGCGCGCTATGCTTGCCACCTTCAAGGCTGAGACGGGAATCAAGCTGTTTGCTACTCCTCGCCAACACTGAGATGCTCCACTTGCCTTGCTTTGCTTCATCTGCTTGAGAGTATTAGGAGCTCTGAAGGAGTTCATGAACAGTTCCTGTAAAAATCAAAAACTGAAGCATCCCGTCTTGCCTTGCTGCTTGCCCTCTTTGTAGTGTCCCACCTTCTGACTCTGAGCATTGTGTCACATTGACAATCAGTCTACAGCTGCCTCCTTCAGGAGCAATGAGTGACATAGATCTATAAGGTGGCGAAAGTGGCTCATGACATAGATCTATTGGGCGATTCAGTGAAGCTGGTTTGCTAGAGTGAATGCGCTTTGTAATCTTTCGCGAAAGAAGTCGCAAGAGGTCGCAGCACACTTCCAGGCCGATTTCTGAGTAGGCATTGCTTCACGCTGTGTATAACAGTGGAAGTTGAAATTAGAATTGCGAAGCAGTACAAATGCCAATACTGTTGCAGTTGCAAAACTTACCGTGGAAAGGGGATGGAGGGTGAACAAAAATTGTCTTTGCGTCGTTTTGGGGCTGATCAGAAGATCGCGAGTTCGTAGAAAAAATGCGTTTTTGGGCATCCTAAAGCACAAGCAACAAGTTATTGCTTATTTCCATACACATTATGACTACGTGCCTCAAAAAATGCCTTTAACGTTGGCAGTGTAAAATTCGCAAATTCACTGTCACCGCCTTCCATTGTGAAGAAAGTATGCACCAGAAGTAAAAGCAGCCAAGGGACTTAAGCGATGCCGGGCAAACTCAAGGGAGTTAACAACCCTGCCTGAATCACCCAATGGGGTGGCGAAAGGAGTTCACGGAAACAGGTCACACGCTCACTGTAACCGGTCAGATACATGGTCATCTATACTGTTCAGTAAAAGAGCTGTACTAGCAAACACCCTGCTCCCTTTCCCATAGTCTAAAACACACACACACACACACTCTCTCTCTCTCTCTCTCTCTCTCTCTCTCAATCTGGTTGTAGTGATGCACTTTCACATAATTAATTTCAGTTGCCAGAGAATGGATGTGTCATTTTGTGATTCTTGTAGTGTGTATATATGCCATATATATATACACCATTTTGTTTCCCCATAACACCCCTTTTCCTCATCTTAAAAGAAATAATGATGGCATCAAAGTTGCTGGGGGGTTGCAGAAATGTACTTTCATGTAATTAATTTCAATTGCCAGAAAATGCATGTAGCATTTTGTGATTCTGATAGTCTACATATATACTTCTTTTTTTCCCTCACCTTTTCAAAACACACAAAAAAATTTTTTTTATCTGGCCCATTTGTTGCGCCATAGGTTCATGGTCATGATGAAGGAAATAAGCTGTGATCAGTGTTTCTTACTAAACAGTTATACCTGCTTTGTATGGTCAGTCTCCAGCTTCTGTGGACAGGATCATTGTCACTATGTTAGTTTATACATTTGTTGGGTTAAGTGATTCCTGTCCTGCTAAAAGCAATTATAAAAATATAATCCACAACACTGTAACTAAGTGAGCCAGTTTACTCACACAGCCCACTATCACCCTCTTTTACTCCTATACTTGTTCTTCACAGCAAGAGATAACTGATAACTGCGCACTATCAATATTATTGTTACAGGTCTATGATTTCTCAGATTCCTGTCCTGTTGCATAATCAGTTACAAATGAAAATCAGATGTTTTCGTAGATGTGTGATTTCTTTGATTTTTATATATAGGTCATTCTCCTGAAAACTGGTCAAAATTGTGACATAGAGGGTAAAAATTCAGAGTGTTCATTTTTTAATGCTATTATTTGGAAATGAAAGCTTGACATCTCTTGTGTACATAAATATAAGACATAAATTGACAGGGTGACAGGAACTTGGTTAATTGTTCATTATGTCATAGGTCAGTGTCTCACGTGTTACAGAAGACACCAGAAATGCATGAATAGAGTCGGCTCAGTGGCCAGTTTGACTCTTCCCTTTTTATTTTTTTATTATACAATATTTCCAAATTAATAAGGGAATATCTGTTACTTCTGACATAATTTTTATTTTTTTATTTTTGTATCCTGCCTTTTTAACAATTTTGATTAAAATGTCTTCTTCGAAGTACAGACATGCACGAAATAGATTACACATTTCTTTTCCTTATTTTTTATTTTTTATTTCCCCCCAAAGTAGTTTGGAGGAGGGGGTCGGGGGGAGGATGTATTGCACAAACTTGGTCTGAACCAGATGTATAAATATACATGTCAGAGGGATATTTGTTTCTTGCTTTCTAAAGTTAATAACCAATCGCACTTAATTAGTAATCTGTCTCACATGTTATGTGGACATCATCACAAGTACAAAAGGATATAAGAATAACACACTTGAACCATTGACCAATTTTTTTTTAATAAACAAGTATATTCATTACAAAAGCAATGTTCTTTCCACATTTTTTTGATTGGAACTGGTACTGACCCCTGCTTTAGATACTGAGATAGCCAAGAGTGGCAGCAATCTAGTCCACAGTCCCCCAAGCCATATTCTCTGTCTCACGCCCAGTGTAAAAGCAAGAAAATCTTTTCACGGTGTCTTACCCTGTCTTGTGATGATGTACCATCAAACTAATTTGGATTGCAAAAGTTTCAGTATTTCTGAAAATCTAGTAGAAACGATTGTGGCTTTGACCTTGAACATCGCAAAATTATATTTCTGAATGATTCTCTGGCTGATGATGATGCATCACTATACTAAGTTTGATTGGTCAGAGATACTGTCCAGGCAAACATTCACTGAAGTTCAGAACCTTCACTGTGACCTTGACCTTGAATACAGCAAAGCAACCTTTTCACAAGACACTCCAGCTTAAAACTAAGCACTGTCAAACTAAGTTGGTCACCCCAAACAATCAGCAGTTCAGAACATATAATAGAAATAATTATATTTGATTGTATGTACTGAAATTCAGTTACTGTGACCTTGACCTAGAAACCTATTTCACATAATTATGACACTCTGGCTTATAATGATATGTCACCATAGTGGGTTTGGTTACAAATGCTTCAGCGATGCATAAGGTATCATCCAAACTAACATTAACTGAAACTTTTAACCTTGGCTGTGACAATTGACCTTGAACACAGCAATCCAACATTTTCACTAGACACTTCTTTACTTATGATGATCTACACTCAAATTGAGTTTGGTTGTAAAAGACTCACTGGTTTAGAACTAATAAAAGATATAGTAGAAATTGTAATATTTTTATTATATAAGCCCACACTGTGACCTTGACCTTGAAGATAGAATCCCATTTTTTCACATGACATTCTGGCTCATGGTGGTGCTCTACAATACCAAGTTTGGTTACAAAAGATTGCAAACAAACACTCAGCCGAGTGGGAACAAATATGGGTCATGAGCGTTACATCCCTCACCCCTGAAGACACCACAGTGCTTTCCCTTTTCTAGTAAAATAATACACCACACACAGTGCAAAAAGAGGTTGAATGTTGCTGCTGCAAGTCAGCTGATGTGGACTGGTACGTTAGGGTATAATGGTATAAGCAGAAATAATTATTTTGTGTGCTCGCACATTACGCCATTGTAAGACACCACGTCAACCACCCCTGATGAAATGACTGTAAGTTATTTCATATCTACTGTTTTGTCATCAAACAAGCATTAAAAATAAGGTGCAATGTGGTTATCTACTAAGCTGATGAAAAACAGTTTTTTAGTTTCCATTGTGAACAAGTCACAGTATCGTGATCCACACTCAGAAGACACAGTCAGTAATGTGCAAAACACTGATTATCTTTTCTTTGTTTGGAGCTGTTAGTAGCAAGCAACACACAATAAATACCATTTGTATGCAAGAACTGGCCTCCTTCTTTCTCATGAAACCTGTTTTTATTCAATCATGAACGATTCCAAGGAAATATCTGCAATCAGCTAACCTTCCCAAAGCCACGTCACAAATGGCGGCTATGAAAATGTCATGATTTTTACAATAAAAGGCTCACAGCACAAGTAATAATGATGCATTTACCCATTGCAGCATTTCCCTTATTTCTCCAAACACATTACATCAGAAATATAGCGGTAGTTTAAAAATTTCATGTTTTAGTTTAATTTTTTATACCATCGGGGAAGGCGGCACCCTCTTTGGTCCAGTTTTCTGGAGAATGACCCATATATATGGCCTTCATATATATACAGTAGGTGATATTGTAAGATCTGTTATAACTGAAAATTGCATGCTTTTATAGGAGCGTGATTCCACTAATTCTTATACACATGCATACAAAAGGTGATATTCTAGAATCTGTTATGATGATGCCATATGAATGGTAACTGTTGTTTCTGGGTCGGCCATTGTTTTTGAAGATGATGAAAAAATAATTTAAAAAAAACAAAAAAACTTGCTAACAATAACCAAAAACTAGTCTTTGTTTCGTGTAATTAATGTTTATAAATCATGTCCAAGCAAGTTCTGATCAGTCTTTACATTTATTACATATATATACTGTTAAAGTGTTAGCTGAATTGGTGATTATAGGTTTTGCACCATCTGGATAATTCTTTGTGTGCTTTTTTGTGAGCTGGTTTGGCCTAGTGGTAAGGTGTTAGGCTGGTAAGTGGAAGGACCTTGGTTCAATGCCACTTCGGCTCTCCTTTCTCCTCAAAAGTTGTGGTTTGTGGACAATGTCTGTGACTTTGTCCCCCCGCAATTATGAAACAGTAAAATGTCTTTCATCGCGGCCCACCTTAATGCAGAAGTCATTCTGGTGGTGACAATGTAGCAATAGGTATATAATCTCCCTCTCCCCCCACCTCCACACCCCCTTCCCCCCACCTTCTTCCCGTCCCTAATAAGCCTGTTTCTGCGGATGTTATGCACCATGTTTATGTACTTACTTTGTGCTTTTTCCTCCTCACTTGTTTACATCTTTATGTCTTCCCTGATAGCTGTTGTCACGTGACACATTTTGTGAACTGATGTTATAAATGCATTGCAGAGTGCATAATGGCACTCATGAAACTGAAGCAATCTGTTGTCAACTGCAGCAACAACAAAAACGTATTACAGGTATATAAAAACAGGGTTTATTGGATCAAAATAACAAGGATTACTTATTAATGAAAAGAATTGTCATTCTTTATTGTTTAATAGTGTGTGTGTGTGTGTCTGTGTGAAGAAAAAGGATGCGTGTGTACAGATGTGCATGTGCACATGTGCAAACACTTGGTGGTCATGAATACAAGTCAGCAAAAAAGCTTGCCCACTTTAAAAAAGGAAAGACAGTGAATTGAGATGGAACTAACTTTTGCTTGGGGCTGATGCACCCGATGATCACATTGTATGCTTCAACACTATTTTGATTCCACCGTCTACTCTTTCAGAGGGCAATAATGAACTGACAGCATTGGTGCAGAGATGTAACTAGGCACATACACAGATAAATGTACATTCATGGTATAATCCAGCAATAGTCCTCACTGTCAGTCTCAAAGGCCAAAGTTTAGCATGATTAAGCATGGTTACCAAATGGATGGGTGGCCATTATGTGCTATGCTCCCATGTAAAATTCTGCACATACTACAGAAAGTCTTGTTTCAGATAAAAACTATAAATCATGCCGCAAAAACTCATATAATTACACACATTTAAGGATCATATAGTCCATCAACGTAGTTTGGTGGATTAGAAATAACCCAGCCAGCCCACACTAAAAGTGTCAGAGCTTTCAGAATTTCACTGAGTTTTAGTCACCTTGTATTTTAAGAATTGTGTGAGCTGTGTTTTTACCTACATTTAGTTGTGAGAAATAAAACCCTGAGGAAGGCATTTGTGCTCAACTGAATTTGTGATTTTTAAGCCAACTTGCTGTTTTTCTTTGATTTTCTTTGTTTTATATATAATCTAATATGGAAGGAGATGAGAAGGTGAAATTTCTTTTTTGAACTAGCACTGAGCACCAAAACAGCATAACAACCAGCTCAACCAAAAGCAGATATCATCACACATCTCAGTTTTCAACATTTATCTGTTGTTTAAGTGTTGTTTTGTAGGTTGAAAAGGGGACTTACCCCTTCGGAAAATTCTCAGGTTCTGTTTTGTCATAATAAACAGTGTTCTTTTGAACCTTTAATGTGCTTGAATCATGGTTTCTTTCCATCAGTAGCGAGCAATACGTGGAGTTAAAACCCGCATTGTCACCATCATTTCTTCAGATTGCAACCCCAAGCGATCTGACCCGAATGATGTTCTTAATGTTTACCATTGAAAAGAACGAAAGGCACGCGCGCGCGCACACACACACACACACGCACGCACACACACACACACACACACACACACACACACACACACACACACACACACACACACACACACACAAGCTGGTCCATGCATAAACCAAGCACTCTGATTAGTAAGTAGAATGGGCAACATGCATAAACCATGCGCTCTGTTTAGTAAGTAGATTGGGCACTTGTGGCATCGAAGGGACGTAATAAATTAGCACAAATCAATAGGGAGTGACAGCCCTTACGTCCACTTCCGTTGTCATGGAGTCAACACAGCTGTTTCTTTGATGGGTTTGGAGCAGTACCCAGTGACTGGGCCGCCTTGATGCTCCAGGCTATGGGTTGTGCTGTCTAGCAGCACCTTGGGAGAGCTTGTTTTCCACGAAGCCCCAGCTGTCTGATTGGATGGTGTCAGCCATTTTTTTCTCCTCCCCCATTCCATTCCGTGATGGAGTAATTCGGTAAGTGTGCATTGGTGTTATGTTTCAGAGCAATCCGTTTCTCTTACTGCTAATCTGTGTTGTGAAGTGAAACTACACACCACCATACCATATTTCGGCTGGTAAGCAGAAAGACCCATGTTTTAGATTGTTTTGGCTCGTCTTTCCTTTCGCTAAAGGGTAGTACTAGTAGTATTACTACTAGCAAATAGAGCCAGTTATTTGATCATGATCTTGATACGGTACGTCGCCGGACCTAACTTTAGGTTTATATGTGCGACGTTACTCAGTGTCTTTGTTTTTCTTCTTCTTGCACCATGCGTTTGATCGGGGTATAGACAGGCTGTATTGTCACAAAGAAGAAGAATATTATGGTACCCCTTCGAAAACCTTTCTAGTTGGACTGAATCTTAAAATATGGTAAAGTTGTATTAATTGTGACCAAGTTTAAAAAGATGATGTTTTAAGCTTATTAGCACTAATAGCAGCATTGAAGACTGTGCCAGTCATTATTTTACATCTATAGACCCTTTGAGATAACCAAGAAAGTGGGATACTGAGCATAATTTGTCCACAGAGTACTTCAAAAATTGGCAGAAGTAGATCTATGTTACTCACTTACTGTGTACAGAAAAATGTAACTATTCTGCAAAGCCTGTATCATCTTTTCAGTTCCCAATCCCATCCTGCCTACCCCTACAATACACCAACACACACACACACACACACACACACACACACACACACACACACACACACACACACACACACACACACATATGTGCACACCTGCACATGCACATGCATGCATGAAGGCATACATGCATGCACATAGGCATACATGCATGCACACACACACACACACACGCATGCGTGCATTCATGCACGTGCGCGCACACGCACACACACACACACAGACACACACACACACACACAGATAGAAAGATAAATAGTAAGATACACAACAGAAACATGCATTATATTCAGCTCAAGATTGAAAGATGACTGTGTAGACAGAGAAGGGGAGAAAGCCAACTAACCCAGCCATCCTTTTTCTGCAGGTAACTGCTGACTTTTAAGTTGACACTGGATGTTCTGCAGTGAAACTGGGACCCACAAAGGTCACTAGGCCAAGTCCACATCTCTCAGCTGAACCTTCAATGTGTTCAACTCTTCAAGCTTCTGGATTAAACAGCCTTGCAGTTGCACTGCTCCAGTGATGTTGGTGGGGAAGAGAATTGTTGATGTTTGGACTTCATTAACATAACAGCTGGTGCAGTTTTTATTTCATGATACCTGGGTGTTTTGATTAAACTTTCTGCTGTGAATGGACTTCATGAAATTTCTCATCATTGTGTGCATCTGGCTTTGTTTAAGTTAAGGGAAAAAAACATGGGAAGAAAAATTGGAGGAAAGAGTATTGTTTTAAAATAGTATACAATCAGTGTTGTGCTATTAGAGCCAGTTTTACCAAGACAAATTTGATGAAATTTGTAAAAATTAAAACCCATATCATAGGGGATGTACCTGATGGATTGTCAACTGCTGGGGTCGTGGCAGCTGCTGAAAGTATTTGGCAGACCAAAATGATCATGTTTCAAACAACAAAATTATGTTTCAGACACCAAAATGATCATGTTTATGACGAGATGCAATTGTCAGTTCTAAACATTTAGTGGTAAAATTGACTGTATGTAATCAGCAGAGCATGCACTGAAGTTCAGGTTGTTATTGTACCTCATCCAGTCCCATTGCATGGATGGTGACTTTTTGTCCCTTTAGGAGCTGATGTCTCAACAGTACTGCTTGACACATTCCTGCACATTCCTGCCACTGATGATTTCATATTCTCAAGTTGGGTGCCACTGTACCAGGGTTTCAAGTTCCTTCAATGACAACCTACAACATTTTAAACCACTACAGTATTGTGCAGCCCAAAGATGCAAATTTCAATGCAGGCATGCACCTTTCCTTTTTGTAAGAGCTGACCATTGTATTTACAGTAGCATAATTTGTCCTGTCAAACTGTGACTGCATAGCTTGCAGTATTTCATCACTGTCAGAAATACAACAATGTTAACAAGACAGCTGTCAGGGAGACAGCAATGTTAACATCAAGACCTCATCTGTTGGTCACACAGCAGTGTTAACAAGACCTTGGCTGTAAAAAATGCAACAATGTTAACAACAAGTCCCCAGCTGTCAAATACACAACAATGTTAACAACAGTACCTCAGGTATCAGGAACACAGTGGTGTTAATAAGATCTCAGCTGATATGGATCAGCAGTGTTAACAACAAGACCTCAGCTGTCAGAGACACAGGAGTGTTGACAACAAGACCTCAACAGTCAGAAATACAGCAGTGTTGACAACAAGACCTCAACAGTCAGAAACACAGCAGTGTTGACAACAGGACTTCAGCAGTGAGAAGCACAGCAGTGTTGAACACAGGGCATCAGTTGTCAAGTACATGGCAATGTTGACAACAGAACCTCAGCTGTCACTGACATAGCAATGTTGACCACAGGGCTTCAGTTGTCAGGAACACAGCTGCAGTACCTCTCAGCACTGACAGCCCCTGGCAACACTCGCTCAACCATGCACAGAAGCCTGTCACAAGGTCCTGTCACCATCAACATGCTGGCGGCCGAATGCAAAGTGATGCGTCTGCATGAAAAACCCACACTTGAAATGCGTTCCAAACCCATTCTCAATTCAGCAGCATCAATGATTTCTTTGTACGCTGCACGGCCTCTGCCAATCACGCGATCAAGTGCCGATGCCATCACTTCGGTCAAAGCCAAGAAAAGGATGGGCAGCGTGCATAATAAGCCATTGCTGGAGAAGCGAGCAAATGTTAATGCCCACGCTCGCAGTAGCAGGGAGACCTCTCCTGTGCGCCGATCTGTAACGTCAAACAGCGGAACCCCAAACATTGCTGACAAGAAAGCCACCAAAGTGTTTCTGTCACAGAAGCAGTCATCTTCTGTGAGGGATTGTGGGAAGCTGGTTCCATGTGCTCCACCAGCCACACCCACACCTGGTAATGCATTTGTGTGTGTATGTTACATTGAAGTGAGGGCAGGGAGTGGGGAAGGGGCGTGGGGGGGGGGGGGGGATGTGTTTGTGTGGAGTGGGGGGGGGGGGGGTTCCAACATTGTGTGCAGTGTACATATCTTGTTTTGTCTTTCATTAGGCATCAGCACAATAATCATTTTGATTATTCAGCTACTATTCTATTTAGTGTTATTTCAATTTCTACAGATGTGTTTCCATGCAACTGGTTGTTTGGGCCATCTCTTGTCAAAAGGTGGACATATGGTTTTTCATGCACAGTGATTTATGTGTGTGCTGTGCACACAAAGACGGAACAGGTATGGATGAGTCTGCACAGGTGTTGACTTGGGAAGAACTGAAAAAAACAGCCCTTCACCCTGTCTTGACCGAGACTCGAACCCACAGTAACCACTTTAGCTATGGCATCTTGTGTGTAGATATATTACCTATATATGTGTGCAAGCACATACAGATGTGTGTGTGTGTGTGTGTATGTGTATGTGTGTGTGTGTATGTGTGTGTGTGTGTGTGTGTGTGTGTGTGTGTGTGTGTGTGTGTGTGTGTGTGTGTTTGTGTGTGTGTGTGTGTGTGTGTGTGTGTGTGTGTGTGTGTGTGTGTGTGTGTGTGTGTGTGTGTGTGTGTGTGTGTGTGTGTGTGAATGGGTGCATGTGTGTGTGTGTGTGTTTTACACTTTTAGTTTTATACTTATGTGTTTGTTTTGTGTGTGTTTGGGAGTAGATACCACAGGAAATCATAGGATTCCTCAGCGCTCAGTAAACTACACAGATTACTCGGAGTATGATTTACTCAGGAAGAAAAATAAACAGCTAGTTCCAGTGTGAGAGGGAACCCAAAGTGCAGTAACATCATGGACCCTATCGATTTCAGTGAAATTTAAAAATCAAAATGGAACTAAAAAATAATTTCCCAACAGTGTTTTGGTCAATTTATGGTGTTTTTTTAAAATCAACATTTAAAAGTTATGGAAACAAGTCATCATTTAAGTCATGAAAACAAGGCCATGAGCACTGCCATTAATTTATGTCCATTCTGTCATGTTTTGTGTCTGTTCTGTCATGTTTTGTGTTATGTCATGAACAAGGCTGACATGTGTGGTACAAGTGTCTGTTATGTAAGTCATGAGCCAATTTTTGTTCTAGTCTTCATTGGTACCAAATGAACCAAAATGGCTGCAATGTTAGGGGCTCAAAAAAAGAAAGAAAAAAAGTGCATCTGTTGCATTTTAATAGTGAAGTTTGTGAATGCAAATAAATACTTGCACAGTTTCTACATTTCCGGATCAGATTAACTGTTTAACTGGCTTTGAATCCCCTTTACTGACAGTAGCAAGGGGCCCAGGAAGTGCGGAGAAGGTCACACAGAGTAAATCCTTCATTTGCTGCTGCAGTTTGTTTAACACCCCTTGTCCTCTGTGGACTGTACCCTTTTCTGCTCTCTGCAGTCAGTGTGTGTGTAATTGTCTACTGTGTGTGTAATACAAGGGGTGGCTGCGGGGAGTTTAGTGTGTGAGCTGATGTGTTTGTGTGGGAATGTGTGCGTGTGGGACTGGGGGAGATGGGCTGTATACTATCCAGTCACTTAGCATTTTTTTATTTTTTTTTATTGATACCCAGTTTATATTTACTTTAAAAGTATATTATGCTTATTAAAAGAAATGAAGAGAGCAGGTTGACAAGTTCTAATGTTCCCAATATTTTGGTCTTGGCCATCATCTTCACACACATGCATGCACACACACACGCATGCATGCGCACACACACACACACACACACACACACACACACACACACACACACACACACACACACACACACACACACACATGCAGACACACACACATGCACACACAGGGAAAGGTGTTATAAAACAATTTTTGTCTGTTTCATTTTGATTATCCCTTTTTGTGCTTCCATTACAATGCCAATGGCTTTCTGTTTGTTTCAGAACATCTAAAACAGTATGATTACGTCCCAAGTTTGTCTGATATAAAAGTAAGTTATTGTCAAGTTGATCTGTGGCTGTCATGGCTTTAACATGTAAACGTCTAAAGCATGCATACTGCACCAATCCATTTTGGAAAAACGAAGAAGAACTAAGATTTGGCAAAATGCTTCTGAAAAACAAGATAAATTTCCAGTGCCTGTGTGTGTGTGTGGAGGGTGTGGTGTATGCATGCATGCATACATATGTGTGTGTGTGTTTGCGTGTGTATGTGTGTTTGTGTGTTCACAAGATACACGCATGAATGCCAGTGGATAGTTCTATAACTGCCATGACACAATACCTTACACTGATCAGTCGCAGAGACACATGCGGCAGAAACTGGAGAGCATGAACAAAGTGGACCAGAGGAAGGTGGACAGAAAGCGTGAGGAGCTGGTGCGACAGGAGAAACTCTCTTATAAAGAGAAAGTTGCAGAGCAGAAGAAAAGACAACGACAAGAGGTAATGCTGCTTCTCTCCCTTCCACCCTTGCTCTCTTGGAAACACCCTTTTTTTTCTTTTTTCTTTTTTTCTTCTTCAGTTTTACTGCATGGAAATTTGCAAGGAAACCAAATGAGAATAACATTTCTTTCACAGTTTTTTTTTAAGCAGATGCTTCAGTGTGGGTCAGTCTGTCATGGAATTTGCAGAAATATGTCAGTACATATCATATGATATCAGTTTTATGGCTCATAGCCATTTGCGAGCTAAGCTGTATTTTGATGTGTATTATGGTAAACATTGTTCTTTTTTAAGAGTGCTGACCTGTCTTGCCTGGTATATGTATACATGTAGTCTTTCTTCCTGCATGTTTAGAGGAGTGTCCCCTGTAGTTTTTTGATCGATCATCTCCTGCATGTGTGATGTCTGCCAGAATGGTAAGCACTCAGTAACAGTTACAATGGGTCTGTTGCAGATCTATGCTCTCAACAAGGTGATGACAGATCTGGAGTACAAAAGCTTTGAGGAACTGGTGAGAACGAAAGGGTTAAATGAATGATGCCAGCTGGTTGCAGCTCATCTGGAACTGCCTCTGCCTGACTGCCAGCCTGTGACTGCCTGTACAGTGTATATATACCTGAATATTTAAAGACAAGCACCTTAGTACTGCGTGTTGACAGAAATGGCCAGGTAACCAGTGACGAATGATGTGGCTTGGGGCTGTGATGTTCCACTGCTGGTGCCACAGTATTGCATCTTAACAGAAATGGCCAAGAAACTGGAGACAAATGATGTGGCTTTGGCCATTGAAGTTCCACTGCCACTGCTGCTGCCTCAGTTAATGCCCCTCAGATGGATTTCTCTCCACGCTGCTGACTAGCTGTTGTGAATTTAGTGCTGACTTATCAGTACTTCTTCCTGTCAGTCGCTGATCACAAAGACAGTTCACTCTGCATGGCGAATCAAGCTCCAGTTCCTGCTTGTGGCCACAGAACTTGGTCTGCAGGGGGGTCTCCACTGGCCAGTGAGTCTTCCTCAACATGTTGTAGCTGGGACATGTCAGCAGGACGCGCTGTGCTGTCTGCTTCTCCAGGCTGCAGGAACACAGGGGTGAAGGGGCTATAGCCTCATTTTGGTGACACAGATTAGTACAGGCTTCGACAAGTTTCTGTATGCATCTGTGGCACTTCAACACTGCCGAAAAATTAAAGTCCATGAACATCAACAAGGAAAGCACAGTGTGTGACTGATGCTTCCAGTGCAGGCCTGCATGATGCCGACAACACAGAGCACTTCAGCATTGTTGATTACCAGTAATGGCAGAGGAACTGATCTGTGTGATGCCAACAGGGAAACCTTGCACCTGAGTGCTAATCACTGCTGTTTGTTTGCAACACAAAACACTCGCCAGTGTGGAGTAACTGCTGAGGAAATGGCTGTAATGTGTCATGCTGCATCAACTGTGTTTCACAGTTGTCTGTGCCTGTATGTACTCATTGACAACCATGCTGAGGAGATGCAGAGCTCAGGAGCAACATGAAAGACCAGGTGGACATCCTGGGATTCCTGTCCCTAATAGTCTGTCCAGTCTCTGTGGACGTGAAACAATAGTCTGTACAGTCTCTGTGGACGTGAAGCAACAGTCTGCAAAGTCTCTGTGGATGTGAAGCAATAGTCTGTATAGTCTCTGTGGATGTGAAGCAATAGTCTGTACAGTCTCTGTGGACGTGAAGCAACATTGAAGAAGATGCTGATAAGCTGTCCCTGTTGTCTGGCTTCAGCTATGCTCCAGTGTTTCCTGTGTGCCTACATCACACAACACTTTAACAGTCAACAGAATTGCCAAAGAGAGTATGTTTGACACAGGCACCTCTGCTTACATAAAATTACATAACAGACAAATTCAACACTGCAAGGAACTCACCATTGTGTGGCATCCACTTTGACTCTCATCACTGTCTGCCTGATATGTGTGTGTGTGTGTGTGTGTGTGTGTGTGTGTGTGTGTGTGTGTGTGTGTGTGTGTGTGTGTATGCATGCACGTGCGCATGTGTGTGTGTTTGATGGGCACCAGCAAATGCTTAGATCTCAGTACAACAGCTATTGGCTGTTAATGGAGTCTGTATTTTTTTGTTCTGGCACCATGTGCTATAAATTTACTGCTCCAAATAATGTGTGTTATGTCCCCAACAGGATGGTTACGTTTTGGACAGTCCTGCATTGTTTTAATGCTTGGACTGCCTGAACAATGTGTGTGTAGCCTCTCTGCTGCAAGCATTGAGGTTGTTTTGTTACAGCCATGGTTCAGTACATGATGTCACAACAATCTGTATTCAAATTGCAGTACAAGTCAGAGCACCGGCATGCCATGATAGCCCCTTATGGGGTCAGATTTTATAATCAACAAGCTCAACAGTGCCTGACCTGTAATATGTGCCAAATAAATCTATAACATAGGATACAGAATCTCAGTGCAAACATTTGTTTTAAAGCAGTGTTTGTAATAGCTCATTGTTGAGCCTTCTCTTCAATTTCTGCAACCAGAGTTTTGTAGTCTTCATTTAGAGCATTCAAAGGAATTGTAGTGCAAAACAATATTTCATCAGTCTGCATTTGCCTGGGTCTGCTTGCAGTGTTGTTAATAATAATAAAGAGGATCTCTAGCGTGCCCATCTACCGCACAAGGTGGCAGCACAGGGCACTTTACAATAACCCTAACCACACACACACACACACACACACACACACACACACACACACACACACACACACACACACAGAGCATCGAACAAATCCTATGTAAGGTTTTATGTTTGACAAGTTTGATGGCCAAGAAACTCCATCCTCAATGAAGACTAAACTCGGGTCAGAACACAGCATGTCAAAAAAGATCTCTTGCAAGTGTAATTAGAGCTGATCATGACTTTCAGAATTACTTTACAGTCAAGCAGTCCTTTGGTGTGATGAGGACTCCAAAACAATTAACATATTAACTTGTTCCTGCAAGGTACATTAATTAGTGTGAATTTAAAGTGTTTCCTTTGGTACAACTTTTGATGTAGTTATTTCAGTTGCCAATTAACACAGCTGTTAATAAAGTGCAGAATCTTAGTTGGTTTTAATCATTCAAGCTGACTACCAGAGATGGAGAAAACATTCATGGCTACATTTTGATCTTGTTCTCCCTTCTGTCGGAACCTCTCTCTCCAGTGTTCTGCACTAAGCATAGTTATGGCCATACAAGCTTTTGATCTCAGCACTACGTTGCTTTTTGTTGGTGGAATGCACAATGAATAGGATTCCAGCAGCGTTTAGATGACTGTACTTTGATTCATTTGACTGCAGCTGATATCTCTCATCATCAGTGGATGTGTGCCATTAATTACTTTAGAGGGTTTATTTCAAAATTTGCCAGTCTTTTGTTTGATCATGCTTTTTAACTTGTGGGTCAAATATGGCAGCCACTCTTTGGGCTTTTTAAACAAAATATTATTTGTGGCATTCTGATTGGTTGATTGGCCACTCAGAACCTGTATTTATTCAATTCCTGCTGTGCATCATGAGCTATAAATATAACATTTAATTATGTGGCTGTTTGACTGAACTTAAAGTTTACAAACAAACCCACCAGCTCTTCCCTCTGTGTGCATGCATGCACTTGCTTCCTCAGAGGTCTTTTACTTATGCTGCACCATCTGTCTAAACAGTCTCAGCTCTTTGTTGGTAAACTGATTTACAAAACCTGGTAAGCAATGCATTGCTCTCTCTCTCTCTCTCTCTCTCTCTCTCTCTCTCTCTCTCTCTCTCTCTCTCTCTCTCTCTCTCTCTCTCTCTCTCTCCACCTCTTCCAAATCAGACTTGATTTGTAAGACTGTGCCTGCCTTAAAAGGAAGGACTTTGTGTTAGTAAGCACTGTTGACTGGTTTTGTTGAAAGAACATATGCGTTTTTGAAGCACATGTTTCTCCATCCATTAAAAGAATGATTATATATAATAGAATGATTATATATACACATATCTGTCTTGTCAAAGTTAATCTGTGTTTTGCAGGCACAATATCTATGCACTGTAATACTTGCCATGAATGATTGTACTATGCATAATTTTATAATATTTATTCACACTGAATGAATGAAATATGGAGAGGATTGGGATTTTTTTATGGGTTAAACTTGCCAAGTGAGCCTAATTATAATAAAATATAGATGAGGTTATAGGCCTGCATAGTTTGGCTTATTATCAGCTGTGCAGTGTATAATCTTGTGTGTGTGTGTGTGTGTGTGTGTGTGTGTGTGTGTGTGTGTGTGTGTGTGTGTGTGTGTGTGTTCATGCACAGGCATGAATGTACTTTAACAAAGCTCAGGTCTTCATGCAAATCACATAGAATGTTAAAATTGAATACTCTTTGTGACAGTGACTGAGACATGATCAAGGGCATGTAGATTTTCCACAAAATTATGCTTGACTGGCAGCAGTGGGGGTGGAGGTGGGGGGTATGGAGGAGGGGAGGGGGGGGAGAGTTGGATCATTTTACATAACTAAAATGAGAAGTTGATTAACCCTCTCACCATGTTTACTTCTTAAAATGACAGACCTGTGTTACCCATTTGTCACTTGCTTCACATGCCCCTGTAACCCCTTTGTCACTTGCTTCACATGCCCCTGTAACCCCTTTGTCACTTGCTTTACATACCCCTGTAATCCATTTGTCACTTGTTTGACAATGGCCCTGTGACCCCTTTGTCACTTGTTTGACAATGCCCCTGTGATCCCTTTGTCATTTGTTTGACAATGCCCGTGTGACCCCCCTTTGTCACTTGTTTGACAATGCCCCTGTGACCCCCCTTTGTCACTTGTTTGACAATGCCCCTGTGACCCCCCTTTGTCACTTGTTTGACAATGCCCCTGTGACCCCTTTGTCACTTGTTTGACAATGCCCCTGTGACCCCCCTTTGTCACTTGTTTGACAATGCCTCTGTTACCCTTTTGCCACATGCTTATTAAGATTGTTAAAAGGCATTTCTTTGCCAAAAATGTGCCAGCTGCACACTGTTTATTTCCTTTTTGATAAAAAGCATTTATTTTTAACCTTTCGTGTCTCAAATACCTTTCTCTGAGCACTGGCTGCCACTACCATTCAAGAGCCTGTATCATTGTCTGTCAGTGGTGTTGGGATATTTGCTGCATATTATTATTAACCCCTGTTTGTGCTTAGTTACAGTAGCTCTCCACGAATGGCCCACACAAAAGTGTTTTACAGTCTTCAAGCTACAGCTGTTGTCCACGTGCACATGCTATAGGCAAACCTTGGCGTCACCAACACACAACCTTGGCAAATGAACAGGCTGAAGCTGAATTTATTACAAGAATAATAATTATGACATACTATTTTTAAGTGACAGTGATACTTGGCCCAGATATAATCATCAGTCGACTGGGTTTTAAGAATCGTTTTGTCTGTCCCAAAGATACTAGCGCTTTCCTAGATGAGTGTTTAAAACAGCTTGAGCCTCACCCCCATTTTGTTTGACAGATAATGTGTGGATTTTTGGAATTTCTTTTTTAAGTTTTTTAAAACAGGACCTTGGTAAATGTTCAGCTGTTGCAAGAACAGCACTTGCCGTGTGATGATCACTGGCTGCACTGCAGGTGATACTGATGCTTTGCAAAACATTTCTAATTATAAAGTACAGATGGTTTTCAATTAAAATTAGCCACCACTGGTTTTCTAATGAGGCTAGAACATGTGCAGTGTTGTGATGTGTTGCCTGAAACAAACCATGCTCCATTGCTTGGTTATATGCTTTTGTGCCATGTGCATTATTCTCCATCAGAATCAGTTCAAATCATTTGTACCGAAAGTCTTTAAGAGTCTGATATTTATGTTTCTGGGTAAAAGCGAAGACAAAACAAGAAGATGTTTGCAACAAGAAGAAGCAAGTTTTGAGAGTTGAAGTGAAATCTCCATGAATATGCCAGCTTTGATCTTCTGATCACCGCCATCAGTTTTGTCTCTTTATACTTGTAGCTGTCTGCGCATTTAAGGCTGTGCAGCAGTTCTGTTAGGGGCATCCATTAGCCTGTATGCACCTACCTGTTTTGTATCCACTGTACTTGCCATGGAATTTACAATAAGAAGTTAGATTATTTACATGTATTAAACTATGACATCACCAAAATCGATTGCATGTGCCCTAGTTTTCATTTGTGGTAACATTTGATATCTATATTCATGTATAAATCACAGTGATTAATTTTTGGGGGGACTAGATTAATCTTTAATGTGATTAAACCACAGATACCTGAAATCTATACTCCAACTGTTTTATGCCGTCCAGTATTACATGTGTGACAAGATGCTTTAGAATGCGTGTGCTTTTAACATTTCATCCTTAAAAAAAAGAAATTCATGTCAAAGAGTGCACTGTAGAGCATGGTTATAATCTTGTGTGTGCACTTTATTTTTCAACAGCATGTGTGAATCTTTGGAGGAGGAAAAATTGTGTTACAAAACCAGTGAGCCAATATACAAAAACAAAGCTTACTCAGTAAGCACTGAAAAGCTTAAATCCTTTACATGTGTGCAAACACCAGACAGTTCTTTTACAGGAAGACAGTGAACATTTTTAGACTAATCTTTGAATATATATTTTGGGAGTCTGCTTGCGATTGTGGGGAAAGAAAAACAGATTGGGTCTTTCTTTTTTTGTCAGTGTGGATATATTTTTCTACCAGTTCTCTACAAAATAAAATGGTTTTGTGCAGTGCTCTGAACATCCACATACATCAGTAGTGTGTGTGTGTGCACATGTGTGCATGCATGAGTGTGCATCATATCTTTCTGACAGAATGTTTCAGTGTCACAGAATAACCCCTGAAGCTTATCAATGCTTTGCCATTGATTAGGCAGTAGACTTTATTTGTGATTTACTCAGTACACATACTGCAGAACTGCTCGTGTCAACCATAATTATTTATATTTCACTGTTGTGTGCACTTGTTTGGGCCAATAAACTGATAATGCTGTTTGAATTTTTAACATTGATGTGTGCATGCATGTGTTTGTGTGTGTGTGTGTGTGTGTGTGCATACATGTGTGTGTGTGTGCATGCATGTGTGTGTGTGTGTGCATGCATGTGTGTGTGTGTGTGTGTGTGTGTGTGCATGTGCATGCATGCGTGCATGTTTGTGTGAAAAGCATGACAAAAAAGGCAGAATCTTGCAATATATACTTGCAACAAACCAGCATAGGCCTAGTAAAAAATTTGAAGTGAAATTACAGGAGATATCTTGTAATTCTACCATGCAAACCATGATGCTGCCATTAAACTGGGATGAAATGGCAATTGAGTCCAGAAGCAGCAAAATAATGATGCCACAGACCTATAGCTTCACTAAAAACTAACACACCTTTGTTCCATCAGTTTTATTTAATCGACACCTGTCGGTAGCAGAAGCTATAGCAACCATGCAGTTATTTGTGTGTCATGCAGTATCCCCAAAGATTGGCATCTGGTTGCATTCAGTTCAAGCACAGCCTGGTGGACATTGTTGTAAATGGCCCCTTTATGGAACGGGCCTAACTGTAGCACAGTTTTATGGAGAGTGAACTCCAGTCATTTAACTCGTGCTTAGCTGATGCCACAAAGTGGTGGTCATGCACTAAGTTTACCTGAACTGAACAGGCAGCTAAAATGCATTACCTGTTCAGTTCACAAAATCCAAACACACGAAAGGTTCAAAAGAAACTTAGTATGACACAGCAAAACTTGCGAATACTGGGGGTTAGCCCTTTGTCAAGCCACAGAACAACAGTTAAATGGTGAAAAATGAAATTGAGTCTACTATCTGCTTGTGGTAACATTCTTTTTCACCTTTTGTGTGTTTGGATTTTGTTTTTGAGTGCTAGCAGTCATCCTTGGTTCAGTTTTTCTTTCTTCTTCTTTTTTTTCCAGTTCACACAAACTGATCACCAAGCTGCTTGGCTGCGGACAAGAACTGGAAAAATAACCACAGTTATCACCAGAACTGGAAAGATAACCACATTTATCACCAGAACTGGAAAGATAACCACATTTATCACAAGAACTGGAAAGATAACCAGTTATCACCAGAACTGGAAAGATAACCACATTTATCACCAGAACTGGAAAGATAACCACATTTATCACCAGAATTGGAAAGATAACCACAGTTATCACCAGAACTGGAAAGATAACCACAGTTATCACCAGAACTGGAATGACCGTAGCTGTGAATGCCAAGAATATCTGAACTGAATGAGCCACTGAACATTTCAAGAACAAGAATGTGAAATGGATTAATAGCTTTATTGTTACAAGTTCTTGTTTTATATACATAAAGTAAAAGAGTTAATGCACACAATCTTCAAATATCAACATGCTGATTATCACAGACATTTCTAGCTGCTTCAGCAATATACAGTCTACTAGCTTACATAACGAGACCAGCTCTGCAAAATGAACAGAATTTCAAATGTATCAATGAGTAAATATTAATCTCAAAACAACAAAGTAGTGAAATCATTGCTCTTTCCCTCAAATTAATCAGTATATTACGTGCAGCCTACACACTTTTCTTTTTTGATGAATATAAAGAAACTCAGTTTAACATCATGAGATTATTCAGCTTGGAGGCTGTGTCAGGGTCTGAACATACAGTCTCAATGCCTAACCCCATGCCTTTTAACAAGAGTCACACCAAATGGCTTCAACAGAATGTACAAACAAAAAACAAAACAAATCAGTGTTTCACGCCAGCATATGAATGCATGGTCACTAGATTATGTAATGCAACAGAAGAGAGATTTAGTTCACCATCACAACAGACATCTTTGAGGAGCGTAATATTGAATACATTTTGTGGCCTGCCACATATAAAGGTAAAGAGTATAGAAACTGCCCGTAAATACATCAATGGACGGAACAGCATGTGATTACACTAGTATTTACATCAGAAAGGCAAACTGTTACATGGAATAATGTGAACAGACTGCTAACTGACAGCCCTGCATGAACCAAAACAATTACTGGCAATGTTTTGTTTTTATTTGAGGAATATTCATCTGGATTATGTAAGAAACAAAAAACACTTAATTCTGAATCATTTGAGAATGTTTACATGATTAAACACATGAGTCACTTCAGCAAAACTCAATGCCATCATAGTTAAGTTAAAAACAAGGATATTTTGACTAACCACCAGCAATTAGACAGTACACGTAACGTATATAAACTTCAGTTATTACAAATGTGTTTGATAATTAAAGAAACACTGAAAGTGCTTGCATTAGCAGGACTTTGTACAATGAAACTGTAATAAGAACTTCCTTAAACTAGGATGCTAATTAGACAGTACAGGTAATGTATCTCAACTTCAATTATTACAAATGTGCTTGATAATTAAAGAAACACTGAAAGTGACTGCATTAGCAGGACTTTGTACAATGAAACTGTCATAAGAACTTCCTTAAAATGGGATGCCTCTTGTCTGCAAAAGCAAGGCACAAACGCAAATGCAATTATGCTATTACGTATTCTTGTGGCCACAACGTACACAAAGTGCATTCACAAAGACCTTCAGTCCAGACCACCAGATCGTATGCGTATGGTTAAAAAGTCAGTTTTCCTCTGTTATTTGTTGTTGTTTTTGTTGTTACATTTAAGAATGTAGCCCTCTGATTTTTTGTCAAAGTTTTTTTAATTTTTTACTGTTATTATTTTTTAAGACTAAAACCTTTTGGCTTTTTGTCAGCTTTGGCCCAGTGTTAAGCAGACCAAACTTATTGTATATCTTGGTCAGACTGGGATGATACCAACCAACTCAATCAGCCTGTCTCTTTGTGATTTTCAAAGCACAAGGCTTGATAGTATTTGATGGTTCTGGTTCGTTAAATTGCACATAAATTGTTTTCTTTGGTCATGAGTTTTTCAAACAGTATTAGGAGTTTATTTCTGTTAGAAAACAGCACTTTATAAGAACTACTCATCACAATTATGATCTTTCTTTGATGAAATAGGCCAAGAACAGGCACAAGAAATGATAAAAATAATGTGATCTTCACGACATGCCCATTAGGAAACTCTGCAATGGCAGCAATGACAAAAAAAGTCACTACCTCGGGCAGTTAACCAAAAGGTCACTACCTGGGGCAGTTAACCAAAAAGTCACTACCTGGGGCAGTTAACCAAAAAGTCACTACCTGGGGCAGTTAAACAAAAGGTCACTAACTGGGGCAGTTAGCCCAAAAGTCACTACCTGGGGAAGTTAACCAAAAAGTCACTACCTGCGGAAGTTAACCAAAATGTCACTACCTGGGGCAATTAACCAGAAAGTCACTACCTGGGGCAGTTAACCAAAATGTTACTACCTGGGGCAGTTAACCAGAAAGTCACTACTGGGGCAGTTAACCAGAAAGTCACTACCTGGGGCAGTTAACCAAAACGTTACTACCTGGGGCAGTTAACCAGAAAGTCACTACTGGGGCAGTTAACCAGAAAGTCACTACCTGGGGCAGTTAACCAAAACGTTACTACCTGGGGCAGTTAACCAGAAAGTCACTACTGAGGCAGTTAACCAGAAAGTCACTACATGGGGCAGTTAACCAAATTTGCTGATGCACTGTGCATTAGCAGACACAAGGAAATATTGCTGATTATTTAACACTTGCCTGCTTTTCTTCTGTGCACTGTGTTTGCATACATAACGAAACATTGCTTTAAAATATAAACCTGCTGACACAAAATTAATGAAAAATCATTGCTGGGGTGTACACCTTATATTTCTTAGCATTCTCCTTAGTGGAGATCCTCAACAATGATAATAACAACATTATGCTCTAGTTCTCCAAGTTGGAGCACATGGCCCATGACAAAGAACCCAAACAAAGATAAAGGTCAGCTTGAAAATGAAGAAAACATGCAACTTATTCCACTGCAGGCACGGAATACTTGTTCTGTCAATATTTCTGCAACAAAAGTACTTTTTTGCTTGAAACTCGATTTCCTCAGAATGCAGCCATGATGGTTTACTCTTTATCAATGAAGAGATGAAAAAAGTAAGCTTGCGGCATGAAGTACACACTCTTTATCAATGAAGAGATGAAAAAAGTAAGCTTGCGGCATGAAGTACACTTCTGCCACATAATCATTTTCTCTTTTAACAAAATGTAGACAATAAACTGACTTAAAAAAAGGTTGTGAGTGGGATTTTTGGTTGTTTTTTTCTCTTCTTTTTTTCTTCTCTTTTCCCCCTCATTCCATTCCTACTGAGAGTGCCTGCATTGGCTGGCCCTGTAGGATTTTTCGTTCTGCAGAAGTAATTTTGTTAGTCCCAATACCTTGCTTTAAAGGAGGTTCTACAATAATTATGTTTGATGGACTAATATTTCTGATGCAATTGCTGTCCCACAACTTAAAGACAACAACTCAAAGTTCAATGTTGCTTTATGTCCACAGAGACCATTAGAGCTGTTAGGGACAGGGAGCCCAGGGCAGCCACTCGATTTTCACACAGCTCCTGAGCTCTGTAAAAAACCTCAAAGACCAAACAGTTCTTCACAGTCACCAGGCTTTCAAACCTGAGTCTGCAGCACTACATCAACCACGAGCCCAAAGAGCTGGTCAGTGGTGTCCATGTCGTTAAGCCAGACCCTTCTTCACATCGTCACTGGACCCCCCTGACCCACTGCTGCCAGCCTTGCCCTCTGACCCCAGTGATGTCCTTGACCCAAAGCTGCCATCCTTCTCCTTCATCTTGTTCAGTTTCTCCATGGTGGACAGAGTGGGAAGGTCGTTGAGGGCGTCGGAGGTCATCAGGTGCAAGCCTGAAGCAAATGCAGATTGCAGGAACAAAGATTGTTTTGTGCCTGTGTTCACAGATATATTTACTTCTTTTGAATACATGTCTCCATCATTTAGAGCTTCTCAGGTTTGTCAGCTGAGAGTATTCTCCCATGCTAACAGAGTCTACTAACTGGAAGGTGGTTTTCTTTCATTAGCATTGTGCTGATATCCTCTCACCATTATGCACTCATGGTCACTGATGAGCTACTCAGGCAGTGAATCACGCATCTGACCGAGGCAACCAACACAGTGATGATCCCCACCAGAATCAGATTTTAGATACCCCAGCTGCTGATTCAGCTCCATGGCAGACTGACGCATCCAATAAGCTCTTCAAGAAAGGAGTATGGCTTTCTCCTCTCCTCTACCCGACCCCCTCCATCCCAACCCCGCCTTGATTCACACTGTTTAAAGTCTTCCAGATCTAAATATGGTGCCCCAACAATCAGTTACTTGCTTGCTATTATTTTTTCTCTCTTTTTTCTACACTTCAAGCAAAATATACATCTGTTGCTGAGAAAAACATAAACTGCATGGACAAAATGATTGGCGGAATGCAGCCAAAGCCAAGAATCACAAGCACACTTACTCTCAGTGTTACCCACATGCATAGCTTTAAAAGCTCCCACTCTTCTTCAAATGTGTGTCAAATGTCATCCCATCAAACATCCAAGGATTCTATGTAGTTATGTACCGACAGAATCTTCACTCTTCCACAAACTTTCAGTACTTTTGGGGACCTCAACTCAGCCTGCAGCAGCCATTGCCTACACAAAATGGGATCGCCTGAATGAACATTTTACTCCGGCAATCTGTTGCTATGGTTACCGCTACTTTGTACATACACTGCTATGGATACTTACACTCATCAGCCATGTCCCAGGCATCGCGGTCAGCGGCATGATCTCTAACCTGGTCCAGCACAACATCCAGGTTAAACTCCTGGGCCTTCCTCCTGTTGACATCAAAATCAGTGCTTGGTATGTTTTCCTGGTATATGTGTTGGGGAAGGGGTTGGGTGGGATGGGGGGTGGAGGTGTAAAGTGAAAATACCCCAAAATACACAGGCTACATAATTTCATTTAATGAACTTTTGCTTCTTCTTTTTTTCTTTTTTTAATCTCTGTTGTTGTTTTTCAATGCACACAAACAAGTACCAAACAAATAAAGATATTAAATGAGGTTTAATACCACAACCCACTGCCACTGCATTAGCATATATATAGCAATCAATTGCTCTCTGGCAATTTTAAAATCTGCTGCTTAAGGCTTAACACACACACACACACACACACACACACACACACACACACACACACACACACACACACACACACACAGAAGGAAGTGTGTGTATGTGTGTCAGGGTGCATGTGCATGCACATATGTGCACGTGTGCATGCATGCGTGTGTGTGTGTGTGTGTGTGTGTGTGTGTGTGTGTGTGTGTGTGTGTGTGTGTGTGTGCATGTATAATATGCTTCCTGGTAATTTCACTACTGCTCTTTCTGACCTGTCTTTATACAGTCCATGTATGAAGGTATAAAAAGTCATGAAAAATACACCTGGTTATCACATTACTCAAGATGCTGTGTCTAGTTTACAGGAGCGAATTCAGTGATCCAAGTGAAAAAAAAGTCCAATAGACCTACAGATAGTTGCTGTCCATGTACTGGTTTCTCTGAATCACCTGAGCTATGTCCCTGTACTTCTCTCTCTGTGACTCACTTGATGTCCAGGTACTGCTTTCTCTCACTCACCTGATAGCCATGTACTTTTCTCTCTGACTCACCTGATGTCCATGTACTTCTTTGACTCACCTGAGTTGATATCCATGTACTACTTCTTTCTCTTACTCACCTGAGCTGATGTTCATATACTTCTTTCTCTGACTCACCTGAGCTGATGTCCATGTACTTCTTTCTCTGAATCACCTGAGCTGATGTCCATATACTTATTTCTCTGACTCACCTGAACTGATGTCCATATACTTCTTTCTCTGACTCACCTGAGCTGATGTCCATGTACTTCTTTCTCTGACTCACCTGAGCTGATGTCCATATACTTCTCTGACTCACCTGAGCTGATGTCCATGTACTTTTTTGTCTGACTCACCTGAGCTGGGGCGACTCCAGCATGCAGTGGATGATCTTGACCACCACCTTCTGCAGCACTGCATTGTGGGTACGCACCATGGCAACCAGGGAGTCACGCACACGGCTCTGCTTCAGCAACTGCTCACAGGTCTGTGGATCAGTACATCACCATGTCATTCATGCACTACTTGGCTGTGTGTCCACCTGCCGCTAAAGACCCTGTAGGGTTCAGGCAGTGACGTCAAATGTAAGTAATTTTTTTAATGCATCAACTGCTTGACCTAAAGCAAGTTACAGATATCTGATTGAAAACATAAAAGGAAAAAGGCCCTTCTTTCAATGAGCCAGGCTTCCAGCCGTGAAACATAAGAAGCCACGGCATTCAATGAGATGCAGAATATGACAGTCATGGTCACAAAAGTTTGTGATCAAACTGGATAACGAAAAAGGCTGTTAAAGGAGCCAAACAACAACAAACATAATCTCACTGGATTTTTTGATTCAAAACAACAACAAACATAATCTCATTGCATTTTGTCTACTCTGAATTTACCTACATACCAGATGACATTTGTCATTAGCAGTTCAGGTCTTTAGTGTTGAGCCCTTAACGTTATGCATGTGGCCTCAGTTGAGCATTATAAGCTTATTTGGATACTGAAAGCAAGAGAGCAAACCAAGTGTTCTCACGTGAGGGTTTTCAGCGAAGTAGAGCAGGATCTTGGAGGCCAGGAGATAGAGACGGTCATCCAGTGTTCTGAACGGCAGCTGTACCAGCAGCTCCAGCAACTCCTCCTGTAAACATGGAAAACAAGTATGTTCACAGCAGCAAGGATAGCTCAGTGGTCAAAGCACCAGACTCATATAGTCATAATTGAAAAGTTGTGGGTTCAAGTCCCTGCAGGAGCAGTGGGATAAAAACAAATGTCCAAGGTCAACTCTCTGTGCAGACTCTTATTTCAGTATCCATTCCACCGCCAAGATACCACAGCAGCATGTAAAACTAAAAGATCCAGGTCATTCTGCCAAAAGTGCAGGTGGCAGGTTCCAGTGAAACACACATGCACCCTCTGTATGTGCCTTTGAATAAAGTGACACTGTAAACTGGTGCACGGTTACATGGTGTACCCAGAACTTGGTCTGAGATGGCAGCAGTTTCACACGGCACCAGCCATGTAACAAGCAAATAGCGCTGTCAGTACACCACTTTGGCGGATACTCAGGAATGTCTGCACATTTTTGGTGGATATTCAAAAATGTGTTGTATAAGACTACAGTCACTCATTAAGACAACATGTGACAGGAGCACAGTGAGTGCTCAAGAGCAGAAAACAGCACACGATATCAAAACCCAGTCAACTGTGAAGGTCATAATTATCACTCTGTGAGTAACTCCAACAGCTCCTGTGAACAAGGACAACAAATAACCAGTTGATTGTGAAGGTCATATCACTCTATAAGTACAAGACACAAAGGGATCATGCCTTCTCTGGCCTTCCAGCCTGGAACTCTTTGCCACGTGCATGTGTGTGAGCAAAGAGTGCAGCCTTACAGCATGACACTCTTCTGTGAGATAATCATTGCTATCATCTCTGAAAGTAAAATCTGCCAAAATCGCACTAGGTACAGACATCAAAATGTTTCATGCAAGAACACGTTGTCATCACATGTGCACATGCTGGCATGCAGTGTCGGAGTAAACCAAGACAAATCAGGGTATGACAATAACTGTTTTCCCACTTGCCCTGTAGGGCAAGTAGATGAATTTTCTACTTGCCCGAGTGGCAAAACTAGTTGCCCATGCCAGATTCTTAAAATCAAATGTTTTGATAAAAATAGGTGATATGTTTGTCAAATTGATTTTGATGGGCAGAAAATGTGATAAAAGTTCTAATTAGACTCACACACACACACACACATACACACACACAAACCATCTTCCCCACAAAGTTACATAAATCTGTAACAGTGTTAATCGCCAGGTCCATGCTTGAAAGAGATGAAATTCTGTAAAGTACTCAGGCTTATACTAAAAATCATAAAAATCTACAGTGCCACTGCCAGTGGTACCTGTCTCAGTACTAATGGTATCGGCAGCAATAAATCATTGCAGTACAGAATGTGACTGAACATAACTGCCAACAGGCAGTTACTGTTCATTTCATTCTAACACTGTAACAATTCTAATTTCAGAATTTTAATTACTGTTAATATTAATTACCCAAACTGCCATGCATGTCCCAAGCCATGACCCAACATAGCCCAGGCAGCTTGGATCAGTGGTTGTATTTTTTAACACAAAGAACTGTGCCAAGCCTGCACCAGATACATTATTTTCTGTGTTAATAAAGGATTCAGGTTTATGCTAGTTTATTCCTGCCTTCATTATCTGTTATTTAAGAATGAGTTTTTTGTTTTTGTTTTGTTTTTAAGGTCCAGTGTTTCCCCTATTTCCACGATAAAACAAGATCGCGAGTCAGGAGTAGTGTCCCTTTGCTGAACGAAAATTCCCGATCAGAACATGATTATGAATTTGAACATTTTAGCGGCCACAATTATGTCTTTTAAAATGCTCATTGATTACACTTTGGATCTGACACCCCCCCCCCTCTCCCCTTGCCCCCAATCCCTCCCTCAAAAGAAAGAGAAGACGAAGAAATTGCTTTAAAATTCCCACTTGTACTGGCCCATGTCGTCATTGCAAACACCCCAAGCAAATTCTTTCGTCTGCACTTGGGAACAAACTTCCTCTCTTTTGACTGGGATCTGTTAGCTTTTAGCTATTCAAACTTATTTTTGTTTTCATCCCCCCCCCAGCTTTTAGCTATTCAAACTTATTTTTGTTGTCACAGTGACTCGAAATCTAGTGCTTGAATTGAAATATGATACTGTCAATAAAAAAAATGATAACGCCTTGCCTGGTCAGGCAGACCACTGAGATCTTCACCTGCCCGACCAAGTAAGTTACCTGCCCCGGGCAGTCCTTATTGTCATACCCTGCAAATGCCGATCACGTGCAACTGTGTCTGCTCACCTGTCTGCAGATGAGGTCCGCATTCTCAATGGCCAACAGCTCCAAGGTCTGCAGGGTGAAGCGAAGCGTGTCTGCATCATTGCTGTGACACAGCTGAACCATTGCTTTCACTGCACGCAGTCAACAGAAACATTCCTTTTGTCCAGAAACAACAACAATGGCGGCACAGTCAACAGAAACATTCCTTTTGCACAGAAACAACAACAGTGGTCCAGTCAACTGAGTATGGAGGCATGGATGTCTGCACAGTCCAGTCAACTGAGTATGAAGGCATGCATGGATGTCTGCACAGTCCAGTCAACTGAGTATGAAGGCATGGATGTCTGCACAGTCCAGTCAACTGAGTATGAAGGCATGGATGTCTGCACAGTCCAGTCAACTGAGTATGAAGGAATGGATGTCTGCATGGGCCAGTTGACTGAGTATGAAGGCATGGATGTCTGCACAGTCCAGTCAACTGAGTATGAAGGAATGGATGTCTGCATGGGCCAGTTGACTGAGTATGAAGGCATGGATATCTGCATGGGCCAGTTGATTCAGTATGAAGGCATGGATGTTTGCACAGTCCAGTCAAATGAGTATGAAGGCATGGATGTTTGCCCAGTCCAGTCAACTGAGTATGAAGGCATGCATGGATGTCTGCACGGTCCAGTCGACTCAGTATGAAGGCATGGATGTATGCACGGCCCAGTCGACTCAGTACAAAGGCAATGTTTGTCTGCATTGCAGACCTGCTCATATGCTCACCACAAGACATACAATGTCAGATGTACCAGGTTTCAGTTGACTAAAAATGACATCATGGATGTTAGCACTATAGGCCAGCTTAAACACCTCACAAGATGAATCCCATCAAATGCACCAGAATGGCATAGATGTGAGCACTGTAGGCCAGCTTCAGCAGACTACAGGATGAATCACTTTGGACATACCAGCTTTGGTCAACTGACCACAGTGGCACAGATGCCACCACTGGAGAATGATTCTAGCACACTACATAATCAATAAAACTAGCTATATTTGTATGGTAGTGCACAGACATATAATGTAACAAAACAACTTGAAAAAATCATGACAAACTCAAGCTAGAGCAGACAACAATGTCCCAGGTCCCAGCTGACTGACCATGATGGCCTGGATGTCAGCTCAAGTGGAACACTGGCCATGGGACAGTGGCAGCAATAAAGCCCAGCTTCAGCACAGTACATGACAAATAACACCAAGCCAGAAAAGATGACCCAGCTACGCACCAGGTACTGGTCGACCAACCATGACAGCATGGATAGCAGCGCTAAAAGCCAGTTCAAGCATGACGCTGGCCATTGTACACTGCCAGTACATGACAAACAAAATCAAGCCAGAAAAGATGACCCAATTACGCACCAGGTCCTGGTCGACTGACCATGATGGCACGGATGTCAGCGCTAAAGGCCAGCTCAAGCATGATGCTGGCTACGGTCCGCTGACAGGTGATGGTACCTTCCCGCGCTGCATGGCACAGGTCCTCCAGTCTGGCAACAAACAGAAGCACGCATGAAACATAAGACATGTTAAAGTAAACTGTATGTAAATAGAGCTGCATATGAAGTAATTTGTATGTAAAGTGAGCTGCACATACACTGCATGTAAAGTGAACTGTACTTCAACTAGTTAAACTGTACGTAAACTGTATTCACAGGAAACTGCCCATAAATTACACAGCAGAGCATAATTTTAACACAGCAACCTTAAATCTTAGATTGTTGTTTTTCCATCTCCACCTGCTGGACAAAACTGAAGTCTCTTTTAAACACAATCTTTTTTAGTTTTTCTTCCCACCCAGAAACGGTTCGGCAGACTCAAACACCACCATCGGCTCTGCCCTGTACGTGGAACAACACATGGCTTGAGAAGGTGAATCCCTTTAACACCAAATGTCAGGCATGCATTCGTCTCAGCAGCTCTAAAGTATCCACTCACCCGCGATCTGCCACCACAGGTGCCTTGTTCTCCTCTGAGTCAGCCACAATGGTGTAGATGGCGCCAGCTGCTTCCTGCATGGCACGGGGAGAGGGCGAGTGAAGGACAGCCATCAGCGTCCCAACACCGCCAGACTCCACAAAAGTGTCCTGAAATCATCAGCCTTGTTGTTGTTAGTGCTAGACTTGTTTAACACCAAGCTGTCATGTGACAGGAAATGGTGGGGACTGGGATCCCTGGGGGCCAGGAAGAAAGGGGAATATTATCAGTGGTATTACTATTTACTATTGTATTGTTTTGTTTTCATGGTGCTATTCTCTGCTCATGAGCAGTCTCACAGCAATTCACATGTTCTGGGTGCATGCTGGGTAATTTGACAGTGTCCCCATTGAACTCTGACATGGACTACAGGATGTTTAATGTAAACATGTGATCTTTTTGCATGTGTATAAAAATGGTGGACCTCAGTTTATAGTCTCACCCACAGGACCTTTTTTTTTTTTGAGTCTGCACCAAATTTGACCCTGATGTAACAGAGGGCCTCAACACACCTGGAAGAGATGATGACCATGTAACAGGAGGCCTCAACACACCTGTATGGAAGGGATAATGATTATCTCTGAGGGCACCCCAACATACCTGTATGAAAGGGACAGTGAGTAAATCTGAGAGGGCCTCAACACCTGTACGGAAGATATAGTATCTAAGAGTGGGCCTCAGCACACCTGTATGGAAGATATAGTATCTCAGAGTGGGCCTCAACACACCTGTATGGAAGGGATGGTGAGTATCTCAGAGAGGGCCTCAACACACCTGTATGGAAGGGATGGTGAGTATCTCAGAGAGGGCCTCAACACACCTGTATGGAAGGGATGGTGAGTATCTCAGAGAGGGCCTCAACAGCATGCTCCTGGGTGACTTCATCCCGAGACATGGCCAGGGTAGTCAGCACCTCCAGTCTGCAAAAAGGCAAGTCACGGTACCATAGCAGTCTGTGTCGTCATCCTATGGTGCAAGCTACAGCTGCATTTGTCATTTCTCTTTCTCTAGCATTATACATACATGCTGTAATTGGCTACATGTTCTGCTGGAGAATTAGCAAATAAAAGTTTATCATCGCAGTTACCATTATTATTATTATATCCTCATTATTATTATTACTGTTGTTACTATTATTCATTATTATCACAGTGTATTGACAGCATTGAACTCATCCCTCATTTTAAGACTTTTTTAAAATGTTACATTTCCCAATCAATAACCAAGGACTGCCCCTCTTATCAGACCAGTGCCTGTTCTTGACCACTACCTCCTCTTGACCAGCACCTGAGCTTGACCAGTACATGACTAACGCCTGCTCTTGACCAGTGTATGACCAGCACCTGACTTTGATCAGTACATGACCAATGCCAGCTCTTGACCAATTTATGACCAGTACCCACTCTTGACAGTGTATGACCAATGCCTACTCTTGACCACTGTATGACCAGTACCTGCTCTTGACCAGCAAATGACCAATGCCTGCTCTTGACCACTGTATGACCAGTGCCTGCTCTTGACCAATACATGACCAGCACCTGAGCTTGGCCAGTATATGACCAGTACCTGAACTTGACCACAATATGGCCAGTGCCTGCTCTTGACCAGTACCTCCTCTGACCAGCACCTGATCTTGACCAGTATGTGAGCAGTACCTGCTGCTAATTTTTAGAGAGGTATTAAAAGAGGGGCAGCATTGTATTTTCTGTCTGCACAACCACTGCACTGCTATCAAGACAATTTAAAACAAAAGAAAAAAAGAAAAAGAAATGTATGTGTGCTTCTACCCTTATTCTCTTCACAATGTTCTCTAAAGTGATGAGAAAGAAGAGGTAAAGGTGTACATGTAAAAATTACAAAAGACTGACCCTCCTTCAGCCACAATCAGAAACTTGTTGTCGTCACACGAGGCTGCCATGGCTGCCATATCACAGGCTGCAATTCGCTTCTCCTTCACCCTAAAAAAACAGGCACAATGAGGCAAGATTTCTATTGCACATGCTAACACAGTAACAGTTACATTTAAGTTTGCCACTAAGCAAAACATGTCAACTGAAAATTAGCCAACACAAGTCAAAACATTATTCTTTTAATGATGTAAGTGATCAACCATGCAGCTGATCAAATGAATGAATCAATGAATGAATCAGTCAGTCAATCACGATGAAGAGAATCAGTTTAAGCAAAGGTATGTTGATAGCAAGGCCTGGAATCAGTTCTGCTTTTCGCTGACTTTTGTATTCAAATGAGGAATAAAATTCAAGATCCTGCAGTCCGTGTCAGAGTTCTGTGGATTACAAAAACACCAAAAATAACCCAGCACGCACTAAGCAGTGTTAGGCTTCAATTTGTTTAATTTTGACACCATACAGAGGAAGAAGGAAATGATGATGATGATGAGGAGGAGGAGGAGGAGGAGGAGGAAAAAGACACATATTAAGACATACCTTCCATTCCTTGCTGCATTCATCACCTGTTCTATGTCTCTCTCTTGGACCAGGTATTCTTCTATAAGGTCTCCAACCTTCACAGACAAACACGTGAGTATCATCTGTCAGTCTGAAACACCATGCATTAAGCCACAGTGTGACACCGTGAATTCATGTATGATGAAGCACCCTGTATTCAAACACAGTGTAACATCATGCATTCATGTACAACACTGTGTATTCAACCACAGTAACATCATGCACTCACATACAGTGTCACACCATACACATCTGTGTAAGCTGAAATAATGGACGTCAGATACAAAGTTTGCGAGTGTTCCTAC
>OY757555.1:6598412-6611756 GCA_963584105.1 Alviniconcha strummeri | reverse complement strand
ACCAACATGACACACTGACCACGACAGGACTCTCCTACACCACAAACCGTTACAAGACATTTACCGAGAGAACCATCACGACACACTGCATGACCACGACACGATCGACACACTGACCACTACTGACTGCATGACGGTCATCATCATGCACTAGCTGACACCCACCTGCTGCTGGGGACGTTTCGGCTTCAACCTCAACAGGTGGCTGGTCGCTGAACGTCCCTCGGCACGGACCTAAAGAGGACGAAGCCAAGAGAAACCAAACGAGAGGAAGATGACGTTCTTCCTCAGTCACACACTCCACCGCCCAACGACCACGGAGTCTGCTGAAGCCGTTGTGACAGCACTGGCTTTTCTGTACTACTAGTCAGTGCCGGCCTCGAATCCTTCCGTATAGTCTTGTAGCAGAGTCTTGGATATCGCACGCACGCGCGCGCTCACTAGCGAGGGATTAATGAGAAGTGGGAGGAAGGGGAGAGAAAAAAAGGACTGCAATCGGAACCTGGTTGACAGCGGATTGTCTGCCGGCGGTGTGGCCAAGTTACGGCTGTGTGTCTGCTGTTATTGCCAACACACGGCGCCTTGCAGGCACGGCACGGCACGGCACGGCACGGCAGGCACGGTACGAAAAAGCGATGCGATGCGGCCTGTCCATCAGTGGCCTGGAGGTGGTGATGACGTCTTGGGAACACCCGTGCCGCCAGCATATTTCTGTCTCTGTCTGTCTCTGTCTGTCTCTGTCTGTCTCTGTCTCTGTCTCTGTCTCTGTCACTCTCTCTCTCTCTCTCTCTCATCTCTCTCTCCTCTCTCTCTCTCTCTCTCTCTCTCTCTCTCTCTCTCTCTCTCTCTCTCTCTTCGCCCTGATATAACCGTACTGGTTGACTGGGCGTAAAACATCAAGTTACTTACTCTCTCCTTTCCTATACTTTCTCGTCGTCACAATTTTGTTCTGACGAATGACAATGAACAAAGAATTGCTTTGAATAATGTGTAGGTCAGTCTTCGTTCTGTGGATAATAAAACCGTGACAATAGTCTCTCCCCCCCCCCCCCCCCATTTAAAAAAATTAACAATAATAATATATAAAAAATAATAAATAAATAAAACAAATCGGCTGGAAACCAATCGACCCGCTAAACTCAGTCACCCAAAGTCGAACATAATTATCATTGCGCTTGCATCGAGACAAGGCACGTGAAAAACGTTGTCGAGCGAAAGCCCAAACCAAAAACAACAAAAACAACAACAAACGCGGACACACCCACTACCCAGACCCAACAGCAAGCTATCCGTTCAACAGAAAGCCATACACACACGCCAATTCTTCATGACAGAAAGTCTATTATTCATGACAGAAACAAAAAGCTGAATATTTCAAAAAGCCCTTCAGTTACTTGAATCAGTTTCGTTCGTCGGCAAACAGAAAAGCTATATTTGTGCCGCAAGCCTGTTAGTGATTACAGAAGCAACAGCTGAATACGACTTCAAAAACGCATTCAGTCCGCACCGAAACTCCGTGACTCTCTCTTTGGACAAGTGCGAGAAGGTTATGCCTGTGCGGCTGTGCAGGAGCCGTTTGATCGGGAGAGGAGCGAGGGGTGGGGGTGGGGGGAGGTTGGGGCAGGGGCAAGTGTGTGTGTTGGGGGGGGGGGGGGGTAGGAGTACCTGTGTGCGCTGTAGCCAGCCCCTACTTTATGTGCTGCTGCTGTGCGTGCATGTCACGGTGAATACGTCGGTCTCTGCCGTGTGCTTCCTTTCCCTTACCTGTCAGTGTGTGTGTGGCTGGACCGCTGTATGTATATTTTTACCTGCCCGCTGTAGCCTGCGCCGCCGCAGCAGCAGTGTCGGCGAGCCTACCTGTCCGCAATCAAGTTCTGCCAGTAACCGTGCTTCTCCCGAGAACGGTTTTTCTCACTGTCGGCCGCTATACTGATTCACACTACAGACCCTGCTCCAGCTGGCGGCTACCTGCCGTGTCAAGGTGTCAGTGCGAGTTCCCGAGTGTGCCACACGGAGTTTTCATACCTGTAGGCTACACGCGGGAACGTGAAAGCTCGACAAAGTTTGAACTCTCTGCCGTTACAGCAACGCTTCGGCTGTCGCCCGACAGACTGTTAATTAAGTCCGAGGCCGTTGGTTATATAGCTTCACGTGCACGCACGCCTCTCTGTGGCATCACTGACAGCACGTGCTTCAATGACCCCCTTCCGTGCGGTCAATGCAGCGGTGCTTCTGGCTCTTCACCCGACCTCAGCAGCAACAGCGCTACCACCTCGGTGGTATAGTAACGCCCCGGGTCTGACTCGACTAGATCATATTCTTCCTCTTCAGACTTAGGCCATTGGTTGCAAGTGGCAGTGTGTGTCGAATTTTACACCTGAGGGCGGCGTTGTGGTTCCAGAGCCGGATCAGACCACGGAGACGCGCCGCGCGGCCGCGGTGGCTGGATGCTGGTTGAGAGTTCCGACCCTGGAAATACCTCCCCCATCAGCTGCAAGTTCAGAGTTCCCAGCCAATACCTACCCATCAGCTCCACAAACTAAAGTGACTGGCGAACTCCGCTGAAACAGCACTACGTCGCACAACACTCCCACTACCCAGCGTCTGACCTGAAGAGGTATTGTTTTTGCCGAGAGAAGACGGAGCTGAGTCAATCGACACTGACGTGTCGTTCGTTTTCCTCGGAGCAGAGAACTCGTCAGAGACTCAGTGCTGTTACAACCTGTACCTGTTCAGTATAGCTCTGGGTTGTTGTTGTTGTTGTGCTAGTTGTTGTTCCTCGTCAAAACAGGCAACGACGGAGATTTAGCAGCAGCTGCAGTGTTTATGGTTTGGGGCCGCTGCTGCTGTGAGGTGTAACCAGGTTGTTGCGGCAGTCGTTTGGGTGTTTGTGTAGAAAGTGTCGGTGTCGCTTGTGAGAAGGGGAAGCCGGTCGGTTGAGCTGCAATGGCTGTGGAGCAGGTACAGCTTCGTCGCTACGACACGAGCCAGCCGTGGGGGTTCCGCATGCAGGGGGGGTCCGAGTACAACATTCCACTCTACGTCGCTCAGGTAAGTCTGCTTGCCTTGTCACCTTCACCACCACACGTCTGCCCTGTCTGCCGCCCGTTTTAAGCTGTGTAAATTAAGCTTGGTATAGTATGTGCTCGTGTGTGCAGGTGCCTGTGTGTGTGTGTGTGTGTGTGTGTGTGTGTGTGTGTGTGTGTGTGTGTGTGCGTGCGTGTGCGTGCGCACGCGCGTGTGTGTGTGTGTGTGCGCGCGCGCGCTTAAGATAGTCTCCGTACTGACAAGTTTTTGGGCTTTATATATAATTATTATAATAACTATTATTATTACGTCATCGTCATCGTGTAACAGGGCTCATACTGCCATCAACTGAGTGTCAGTCGTAAACAACAGTATGTCCAACATTGACAGCCATTATTATGGACCGGTGTCGTCATGACCAAGACCTTCACTGCCTGATCAGTCATCACTGCGGACTGTCATCCATCAATGTAACGAGTGGATGTTGAAGCCTTCTTTATTGCTCGTCTTGCGGTAGTGGTCAGTTGGTGGAGCAGTGGCGATGGTGTAGTGGTGGTCATTCAGTGACGGTCATAATTATGGTGATGATCATTCAGTGATGGTCATTCAGTGACGGTCATAATTATGGTGATGATCATTCAGTGGTGGTCATTCAATGATGGTCATTTACTGATGATCATAATTGTGGTGATGATCATTCAGTGGTGGTCATTCAGTGATGGCCGTTCAGTGACAGTCGTTTAGTGACTTGGTGATTCAGTGATGGTTATATGGTGATGATCATTCAGTGGTGGTCATTCAGTGATGGTCATTCAGTGACGGTCATTTAGCGACTTGGTTATTCAGTGATGGTCATTTAGTGACTTGGTCATTCATTGATGGTCATTCATTGATGGTCCTTCAGTGATGGTCCTTCAGTGATGGTCATTCAGTGACTTGGTCATTCAGTGATGGTCATTTACCGACGGTCAGGGACAAACAGGGAGACTGATACACTGACAGACAGACAGACATACAGATAGACAGACAGATAGAAGTCAAAACTCACTTTTCTTTACGCCGGAGAGGGGCAAAAGCATAACTTTGTATGCGTCGCTTACTGACAGGAATTCTGCTCTGCTGCCGTTTCGTCCTTCCTCGTTTGTCAGTTTTAACCTCATTTCCTTAACTTCTCTTGTCAAACTAAGCTGTCTTTGCCAGACAGTCTTCTGGTCAAACTAAGCTGTCTTTGCCAGACAGTCTTCTTGTCAAACCAAACTGTGTTTGCCAGTCTTCTTGTCAAACCAAACTGTGTTTGCCAGTCTTCTTGTCAAACCAAACTGTGTTTTCCAAACAGTTGTATTGTCAAACCAGTCTTTGCCAAACATTCCGCTTGTCAAACCAGTCTTTGCCAAACAGTCCACTTTTTAAGCCAAACTGTCTTTGCCAAACAGTCGTCTTGACAAACCAAACTGTTTGCCAAAGAGTCCTCCTGTCAAACCAAACTGTCTTTGCTTAATATTTGCTTTAAAATCATCTCTCATTGAGCCCACGTCTACCTTTCAGACCTTCTTCTTATTATTATTATTGATCGCTTTTATATAGCGCTATTCTCCGCTTTCGAGCAGACTCACTGCGCTCGCACCATTACACCCCTTCCTTGCAGTTCCGCTCTTCTGTAGACACCCGAGTGTTGAGAGCGTCATCCGTCCGTACAAGTCCAGTGGTTAGCACTCTTTGTCTTACCGGCACGCTCACACTAACAAGAATCAACTCCCCGTTTCTGTCCGTCTTGCTACCTGTGTTAGCTTTTTCAAATCTTCCTTGAAAACGTTTCTTTTCGAAAACCTCTTCTTCAGTTCCATTGCCGTGAGACACGTATGTATGTGTATATGCATGCGCGCGCGCACGATTTTGTGTGTGTGTGTGTGTGTGTGTGTGTGTGTGTGTGTGTGTGTGTGTGTGTGTGTGTGTGTGTGTGTGTGTGTGTGTAGAAGTGCATTTCAAATGAATCTTTGTTGTCAGTACTTGAATGTTTCGACAATTTAAGACCAGTGCTTGTTAGGCGTTCTGAATATCTGTTATTATTATGAAACCAAACAATTTTATGAAACCCTAACAGCGAATTTGTCAGCAATGGGCGGTGGCGGAGGTATTGCTTGTTGGGTGGTGACTTTTGTTCGCACTGATAAAACAAAAATCTTAACCCTTGCCGTTGACTGGGTCTGGTCCATTGGTGAAGACCTACCTAGAAGTTTATAAGGAAAGTGGGATAAGCCAGAGTGCTGCCCGAATTAGGATTCGAACCCGCAACCTCCTAATCAGTTCCATGCTGATACCACACTACCAACTTGAAACTGCATGTACTCGGAAACCGGAACGGTGTTGACCATCTGCTGCGATATCCACAGACACGCACTTTGCGGATTTTAAAAACATGTTCATGTCGTATTTGTGTACTTCCGTTCAGCACTGGCAGTACAACTGATCAGCAGGTGCTGGACAGAGGTTATAAGACATGCAGTCTTTTGAACTGCGCAGAACTCATCACGTCACCGTTATTGTCTGACATTAACCTACCTGTATGGAATGTCAAGGTGAGGGGATGTTCTCGAGACGTCATCCGGTAACCCCTCCACCCCATCCCATCCTATTCCACCCCACCCCACCCCACCCCACCCTACCCTACCCCACCTGGCCTGATTCACGATTCCACTGACGTCTTCACTGCAACTTGCTATCTCCACACTCCAGGCGTCCTTTCTGTTGTAGACAGGAAAAGGCTATGCTGCTGGCATACGCAGTACAGTACAATGTTATCAGTTCTTCAAGCAGTTACACCCACAGAGCACAGCCGTGTGTGCTGAAAAATGTTCCATCAGTTCTCTCCCCCTTCCCCTCTCCCCGACCGCACCGGAAGCCACCCAGCATCTAATACACAGCACGGCATATTTAGGCTGTGAATTTTAATGCTCAACACTGAGGCATTGCGGACGCCTGTCTGGTAAAGCAGAACAGGCGTGTTGCCAAAGACGCGGGGAGTATTCCATATGCCTCGTGTCGGATTGATTGTGATCTGTTGTCGCCGTGTGGTTCTGTCGGCACGCCAACCATTTTATACAGAAGTTTTTGATGCTCAGACTATGGGTACAAATAAGTCAGATTTAAAGGGGTTGCAATGGTAAAGTATTAAATGATGAATGCCTAGATCTACGTTCTCAAAACAAAACAAAACAACAACAACAACAAAAAACCTCCCACCTTAAACTCTTTCACGGAAACTCTGGAAGGACATTAATAAGACATACGTTTTCTATAGCGCTGTTCCCCGCTGAGCGAGCTCAACGCGCTTGTTCACATACACGTACATATGCCATTTACATTTACTGACATAATATATACACGCAATCACATAATGCATATCACATACATTATAAATTGCACTAATATAGGTACTTGTAGAACAGCGAACAAAATCGCAGTTTTAAAACATGAACATACTGCAATAATTTAAAACAGGTACATCGTTATAAAACGGTGCATTCAGGTATGGAACGGTGCTGGAGGCTGATCCTGTGTCTATAGCTGATGCCAGTGCCGCCTTCTGAGTAATGACAATCTGCATCCAGATAGGCAGCAGAAGCGTCATTTGACCTTCAGCTGTGTAGGATGTCAGCAATGTTATACCACGGCAATTGCATATCATACCGGGTGATCCTCAGAGACTTCAGTAGGGCAACGCTAGGAGAAAAATGGTCACTGCACTGGCTCCCCGTTAGGACACGAATAGCGTGTCATCATCATCATCAGAGGAGGAGGCCTACCAGCAACACAAAGTTTTCACCGCAACGTACTTGAGTTTAACCATAGGCGCCTGAGCACACTACCACTCTGCACTCGCCGTCTGTACATACCACCCAGAGGAACTTCACTCTTCTGCTAATAAATTATGCGTGTACTTTATTATGCAAGCGTCATAGCAACGCACGTGTTCACAAGGCCAGAAGCAGAGAGAGAGAGAGAGAGAGAGAGAGAGAGAGAGAGAGAGAGAGAGAGAGAGAGAGAGAGCTTGAGCTTAATTTACTAGGTCTGTAGTTTATGTTCAGTCAAAACCTGTCTAACAGCTAGTCCTTGCTAAGCTACTGATGAGTAAAACAGCGTTAACGGGGCACACACACACACACACACACACACACACACACACACACACACACACACACACACACACACACACACACACACACACACACACACACACACAGAGAGAGAGAGAGAGAGAGAGAGAGAGAGAGAGAGAGAGAGAGAGAGAGAGAGAGAGCTTTCAATTAAGCAGGATGCTCGTTTGCTGTTGTAGGCGCCGTGCTATATCCCTGCATGTCACGTCGTAGACAGACAAGATGCATAAGAAAGTCATTGTTACCCTCATCTCTTCGCTGTAAGACGGAAGGAGGCAGACGCTGGGCCCTGCAGGAGAGGTTTGCTGGGCCGCAAAGGCGACAGATGTTGGCTGCGAGCTCGGCCAGGTATTTGTGAGAAATGGCAAAGCGCCAGACTCTACAAAGATGCCTCCGCCACGCTTACTGATGAACTTCTAGAACGCTCTGGATGTCAGAACCGCCTGAAATAACCTGTTGGTTTAAACATGGTTTTATTCATGGAAGATATCGGCAAAGGAGAGTAGTAGTAGTACTAACAGAGTAGTAGTTCTTGGTGCGTAAAACAAGTAAACTGATATAAGACTCAGTTTAATAATTATTTCTGATTGCTGGTGTTGTCATTGTCGTTCTTCGACAGTCTGTTGTTGTTGTTGTTGCTGCTGCTGTTATTGTGTGTTCATACGTGTGTGCGGGGATGGGTCGGGATGGGAGGGGGGCTGATGTGTCGTGCGTGAGTGTCTGTGCGTGTGTGTCATGCTGAGACGTGTCTCTGTGTGTTACCAGGTGTCTCCATAGCAGGCAAGCTGGGTTACACAATAGCGATGCCTTGCTGAGCTGTGTCTCTGTGAGTAACCAGGTGTCTCCATAGCAGGCAAGCTGGGTCACACAATAGCGATGTCTTGCTGAGATGTGTCTCTGTGTGTTACCAGGTGTCTCCATAACAGGCAAGCTGGGTTACACAATAGCGATGTCTTGCTGAGATGTGTCTCTGTGTGTTACCAGGTGTCTCCATTGTAGGCAAGCTGGGTTACACAATAGCGATACCTTGCTGAGATGTGTCTCTGTGTGTTACCGGTGTCTCCATAGCAGGCAAGCTGGATTACACAATAGCGATGCCTTGCTGAGATGTGTCTCTGTGTGTTACCAGGTGTCTCCATAGCAGGCAAGATGGGTCATACAATAGCGATGTCTTGCTGAGATGTGTCTCTGTGTGTTACTAGGTGTCTCCATAACAGGCAAGCTGGGTTACACAATAGCGATGTCTTGCTGAGATGTGTCTCTGTGTGTTACCAGGTCTCTCCTAAGTCGATAGCAGGCAAGGCTGGGTTGCACAATGGAGACGCCATCCTTCAGATCTGCGGGGAGAGCACACAAGGCTGGTCGCACACACAGGCCAAGCAAGCCATGATCCGGGCAGGCAACGAGGTGGACCTGGTCGTTCAGAGGTCAGTCAAAGAGAGAGAGAGAGAGAGAGAGAGAGAGAGAGAGAGAGAGAGAGAGAGAGAGAGAGAGAGAGAGAGACAGACTACAGGGGAAGGATCAGATTAGGAGATGGTGAACCTAGCAGTCTTCAAATTCTAACACGTACCTAAAATGGGATTGGGAGAAGAGTGTGTGTGTGTGTTGGGGGGGGGGGGGGGGGGGGGGGAGTCAACGCAGAAAGGAAGCCAGCGAAAAAATCAAATAAACATGGAACTAACAATGTGTACATTCCATCACGGGTTTTAGGGGCGTGGTCAACACAGAAAGCAATTAAGCCAGCTGAATTAAGACTCGGACTACTAGCAGAAAGTTGAACTAACAATGCGTCAGTTCAAACACGGGTATCACATTCGTGGTGAACACAGAAAACGGGCCATCGAAAGAACCAAACGCCTAGCAGAAGGCTGAATTAACAAGGTGTAAATTCCAATACTGGTTTCATGGTCGTGGTCAACACAGAAAGCAAGCCAGCAGAATTAAAAATCAAACAACCAACAGAAGGATGAACTAACAACGGGTTTCATGGGCGTGGTCAACACAGAAAACGACTCAAATTGCTAGCAGAAGGTGGAGCTAACAGTGTGTAAAGGTGGAGCTAACTGTGTAAATGTGGAGCTAACAGTGTGCACATGTCGTGTAAAGCTGGAGCTAACAGTGTGTAAAGGTAGAGCTGACAGTGTGTAAATTCCAACACCGGTTTCATGGGCGGGGTCAACACAGAAAAAAAGCCAGCAGAATTAAGATTCAGACTGCTAGCAGAAGGTGGAGCGAAGAATGTGTAAACTGAAACACTTTCTCTTTTCAAAAACCTTTTCTTCGGTCCCATTGCCCTGATATACGCCTCTCTCTCTCTCTCTCTCTCTCTCTCTCTCTCTCTCTCTCTCTCTCTCTCTCTCTCTCTCTCTCTGCGTACGTGCGTGTGCGTATGTGTCAGTGTTTGTGCGTGCGCGCGCGCGCGCGCGCGCGCGCGCGTGTGTGTGTGTGTGTGTGTGTGTGTGTGTGTGTGTGTGTGCGTGTGTGTGTGTGTGTGTGTGTGTGTGTGTGTGTGTGTTGCGTGCGCTGAATCTAGAAAACCTGTCCCTTAAAAGAACGTGCAAGCACTCAGGGCCTATGCTGGTTAGGCGCCATTCCCATTACAATGATGTATTCCGCGAGTGCAACAATGAATTCCGCGAGTGCAACACGGGTTTCAGGGGCGTGGTGAACACACAGTGCATGTCGTCCGAGGAGGAGGCGAGGGTGGAGCTGGACGAGACGAGCATCAACCCGGGCATGAACGAGGGCAGCAAGTACCGCAACGTCATGCCCAAGTCCTACCGCATTCTGGAGGCCCAGCTGGCCGGCACGGGGCCCCCCTCCGTGCTGGGCCAGAAGAAGGCGCAACCCCAGCCCCAGGCTCCACCGCCCCCTGCCGCAGCGGCACAAGGTCAGTAGCACAATCCCAGCATCGCATTCCGGCACCTTCCTGCAGACTCTGGCAGAAATAGTTACGCCAGCTGTCCACTTTACGATGTCAGCGCCCTCCGGAAAGTCTAGGTACTAATCAAATTCCAAGCACTGGTTTACGACATTTGGAGGAAGGTGCCGGAAAGCGATGCTCGGAGTGCGGATACTAATAAGACTGTGGAAGTAACAGCGTCAGCGCACCCACGAAAACAAGAGGCGCGTTTGTCCCAGGCTAAAAAACTAAGAAAAAATCCGTCTCGATTCAAAACATTTGGGTTTTATTTACGCCAGTAAGCAATGTGGGTGGTTATAAAATGAGTTTACGTTACAAACTGACTGCGATGTGAGCACCAATGAAAAACTGTCCGTTAGCTGACAGCTTTTCGAGGCCTAAGTTATAGCAAAGAAGGATGTCGTAATTAAACCAGTGCTTGGAGTCCGGGTCAGTTAAACCCATTCTCTGCTGGATGCTGTGTGCTGCGGGTGCAATGTCCTTCCAGCGTCTCGAAGACGGGTAACGTTAACCAGAAATGTTCATTTTTGAAAACACTGCTCCACTGTATGAAAAGCTGTAAATTCAACAGAAGCTCTACAATGTCCCACAAAGAAATGGGAACTGTTCTGCCAATGTCCCATAATGTCATAACCATGAAGACAAAATACACGTCATGAAAGCACAAGTAACAGTCCAGTCCATTGTTCGTGACACGCGTCTCTTTTTCTTGGTATTCCCAGGACTGGGAAAGTATAAAGCTGAAAGAACCGGGTGGGGGGAAATTAACCGAAAGGTAAACTCCCTGGCAGTAGGCTATAGACATGCGTGAAGCTTTTGTCAGCGTTATTATTGTACATTACGGGGTCATTTAATTAACCCTTGGATTTGAACGTCAAGCCGTCAGCCGCATAGAGTCACCGTCAGCGAAGGAGAAGAAAGCAATGTAATTGTCAGGTTTACTGCCCTAAACTCAGGAATTATGCCGGCGCCATTTTTTTTTTGGAATTCTTTACAGCACTTAATAATTGTAGCTCTGGTGAGCACCCTTATTGCTGATAAATGGGCTTCTAGATCGACATAATATTAATAAATTTTATCTCTACGTAATATTAACATGCTTATTTTTTTGCTGGAATTCTTCACAGTACTTAACAATTTTAGCTCTGGTGAGCACGTTACTTTAATTATGGCCGTTAAATAAATGCGTTTCTAGAGCGACATAATATTAAGTTTATTTTAGTGTGTGAGCGTGTTCCAGGTCTGCTCATCTGGCAGTGGCACAGTCAAACTCAGACTATCACAAAATTGCCCCTCGTGGGATGATCAAAGTTTTCGTTTTTTTTTGTTTGTTTTGAATTTGAATTTTTGAATTTGAATTTGAATTCTGGGTGTTAGAGTCCCGTCAGCCGTGTTGTCTCGATTGCCTTAACGCACGAACGGTTTTATTAGACTAATGTAAACGTGATGCTGTTGATTCTGCATCATTACCACGTGGTTTGGCTGTCCACGTGGACACGTGACGTGGAGAAGACAATAGCGACGTGCGTGCAGTCACAACGCTTCGCTCGCTCAGTGACGTTACTGCCGGATCAAGGAACGCATTCAGTGGTATTCAGTCATACTTGTGCTCAGTAGAGCTAAATGGGTAAATGCTGTCAAGAACTGCAGTGAACTGGCGTCGGGGGGAACTCCTGGGTTTAGGACACTAAACTGAACAATTAACTACAGTTTATGGTTTCCGACGTGTAAGCCTTCTAATGGTCTCAAGATATTTCAGAAAGCCTTTCAGAACAGGCTTTTCAAGTCGCACAGTAGGACTAGGCCTATCTCTTATATGCCAGGCCTATTTCGGACCATGGCACTCGATCGGTACGTCCTAAAGGAGAAGTTATGAATACCTACACAACTCTGACACAACACCCAGACGTTTCTTTGACGCGCTGGTGTTGGCGGCAGTGCATGGCGAAGAGCGGAGGTGGCACACGACAACGGGTTGGCCGTTTTCGGCGCTCCCATTCTTGAGTCGGACTGGGGCTGGAGACCAGAACTGTAAATAAGGGTGACGTACTCTGTTCAGCCACGTCAATCTGTTCTAAGAAAAACAAAAATAACAACAGCACCAACACCAACACCACCACCACCCCACATGCACGCACGCGCGCACACCACACACACACACACACACACACACACACACACACACACACACACACACACACACACACACACACACACACACACGTACGTTTGTGGGCTAAAAAAGACAAAGATAACAGAAAAGAGAAACGACAGGTATAAAATGGTCGTTTAACGCTTGCGGTGGGTTGCTCATCGGACCGTTGGACAATTACCTAAAGTTAATGGTTTCAGACGTGTAGTGCACTTCAAAGAAACAAAGAAGCACTTAAAAAAAGAATTAAAAAAAAGAATAAAAAAAAATCAGAACCGGGTCAAGGATGAAATGAATAAGAAGCACACGAAATGACTCTAACGTGAGTATGATGATGTCTGTTTCCGGCAGGAGGCGCCAAGCCATCGTCCATCTTCGACAGGAAGAAGCAGGATCGGTCCGAGTATCTTCAGGCACAAGGGCCAACAATCCAGAAAACGTACGGAGAACAATGACGCACCAATGCTCTCCCTTCTCTTGCCTGCGTAATGTCACGTGTGCAGTGAGTAGCCTCGATGGAAGCTGAGCTGAACTTCATCCGTACACGCATCATCCGTTTCGGCTGCTGCAGGGATGAAAGATGAGAATATAATAGACAGCTAAATGGGAAACGCCAGTGCCTTTTGTTCCATTTTCTTGCAGAGGAGATGCTGTTCTCAGTTCTCACCCAAAATCTGGTTTCTATGGTGCCGTCTTTACGAGAGTTAGGGTACCGGTATTCGTTCTAGTCAGCACCTTTCGGCTTATGCCTTTACGGTACAATTCTTTGACTGTTGCTTCACCCTTGACGCTCTGTCCAATGTATCTGGTCCAGTCCATAAGTCCTGCAAGTGGATAAATATCTTCTCTCTTACGAAAATGTAACAGACAAAACGAAAATGTAACAAACCATGCATCAGGTTGATCGTCTCTACTTTAAAACTACCTCATTTGCTTCGAACGAATTTACATTTATATCAATAGTTTTATATGTATACTAAAATTGCTTTACAGATTTTTTTGATTTTTTTCTAAAAAAAAAAGTCAAGACCTTGCAAGAGGGGCTCTTTACCACTTCATGCCACACCATCTCTGGAGTACCACAATCC
>OY757555.1:6579596-6589596 GCA_963584105.1 Alviniconcha strummeri | reverse complement strand
GGATTTAAAATCTCGCACTTCTGTTGGTCGTTTTCAGGTTACGTCGTGGCAGTGAAAGGGTTAACGGCAAACTACAATAACAGCAGGTTTCTGTTACATAGTAAAGCACATACAGCTAGTTAGTTAGTTATTGGAGTTTAACGTCCTGTGCAGTTGGATATGTGATGTCCAGTTGACACACAGCCCAGTTGACACAATGCTCGTATTATGCATGAAGTAGAGTATTTCGTGGTGCGAATAGTGTAACTACGGCTCGATTAGAAATACTAAATCGATTGTGCACAGCGTGAGCTAGTTAAATTCAAGCTTAAATGGCTCTTGAAGAGAATGAAGTAATATTGCTCATGTATTTATTCATTCATTAATTCCAGGATTCAAAGTCTAGCTTGGGACATGACATTGCTACCCAGGAAGCTGTCTGTTTGGGGTGTGAGAGATGTCACTGCTACCCAGGTTTCAGGGTCTAGCTGGGGGCATGACAGCTATCATTGCTACCCAGGAAGCAGTCTAGTTGGGGTGTGAGAGATGTCACTGCTACCCAGATTTCAGGGTCTAGCTGGGGGCATGTCAGCAGTCACTGCTACCCATGGATCAGGGTCTAGCTGGGGGCATGACAGCTCACAGCTACCCATGAATCAGGGTCTAGTTGGGAGCATGACAGCTCACAGCTACCCATGAATCAGGGCCTAGGGTCAGTGATAGTGGCTATCTAGAAAACAATTCACAGCATAGGAAGCCGGATAGCGATAATGGGCATCCAGCATTCAGGGTCATAGAGGCTAGACGTGGGATGGGGTGGGAGTGGGGGGGGGGGACGTAGAGAAGGGGGGTCCCTAATTCATGGTCGCAGGGACTGACAAGGGTGGTAGGTATCCAGAACACAGTCTGTCGGAGAATCGATAACTGTGGTTACTGACTATAACGCCAGGCCCACGTTTCAAGGTACTGGACAGGGGTGATACTAGCCCAACGTCCAAGTTCTGGGGGTACTGTAAGGGGGTGACAGCTAACCCAGTGTTCAAGTTCTGGGGGACTGGACAGGGGTGACAGCTAACCCAGTGTTCAAGTTCTGGGGGACTGGACAGGGGTGACAGCTAGCCCAGTGTTCAAGTTCTGGGGGACTGGACAGGGGTGACAGCTAACCCAGTGTTCAAGTTCTGGGGGACTGGACAGGGGTGACAGCTAACCCAGTGTTCAAGTTCTGGGGGACTGGACAGGGGTGACAGCTAGCCCAGTGTTCAAGTTCTGGGGGACTGGACAGGGGTGACAGCTAGCCCAGTGTTCAAGTTCTGGGGGACTGGACAGGGGTGACAGCTAGCCCAGTGTTCAAGTTCTGGGGGACTGGACAGGGGTGACAGCTAACCCAGTGTTCAAGTTCTGGGGGACTGGACAGGGGTGACAGCCAGCCCAGTGTTCAAGGTCTGAGAGATTGGACAAGGGTGACAGTCAGCCCAATGTTCAGGTTGTGGGGGCACTGACAGGGGTGATACTAGCCCAATGTTCAGGTTCTTGGGGTACTGGACAGGGGTGACAGCCAGCCCAATGTTCAAGTTCTGGGGAACTGTACAGGGGAGATACTGGCCCATTGTTCAGGTTGTGGGGGTACTGGACAGGGGTGACAGCCAGCCCAAAGTTCAGGGTCTGGGGGACTGGACACGGGCGACAGCCAGCCCAATGTTCATGGTCTGGGGGACTGCACAGGGGTGATCGGGTTCATCGGTGGCTCTTCGCTGATCTGTCCGAGACTGGCCCGTGACGGCGACGTGGGCATGGTGGGTGAAGTCGCGCCGTCGCCAATGCCGTAGCTCTGCAGGCTGAGCGCGATGCTGTTGACGCTCGGGGAGCGGTTGTAATTGGTGAAGAGCTCCTGGTCGTCCGCGTCGATGCCGTCCATCTTGGACAGGTAGTTGTACATGTTGGTGGACGGTGGAGGCACGGGAGGCTTGGCGTCCGGAGGGAGATCTGCCCCGGAAAACTCCTTCTCCTCGAAGCCGCCAGGCTTCTTGGGCTGCTGCTGCTGTCCGTTCTCTGGCCCTTCAGGCTTCTTCGGCTGCTGGGCCGCCTCGTCACCGAACAGCTTCTTCCTGAGCAGGCCGAGGAGGATGCAGCAACAGCAGCATCCGGCGAGACCGAGGGTGATACCAAGGATCAGCGGTAACAAGTTGGAGCTGTGGCTGGTCGGGCAGAAGTCCAGGTAGCCCTTGTAGATGCACTCGCCTTGCTGGGTCACCGCCTGGCAGTAGAAGGCGAAGGCGGTGAGAGCCATGGACACCATTTTGGTGTCGTTGAAGCGGATGACGTCGCTGATGCACAGCTCCATCAGCAGCTGCTTGATGGAGCCGAAGTCGGGGCAGTACTCGGTGAAGCCTTTCTCGAACTCTTCGTGGCACGCCAGCACCGCTTCCGTGTCGTTGACGATGGCGGGCAGGTCTGCTGGGTAGGTGATGACCGTGGTGGGAATGGCGGCCGAGGCCCACTGCGCGTTGGTCACGGTCCCTTGCACGACCAGCACCGTGTTGTTTTGCACGATCCTGGCGTGCGTCTCGGAGCCGAAGCCCTCGTCAAAGAGCGCCACGAACTCCACCCCGTGGTGCATGGCGGTGTCGTAGGTGCTGAGATCGGCCTGGAGATCCGTCATCCCTCGCACAATGCTCCACACTCGGGCGTAGTCCATGGACATGGCGTTGCTGAGGCTGCCTCCGAACGTCAGGCTGAAGAAGGTGAGGTTCTGCCCGAAGGGGAAGTTCCACTCCATGTCCATCATGGCGGCCCCGCCTGACTCCAGTCGGTACAGGTACACCAGACCGTCCGAGCTGCGCCACGTCATCACCACGCGACTCCACGTCTTCGTCGAGACCGTGACGTGAGACGTGTAATTTCTCTGCCATTCCAGCTTCAGCTGGCCGTTTTCCACCGACAGCGTGGTGTCCCCGACCTCCGAGGTGAAGGTGAACAGGTCGTAGGTTTCGGAGGATGCCTCTTCGATGTAGACCCACATTTCGATGGTGAACTCGTGCGTTGCCGTCAGGTTCAACGGGTCGTAGACGACCGTCATGGCTGTGCTGTTGCCCTTCAGCAAGTACCCGCCCGCGGCGCTGACGACGGAGGAGAGGTCGGTGTTGTTGAGGATGGTGGACGGGGAGGTCACCGTGTGGTACGTCTCAGCTTCCTGGGCTTTGGTGTTCGCTGACAAGTAGTTGGTGATGTAGAAGTTGTCCGAATAACCGCCGGTGTAGAACTCGTTCAGCCAGTCGCCATCGAAGTTGCCGAGGAGGCCCCCGACTCCCACGTTGGTCAGGTTCTCCGAGACGATGAAGCCGGCGAACATCTCGCCCTCGAAGACCTGCACGGCCACTACGAGGGCGTATTCGACGGTGATCCTGCACATGAGAGCGCTGGAACACAGCACCAGCATGTCCCCGCTCTTGTCCAGTACCGGGGACGTCGCCTCGTAGTACACGTCCGTCTCGTTGACCAGCTTGTGCACGGCCATGGTACCGTACTCGTTGACGCTGAGCGACAGCAGGTCGGCGTTGAAGGTGACGGAGACCTCTTGCAGGGCCCGGCAGTCGTGGCGGCCCTGGCACTGCTTGAAGTAGCCGTCCACCGTGATGTTGGTTGAAGTGAGAAGTCTGTGAGCAAAAGGCAAACCCTGCCTTAGGTGTAATGTTTCATCATGTCATGCTTCATGTACAGCGCTTTCAGTCTTACACATGCAATCACAGAGGGATTCGGCGCATTAGAAATGCATTTATTATTATTATAACTATTGGACGTCAGAGCAAGGGGGATCAACGTGAATTGTGTGGCAAGGTTTCTGTTCGACGGTTTCGGTGTGAGCACTCACCACCCCCCCACCCCGCCCCATCCACTCTCCACATCCATCTATCCATCCACCTACCCATCCACACACACACACACACGCACGCACGCACGCACGCACGCACGCACACAGACACAGACACAGACACACACACACACACACACACACACACACACACACACACACACACACACACACACACAGAGTTTATTTGTTCTTAGATGTTTACGTGGCGTCAACCACTTCGAATCACCTCAGGACGAATCATGCATTCACAGCTACTCTACACCAGTTAGAAGGCAAGTCACCCAAAGCAAGTAAAAACAACAACAGCAACAACAACAACAACAACAACAACAACAGACTCGTAGTTTTAAACGCAACAGAGATGCAGGGAGAGAGAGAGAGAGAGAGAGAGAGAGAGAGAGAGAGAGAGAGAGAGAGAGAGAGAGAGAGAGAGAGAGAGACAGAGAGAGACAGAGAGAGACAGTGAGAGACAGAGAGAGACAGAGACAGAGACAGACAGACAGACAGACAGACACAAAAATACTGTCAGACAGACAGACAGACAGACAGACAGACAGACAGACAGACAGAGCGAGAACGACACAGTGAGACTCAAACAACCACCCACCGGTAGCCCCCAGTCTTGCTGAGCTCCATGCTGGCGCCGTCCACGGTGATGATGACGCTGCTGGAGATGAGGGCGTAGCCGTCGCTGCCGTTGACCGCCCGCTCCAGCAAGGCCGTGGAGCAGTCAGTGCCGTACCAGCCCACCGAGCACACGGTGCACGCGTAATCGGCGTTGCTGTCGATGTAGCCGGTGGTGTAGTCGCTGTAGTTGTAGACGACCCCGGTCCAGCGCGACTGGCAGACGCAGACGCCGTCGGTCTTGCGGCAGTGGCCGTGGCTGTCGCACACCGCCGTGTTGTCGTGGTTGGACACTGGGCAGTCCTGGTCGCACTCCGGACCCCAGTAGGGGTCTGTGCAGTGGCACTCTCCTTCCTGAGGAACAGGAGAGAGAGAGAGAGAGAGAGAGAGAACTTTCAAAACAATGCAACACAGCACATCTGTTTGGAACAGTTTCCCTTTCAGAGTTAGATCTTCCAAGACACTCGCATCTTTGAAATCATCTTTGAAATCTTACCTCTTCAAGGTACTGACCTTCTCTCTCTCTCTCTGTGTGTGTGTGTGTGTGTGTGTGTGTGTGTGTGTGTGTGTGTGTGTGTGTGTGTGTGTGTGTGTGTGTATGTGTGTGCGCGCGTGCGCGCGCATTCGCGGAAGTTTGTTTTCACTGTTTTGTTCTTTGCTTTGCAATGGGCTATGTGCTCCAGATTGAAGAAATAGCTCATAAAAGGGTATTGATTGATGATCGCTTATATAGCTCTATTCTCCGCTCTCTTGAGCAGACTCACTGCGCTCGCATGCAGTTCTACATGAGTGACTAGCTTATTATAGCGCGTTTTTTAATATCCACCGAAGTGGTGTACTCACAGCGCCGGCAGGGCTGGTGCCACATGAAACTGCAGCCGTCTCGGCGCAAGTTCTGTGTACACCATACAACCATGCTCCGTGTCACATCATGCAAAGCCACATACGTAAGGTATATGTGTGTTTAGCTGTAACCTGCCACCTGCACTTTTGGCAGAATGACCGGGATCTTTTACGTGCTACTGCGGTAACACGGGGGTGGAACGGATACCGAAATAAGAGTCAGCACAGAAAGTCGACCCTGGAGAAGAAAATTATCCCGCCGCTCCTGCGGGGATTCGAACCCACGACCTTTCAATCACGAGTCCGGCGCTCTAACCACTGAGCTATCCCCGCTCAGGGTACATGATGATGATGATGATGATGATGATGATGATGACGATGGTGACTAACACAAAGCAATGTAGAACAACAGGTCTCATTCAGAGGGAGTTGTGGACGGCCAAGAACCCGAGCAGCTTCAGTCAGTCGCAACAATCAGGGCTCTCAATACAAACAGCCGGCATCCTCTTTTTAATAATAATAATAAAAATAATAAAAACCACACAGAACAACGAAAAAGTAATCCAAGCTGACGGTTTGAACAGTCGGCAACCTCTCTCAATCAAGGTTTATGATTCAAACAACCAATATCGTCTGTTCGGTTAATCATTTCTCATGCTTAAAAACAGCCGGCATCCTCTATTTAATCAATCAAAGTTGATGATTCGAAACAGCTGACATCGTCTCTTTAACAATCAAGTCTCATGATTCAAAACAACCGACATCGTCTCTTTAACCAATCAAGTCTCATGATTCAAAACAGCCGACATCGTCAGTTTAACCAATCAAGTCTCATGATTAATACAGCCGAAATCTTCTCTCTAATCAATCAAAGCTGACGATTCAAATCGCCGGCAACCTACCACCATGCGCCCGAAGAGGCAGCGCGTGGAGCAGCCCGTGAACCAGTAGCCCTGGAACGTGGCCTCGGGGAACTCCTGGCACAGGTCGCTGGCGTTGTGCACCAGCGTGTCGTGACTGAGGCTGGGCGAACCGCCGTGGATCTCCAGTCGCCGGCAGAACTCAGCGAACTGCAGCACGGACTTCATGCCCTCCGAGTGGTTCCGCCTGGCCACCTGGTCCTCGTAGCACTGCTCCTTGTAGGTGTCGATGAAGGGGTTGCCCAGCTGGCAGTTGGAAAGCAGCGTGGCGTTGGTGAACCACCCGTCGCACTTCTGCCTCGCCAGGGTCTCGAAGGGGTCGTTGCGGGGCAGGGTGACCCAGAAGGACGTGGCCCCGTCCTTCACGGTCAGGGTGTAGCCGGCAGCTCCCCAGATGGGCGTCTCGGACACGTTGGTGGCCACCATGTGCACGGAGTACTTGAGGTCGATGAAGTAGTCGCCCTCGTTGACGTCAAAGTTCCAGGCGTGTTGCAGGTCCGGCGTGTTTTCCGTGACGTCGATGAACGTGTTCTGCGTCACGACGGTGGGGTTGTGGGGGCGGTTGTAGATCCTCAGCTCGCCCATGTAGCCGACGAAAGAGTTGAGGTGGTCGTTGGTGGACAGGCTGGCGTTGGGCATCATCTGGCCGAGCGTGGCTCTCCTACCGGACTGGAAAGCGCCGGAGTCCAGCTGAGCCCTGACCATGTGCACCTCGCCCACGTTGTTGACGTAGTAGAGCTCCAGCTGCTGGTCGACGGGGAACCAGACCAGGGTCACCTGGTTCCAGTCCATCAGCACAGACGTTTGTCCCAGCGGCACCACCTGGAGCAGGAAGTAAACATGGTGCTTAACGTCCACAGAAATTCTCCACAGACAGGCAGACAGATAAACAAGTCTCTACAGACAGATAAACAATTCTCCACAGACAGGCAGACAGATAAACAATTCTCCACAGACAGGCAGACAGATAAACAATTCTCCACAAACAGGCAGGCAGATGAACAATTGTCCACAGACAGATACACAAGTCTCCACAGACAGGCAGACAGATAAACAATTTTCCTCAAACAGGCAGGCAGATGAACAATTGTCCACAGACAAGCAGACAGATAAACAATTCTCCTCAAACAGGCAGGCAGATGAACAATTGTCCATAGACAAGCAGACAGATAAACAATTCTCTACAAACAGGCAGACAGATAAACAATTATCCACAGACAGGCAGACAGATAAACAATTCTCCACAGACAGGCAGACAGATAAACAATTCTCCACAGACAGGCAGACAGATAAACAATTCTCTACAAACAGGCAGACAGATAAACAAATTCCCACAGACAGTCCAAATTCCACTGGTACAATCAACATGTGGGACAACGCCCGTTCCGCAACCAATAGAACAAACGCAGAGAGAAAGGCAACATTCTACAGCTAGCAGACAAACTGGTACAGAAGCAGTAACTGGACTTTAACGTCCTGTCAGCCACACAGGGCCACTTCAGGTCAATCAAACTGAGTCATAAGCAAATTCACATCTCAAAACTCGTCTTGCATATATATGAACCTTTTCGCAAGTCAGTCCAGAAAACCAGTCCCTACGCAAACATAGAAGATACAGAAACAGACTCTACAAGGAGTAACGTTACCTTGTTAAACAGACTCTACAAGGAGTAACGTTACCTTGTTCATGTAGACGATGTTGAGCGAAGTGTCGTTGTCCACCAGAGCGACGTGGGTGGCGACGTCGCCGTAGGAGAACACCACGCCCCCGTGGGCCTCCGGGTTGTAGACGATCTCGAAGGAGGTCGCGGCGACGGCGGAGATGGTGAGGTTGTCGGCGGTGATGAGCCCGGTCCTGTTCATGTACAGCATGTACTCCGTGACGGAGTGCGAGGGGACCGCGCCGGCCAGGCTGTTGAACGTGGTTTTCTCCGTGCTCACCGCGTTGGACGCCAGCGTGCTGAAGCTGCTGGACGACACCGTCGTCTGGCAATGGCCGATGTACGTGGTGCTGATGGTCGGGTGGCACATGGTCACCCCGGAACACGTCGTAGCTTGCGCGGCGAACTGAGTATCGCAGGAAGCCAAGAGGCCGGAAAGGGTCAGATTCACGAGGTCCGTCTTCCAGAGCAGCTGCATGGTGATGTGCGGCCCGTGGTCGTATAGAGTTATGTCCATGAGCAGGCCCGCCGTGCTCTCCAGGAACTGGAAGGAGTTGAGCGACGACCTGGAGATGCTCAGCGTGCCGAACGTGCGCTTCGTCAGCACCGTCACGTCCCCAGTCAGCGTCTTCAGCGTCAGAGCGTGCTCGTCCTGGTTCGTCCAGTCCGCGAAGTAGTAGGACGAGCCGTGGCGAATCATGAAGGCGTCGAAGCAGGTGAAGGTCTTGGGGTCCGTCCCGCACGTTGTCTGCCGCCCGTACACGTAGAAGTTGGTGTTGTGCACGCGGAGAAGCAGGTAGGTGTCGTCGGTGTTCAGGTAGAAGGTGTTGCCGTCGAAGGTGGTGACCCACCTCTGGCTGCGGATCTGTGCCACGGCCGTGGTGTAGGGGCCGCTGATGTAGTCGCCGACCTGCGTGTTGCAGTCCGTCCCCGTCCAGTCGCTGGAGCAGGACGTGCAGGCAAATCCGGTCCAGTTGATGTTGCACGTGCATGTTTCGTCCTTGTTGCACGTGCCACGGAGGTTGCAGGGCGTGTCCACGCCCCCTGGGCAAGTCGCGTTGCACATGGTGCCCGAGTAGCCGGGGTAGCACTGACAGGTGCCATCGGCGATCTTGTAGCCTTGCTGACATCCCGTTGCAGCGCAGCTCCGCCCAGGGAAGGCTCAGGAACTGCAGGGAGGAGTGGGGGGGGATGGGGGGGGGGGGGGGGGGGGTTAGTTGTGGAATAGAGAGCACGTGCGGCAATAGAAATTATGTAACAACAGCAAAAACAATAGCAATGTATTTAGAAAGTGTAAAATCATTCCCGGAAAGACCTTTTAAACATACGTACACGTGCACCCCCCCCTCCCGTACACACACACACACACATACACACACACACTCACTCACTAACACACACACACACACACACACACACACACACACACACACACACACACACACACACACACACACACACTCACTCACTCACTCACTCACTAACACACACACGCGCACACACGCACACACACACACACACACACACACACACACACACATACACACACACACACCTATACCTGGGCATCACAGAGGGTGAGGGTGGTAGCGCTGACGTCCGGCGTGGCTATGTAGCCACAGAGGTCGGTGAAGGCCAGCATGGAGAAGACAACGGCCTCGGGCTGACCAGTGGCCTCGTAGCTGTCCACACAGGCCGCCTCCAGCTGGTTCCGGAAGTCCGTGTCCACCGAGGAGCAGGTGCTCGTGATGCTGGCGTGCTGGAAGAAGCCGGAGCACAGACTGTTGGCCGTGGACTCCCTGCACAGGAAGAGGTCATCAACGCTTACCCCGCGCCGTCACGGCCCCCAAGAGGAGACGGTCACATCACACACACGTGTGCCGGAGTGCGGGCATGGATGAGTGAAAGCGTTATGACGATGCTGTGATACACATGTTTTAATATATTTTACACACACACACACACTCTCTCTCTCTCTATATATATATATATATACATATATATATTACAGTTTTACACATTGTGATGATTTATATTTTGGTTGTGTGTTGTTGCTTTTCTGTGCTTTCTCTCTCTCTCTCTCTCTCTCTCTCTCTCTCTCT
>OY757555.1:6510209-6575209 GCA_963584105.1 Alviniconcha strummeri | reverse complement strand
GCACCAGACAAAACAAAACAAACAAAAAGTACAAATATAAATTCTTTCTTGTTATTTATGTCATCTGTCCAAAATAACACACACACACACATATATAGAACTGAGATGGCTACTTCCTTTATAATACAGCCTCATCTAGTTAATCCTACATTCTCATTCACAAGACTAAAAATGGACTTGCCTGGTCCCATTGACAGATAACTGTCCAAAATAATCAACACTCTCAATCTGACAAAATAATCAACACTCTCAATCTGTACAAAATAATCAACACTTTCAACCATGCTTATTTTAAAGGACATTTTATTTACAGCTTTTAGGTGACTAAGACAGAAAAAATCTAAAAATCATTCAATAAGAAAATCTATGTATAAAACGACAGTGATATGTGACATTTCACATAACACAGATGAACAGCAAACAAAACAAAAAACACGTGCGTATTAAAAAAAATCTCCAAATCAACTCATACATTCAAAAAGAGAGATGGGGGGTGGGGGGAAGGGGGGGAGAGAGAAAGAATGGGGGGCAGGGAGGGGGGGCCAAGAGAACAGAGAGAGGAAGAGAGAGAGAGAGGATGGAGATTTGCACATGAATGAAAACCTGTCGGGCAGTCTGTCTTAGTTGACACCGATTACACACAACCAATGGAATGCATAACACATTCTACAATCAGACTGAAAGAAGAGACAAAAACCAGGGAGAGCGCTAAATAGAGAAGGAACAAAATCAAAGCACTACCATTTCACCCTGATATAACCATCATGGTTCACTGGGCCTTACAATTCTATTTCACAACTAAGAAACTTTTTCTTTCTTTTTAATATATAACTTTGTTAATGAATAATGTCAACACAACAAAATAATATAAAAAAATGGGGGGGGGGGGGGGGGGGAGAACACACACACACAACGCATACACACACACACATATCATGCCAAAAAGTGATAGAGATAAACACATGATTATACAAATATAAATTAGAGAACACATGAAGAGAGGGAACAACTCCAAAACAACTAACTAAACCATTATACTTCATCATACACATCAAGGGAAATGAAACGTGTTGAACCACACACACAAAAAAACTAAACAAACAAAAAGAGGAGGGGGGGGGGGGGCGGGGGGGCTTTTTGTGAACGAAAAGGAGTGGGGGGGGGGATCAATCCAGTAGTAACAGAACATTTCTACAAAAACAAAACATTGGTTATGGAGGACCCAACGTGATGAAAGAAAAGAACAGAACAGTGGGAGGTGTAGCAGGGAAGAACAAAATGGTAAGTAACTTGGTGTTTTATGCCCAGTTAACCTTTACAGTTAGATCAAAATGGTGATAAAATTTATCAGCCTTTGTCAACTCGTCTTCTTCTACTGTCCGCCCCCCTAACAGTAAGAATACTCACTGAATGGATGTTTAAGCAATTAATAGGGTTCACTGTGCTCTTAGCGTGTGTGTGCGTGCACATGTGCATGCGAGTGTGTGTGTGTGAGTGTGTGTATGTGTGTGAGTGTGAGTGTGTGTGTGTGTGTGTGTGTGTGTGTGCATCTGGCACACAGTTAAGCTGAACCCTTGTTGATGTCTACATTATGTGTTAGTTTTTGTTAAACTGCTAATAACATTTCCATCTTGATGCATATTATGTGTGTTGTATATTATGTTTGTTCAACGTTTTAAGCCACAGGGTATGAGCTTCAAAAATTTCTATTATTATGATAGAATGCAACTTCTATGCAAAAAAATTAAAAACATGATATGAGCACTGATGAAACAGGCAATGAACATCATGGCTAGTACTGGAGAAGTGTTAAGCACTGCATTTATAAGCATGGAAGGGTATTGACATGGACACAGAAGCAGGTAGTATCAACGCCGTTTAGGCCTACATATTTGACTGTTGAGTTGTTTGTGGAGATGGAACTTTCGTTAACAAGCTGGTAGTGAATCATGATTTTTATCTGAGTGTTAGCAGGCTTCCAATGGGACATGCCTACATAGGCACAGCAGCTTTCTTCTTTCAGTCATGTCCAGAGTGGTGAGAATGTGTGTGTGTGTGTGTGTGTTGTGTGTGTGTGTGTGTGTGTATGTGAATGTGTTACATGGGGAGGTATATGTACACACAAATGCATAATTTTCAAATCTTCAGTTGTTTTGTTTTCTTCTTCAGAATTCAAAAACCAAAATTCAACAACATGTGATGCATTGTACATCATTCATTCCACATTTTGGACATCAGATCACTGCCAAGTCATAAGCAGAGTTTACACATAACATGATAACACTGTAGCCAAAGCATGAAGCAGTCTATAGCCAATTATTTTCAAAGTCGGTCAGGGAACCAATAACTTGTCAGTTTGATAGAAGTCAAAATTCACAAACTTTTATGGACCTCAGTTGAATTATTCACTTTTTCACTCATGGCTTTGGGAATGGCAGTTCATTTCTCCCAAACTTTCAAAGACTGTCCCCCACCCCACCCCCCCAATAAGTTTTTCTTGGGTCAGCTTTCTGTGCTGATTTATTTTCATTGGCATGGCAGGTAAAGATCCCAATCATTCTGCATAAAGTGCAAGTGGCACTTAACAGCTTAACTTAATACAGCTTAACACACATGCACCCTCTGTATGTGTCTTTGCATGAAGGGCCAATGTAAACTTGTGTGTGGTTGTATGGTACATGGCGTACACAGACAAGCTGGTAGTTTGTGTGTATGAACAGTCAGTCACAAAGCCATCAAGCGAAAGGGCCTGATTTCTGGGTAAAATACCTGAATGCTTTTTTCTTCTTCAAACTAGGTGAATTTCTTCTCTGACAGATTTTCCCGATGCCTGTAAGGTTTAAAGCAATCACACAGAATAAACAAAAGCTGTAAAAACTAACAGAGACAGGCTTATGCAAAATTTGAAATTATATATGCCAAACGAACAACACACACATGTAAACCATGCATGTATTTCACTTTGTTCCAACATTCCAAACTGAAAGCAATACAAATTCACCAAAACCAAGACGCAGTGACATCTTTCACAAGCATAAATAACCAATGACACAATGACATTTAAACCTTTCACAAGCATAGATAACCAAAGATACAGCGACATTTAAACCTTTCACAAGCATAGATAACCAGTGACACAATGACATTTAAACCTTTTACAGGCATAGATAACCCATGACACAATGACCTTTAAACTTTCACAAGGACAGTCAACCAACGACACAATGGACATTGAAACCTTTCTCAAGCATAATCAACCGATGAAATGACATTCAAGTCCTTTGTAAACATGCACTGCCAGCCAGTTCCAAGCATTTGAGTTTGTGTATGCAAGCATGTGTGTATTAATATGCATGCTGCAGAGTGGTGTCGCGGTGACTGGTGAGAATGCTGGCTGTTTATTCAGCTTTATGACTGCTGTGTTATGTGCGACATATGAAGTTCAATTTTTGAACAGATTATTGCATAGAGTTATGTCTGTTGTGTCATGCACAGACTTAAGTGCACTTTTCACATTTGCTGCCCCTTTTATATGCACTGGGTTTGGCATGCAAGATCAAACATTTATAAAATTTCACTTTTAATATTACACCCCCCTCACTGTCATTCACTCAGATATGCAGGAAGTCTACACCAAGCATGCAATTAACAGGCAAAACAGAAAAAAAGAAGAAGAAAAAAAAAACATTCAATGATAAACAGGAACACACCTGGTATAAATCACAGTTCAGTATATATATATACACACATGTATATTACACAAGTTCCAATAGTATCAGATTTCACTCTTACTCCTCCCCGCCCCCCGTCAACCCCATACAAATTGGTAAAAAAAACACCCAAAAAACAACTTTAAAAACACTAAATATTCACATGACTTTTTAATTAGGGCAAAATGGGAGTCACACAGGGTCTCTACTGTTTTAAAACATGCCATGCCGAGTTGAACTCTCTCAGGTCCCAGTGGTTGCCACTCAGTCACAAGCACTTGCTCTTATGTTGCATGTGGTAATCATGCTAACTGATAAGCGTTTTTCTTGCCAAAGGCAATGAACAGTTTTCGTCAGGTCATCTAAAATGAGAAGCTAGACCGATGTGACAGCACCCAGTTCTATGCAAATGTGTGCCTGCATTGCCACAGTCACCAATCAACTTATCAAGTGAAGAAAGGTGCGTTTGATGAGACAGAGTCATTGCCTTGAATTACAGTTGGCATTGGTCTGTAACTTGGTCACTTTGACACATTCATGTTACTGCTTTGAAACTAATTAATACAAAATCTAGATACTGCAGTGTTATCTGGAGATCAATGCTCTCATTATTTTAATTTCCTTCTAAAAACATCATCACAAAGTAAATTATCCAGCATAAAGTATTCTTGTTTTTCCAAAAGTATTCTTTTTGTATTTTGTGTGTGTCGGGGGGCGGGGGGGGGGGGGGGGCAGGGGCATAATCACCAGGGAAGAGAGGAGGGAGAAGATGTGACAGCATGCCTCAACAAGGAAGGGAAACTTCATATACTCCTTCACAACTTCCTTCCTTCCTTCCCAGAAAACTGTAGCTGATTTACTCTGACATCAAAGATAATGAACTATAGATTGTGCATGACTTACAATCAATGTACACTGACCCCCAAAAGTTTACTTCATGGAGTTAAAGACATATGTCATTGTTAGGTTGTCCATAAAGTCATAGTTAAATATAAAAACATGTCTGGCAACCAACATCAGTGTTTTGTATTTGATGTCTGTTCACAGCAAGGTGATATTAGACAACATCCACAACCAGTAGATTCATAGGGAGGGAGTGGGGATGGGGTGGGTAGAAAAAGAGAGAATAAAAAATAATTTAAAAAACAACAGACCCAGAGCAAATGAAATACTACTGCTCATGTTATAGGATCCAAATCCTCATAAGCTCTAAGATTCAGATGATGGAGTATTTTTTCCCAGTCTGCCCTCTTTCTCGCAGCCTTGAACTTTTCCGTGTCTCCATTGGCTGAAACAAAATCAAATGATGGACATGTTGAGACTGAAGTGAACTGCTGAACTCAAAGCAGAAAGTATGGCTTGCATAATAAAAAACTTCATCAACAAAACATCCATTTGCATAAACTCAAGTGTTCAATCAAGAAATAAAGGGAGGTAATCAGCGCTCAAACAGCACCACACAAGGGAGTTAGCGCTCAAACCCACAAGGGAGATAATTAGCGCTCAGACGTCACACAAACATAACATTAACAAAGGCCCCGAGTCGACCATGGTAAATCTAGCCCAGTGTTTATTCACCACTCTGGTGGAATTTGTGTACCATGTGCCGGGAGGATGCCGGGGGGGGGGGGGGGGGGGGGGGGGGAGGATGTGTGTCCATCTAGCCAGGCTTTTGAACAGGTTCACAGATGCTTTTATAATGCTTATTACATCAGGGTACTTTGGCTCAAAGTTGCTTCCAGTACATTGTTTTGCTTTGCAGAGCTCCATGACAACAAACTTCTCCATACTGCCATTTTCTCCCCCCACCCTCTCTCCCCCAAACCCATGAAGAGAAACTGATTTCAGGCAAATCAGGATTTAAACTGAAAAACAAACAAAAAACGTGTGGGGAAACTAACATCAGTGTATGTTGACCAGAACCGTTACTGTCAAACCCAAGAGAAACAACCCCTGCCTAGCCAACTGGGTGTGAGACAGGGTGTAAAGTCCCAACCTGATAAGGCGCGCAGTCAAAGGGAGGCGGAGGAGGGGCTTCATCTTTGCTGGCTTTTCTGCGTCCACGTTTGCCATTGGTTTCTTCCTGGCCTCTGACCGGCATGTTTTCCTGCTCTGCCACTGCCTTGCAGCTGCGCTCGGGGCTGATCAGTCGCAGGATCTTTTTGGCTGTTGCAAGGAAGTACAGGTCAACTCCACAATGTACTGGTGAGCTGTGTGAAGTCAGACCATGCCTACAGACTGCAGTATGGGTATGTATGTATGGAAGATCACCATCAGATGCAGGTCTTGTGCACAACAAACTGACATTCAGAATCGAACAAAAAAACAACAGCAAAAAAGCATTATTTTGTTTTCCACAGTTAATTGGCAAAGGAGACTAAGTAAGACCAGAAGCTCCATATTTCAGTTTGTTGTCAAACTTTGGGTTGACTGCATTGTCAAACTTTTGGTTGGTTGCACCATCAAACTTTTGGTTTGTCGCACCATTAAAAAAAAGCGTTGTCACACCATACAATTCTTGGTTGATTGCACCATCAAATGTTTAGTTGGTTGCACCATCAAACTTTTGATTTGTTGCACCATCAAACATTTGGTTTGTTGCACCATAAAAATGTTGGCTTATTGCACCATCAAACATTTGGTTTGTTGCACCATAAAACTGTTGGTTGATTGCACCATCAAACTTGTGGCTTCTCTTTGAAATCAAATTTAAAAAATGCTAGCAGACCCTGGACAAACACACTTAAGACTTTTAGGCTTCCAGACAAAAACCAACTGGAATTCAAGGCAGGTTGTTGTTACCTGATCGTGTGAGTGGTGACTGTGTGGCTCTTTCCTCTAGATCAATGAGGCGTGAAGGCAGTTTGCCTTTCTCTGGACTCTCAGGGGTTTCCTGCAGCACCAAAGACACTTCTGTTAAAGGAGCTAGCCTTCTCAACATGATTATTAGAAATCAGGTTTTTAGAACTTCACTTTTGATTGAAATTTATTAATCTGTTACCAAAACAATTGCCCAAGAAAGTATTCAAATACAGTTCTGTACATCTCTTGCGCACATGTACACATGTACGCATGTATCTGTGTATGCATGCATGTGTGTATGAGTGTGTGTGTGTGTATGTGGGCATGATTGTGTGTGCATGTATGCGTGAGTGTGTGTGTGTGTGTGTATGCATGTGTGCACATGTATGCATGTATTTGTGTATGTATGCATGAGTGTGTGTGCATGTATGCATATGTGTGTGTGTGCGCATGCGTGTGTGTGTGTGTGTGCATGCCTGTAGGTGACCAGCAGAGACAGGACGATCAAATGCCATGTTGTCACATCCACCTACTCACCTGAACAACTTCCATACTCATGTCTTGGGGTTTTACACGAGGCTTCCGCCGAGATTTACTGCCTCCCTGGAAACAAAATTCTATTTTAAAGCAAGAGGAAATTATTTCACAGTAACTGGTCAAAAATTAGGGCCAGATTCTACCACAGGTGTAAATCCTCCTTGACTGCATATGATAAGCCATTTGGATGGGTACCTGCCACAACTATCTCTTTTCTTTCCTGCTAATGGATTTTTCAGGCAAATCCTATTAAGTATAGCCTGGGCAATCAACATCCACATAAATAAATGCACTGACTTTCTACCGCCAGGAGATTGTTTCACTGGCATCTCTATTCACACAGTAATCTTAAGCAATTTCAATCCTTTGCCAGAAACATAGACTTACTGTGTTAAGTGCCTCAGCAATACTAAGAACTTTAGAGTCTAAGTCAGAGCGAGCGGTCAATAAAAAGTCTATGCACAACACACTATCCAGCATGGGTCAGAAAACCTTTCAAATGCGTATTTTTCTTCTGTCCCAAGGATTAGGTCCAAACACATCAAAAGTTATAAAGAGCGCAGTTTATTAGGTCAAAACACCACATGCAAATTTTCAGGGTAGTTTCCTTTATCAAGCTACAAACAACACTTAAACAGGTAAACAGTCAAAAATGAGGTGTAGAACCAGGACACTTATCTGCTTTTGGTTGAGCTGTGTTGTTTTCATGTCCAGTGCTTGGAAGGCTGTTCAAAGGATTAGGTCTAATAAGGTCTGTCAGTGTTAGTAATAAATATTCCCCATGTGCCTAGCCCTACAGCAAAAGCCATGAGCACATACCCAGATAAGGCAGACTGTCCTACAGAAGCCCACCGCCTGTACCACCACTTTCATAAGACACTGTCCTACAGAAGCCCACCACCTGTACCACCACTTTCATAAGGCAGACTGTCCTACAGAAGCCCACTGCGTGTACCACCACTTTCATAAGGCAGACTGTCCTACAGAAGCCCACTGCGTGTACCACCACTTTCATAAGGCAGACTGTCCTACAGCGTGTACCACGACTTTCATAAGGCAGACTGTCCTACAGCGTGTACCACGACTTTCATAAGGCAGATTGTCCTACAGCGTGTACCACCACTTTCATAAGGCAGATTGTCCTACAGCGTGTACCACCACTTTCATAAGGCAGACTGTCCTACAGAAGCCCACCACCTGTACCACCACTTTCATAAGGCAGACTGTCCTACACAAGCCCACTGCGTGTACCACCACTTTCATAAGGCAGACTGTCCTACAGAAGCCCACTGCGTGTACCACCACTTTCATAAGGCAGACTGTCCTACAGCGTGTACCACGACTTTCATAAGGCAGATTGTCCTACAGCGTGTACCACCACTTTCATAAGGCAGATTGTCCTACAGCGTGTACCACCACTTTCATAAGGCAGATTGTCCTACAGCGTGTACCACCACTTTCATAAGGCAGACTGTCCTACAGAAGCCCACTGCCTGTACCACCACTTTCATAAGACAGACTGTCCTACAGAAGCCCACTGCGTGTACCACCACTTTCATAAGACAGACTGTCCTACAGAAGCCCACCGCCTGTACCACCACTTTCATAAGACAGACTGTCCTACAGAAGCCCACTGCGTGTACCACCACTTTCATAAGGCAGACTGTCCTACAGCGTGTACCACGACTTTCATAAGGCAGACTGTCCTACAGCGTGTACCACGACTTTCATAAGGCAGATTGTCCTACAGCGTGTACCACCACTTTCATAAGGCAGATTGTCCTACAGCGTGTACCACGACTTTCATAAGGCAGATTGTCCTACAGCGTGTACCACCACTTTCATAAGGCAGATTGTCCTACAGAAGCCCACTGCGTGTACCACCACTTTCATAAGGCAGATTGTCCTACAGAAGCCCACTGCGTGTACCACCACTTTCAAGCAACTGCTTAAAGAATGTTGCACGCTTGTTTACACAACAATCAAGAGCTTTGCTGTATTTCATTTTCAAGAACTCTAAATCTCCTGAAAAATGCAGTCCAAAGACACACAGTCCCACAAACTGATACTCAAAGAGAAAGACGAACTACAGCGGATCTTACAGCAGCAGAGTCTGAAGTTCGCTTGCGACCTTTCCGCAAGCTTTTGGCAGCCACAGGTGGGGTGGCGTCGACCTCACGATGACCTGATGTGTCGATGTCATCGACTAGGTCAGAGTCGTTGACCCGGAAGCTGTAGAGCTGTGGTGCAGGGGGGGGAGGCGGTGGTTCCTGACCCTGCACACACCCCAAGTTTATGCCGTTAGCAGTATAGCACACTGACCATGCCATCTTATAACACGGTAATAATAACACATGTACTCTTTTATGTGCCGTTTCTCCAGACTGGAGCACATAGCCCATTACAAAGCAAAGAACAAAACAATCAAAACAACTTCCATGAGCGTGAATGTGCACACTGGCGCACACACACACACACATATATAAGGGTGCTTCAAGAGCCTGAAGTGAGATTTCAAAGACATGACTATGTTTGATTATCTAATTTGGTCAGGGAGACGGTTCCAGACAGACAGTGCAGCATAAGAAAAAGATCTCTGATCAAGCCTCAGTTGTGTAGTGCGGGTTGTTATGTTCAACATACTCATTTCTTAGTGGATCACATGAGCTGATACACAGGCATGCTCAAACTCCAACAATTCAACCGCAAAACCCGTGCCATGGCTTTCATGCTTTCTCATGCTTCAGTCCCCATATCTCGAACAATCTCCACCAAGACATCAGGCTCCTCTGCTACTCTCTCTTCTTTCAAAAACATTTTCTCTTCTCTAAATATTTCAGTTAAGCATCACCACCATTCATCCCTATCAGTCTGCACAATGTAAAAAAGCAAGTAATGTACACAAACTGAAGTGGGAGGTGGAGCTGGAAGAAGAGGAGGAGGAGGCAGAAGCAAAAGTAACTAGCAGCTCGAAACTGAGATATACAAGAACAGCAAGAAAGGATAACACCACAACCAAGTATTTTAAAAAATGGCTGGGGGGGGGGGGGGGGGGATTTAAAGGGGAAGCAAACTGATGAAGCAACGCTGGCCAGAAAAGGTTGCAAACACTTTTCTCTGCATGCTTTGTTGGGTTGTTCTGTCAAATGTCTACAACAGAAGTACTTTCTGCTTCAAATGTCAGCTCCTTGGGCCACAGCTATGTGGGTTTGCTCTTTACCAACGGAGAGCAGAAAGAGGTTGGCTGATAATATTTGATGTCACCGCAGCACTCAGGTCAAATGTCTATTTTTTAACAAACCAGAAGAGACAGATGAGAAACTGCTGTGTGTATATTTTCTATTAATAAGGCCCACAGTGATCTTTGCATTGCTTCTACTTTAACATGACAGGCATGATCTGATAAACATGAGAATCAAAAAAAAAAAATATCAATGCAACACATTGAACTGTGCAACAAAACAAATTCTTCCCCATGCGAAACAAAATGAGGAAAACATCAGTGAAATAATTAACCTTTCATGTCCAGTGTGGAGATACACCTCTACTCTCATAACGTGCCATGTTTGTTGTGTTGTGTAACCTGTCTTCCACCAACAGCTCTTATCTTTTGCTTTCCACCCTTTTCGCTCTTTTTTTTGGTTTTGTTTTGTTTTTTGTTCTTGACATAAGGTTTCCTTGTTTTCAATGGACCACACTTCTGTTCAAGTCAGTTTTGTGACACACTTCTGCTCTGATTCCAATACAACTATGTGTCAACTGATGCAGGCCAACTTGGCCAGTGTATGATTATGAATGCACTGAGTATGACTGATGCAGCCAAAGGTATCTGGCAGAGAAAAGGTTAAATCTGTGTTGAGTAGGAACAAATGTATCCAAAGATGAAAATCAAACAAGGGTAAAAAATAAAAATAAAAAAGAGAGAGAGAGAGAGAGAGAGAGAGAGAGAGAGAGAGAGAGAGAGAGAGAGAGAGAGAGAGAGAGAGAGCGGGGGGAAAAGAGAGAGAGAAGGAACAAAAATTAAGCAAACAAAAGCATGCATGCTGGCCACCTTCAAAAATGGAAATACAATCTCCCAGTTATTCATATCGTAGACTAATGACTTCTAAAATGATAGTTATGAACAGGACATTTCTGACTAGAGATAAAGCATACTGATAAAGTGAAGCACATAACACCATTTAAAAACTTTTATTAGATAATTTTTTCAAAGTGGCGACAACCAAAACATCCTTTCTGCCATATCCAATATTTTGTGACACGAAAATTTCTTTGCTATTACAAAATACTCGATAAGACAAACTGAAAAGATTGTGTTATCCATTACCACAAATTACTGAATAACAGACGATTTCTGGAAATAAAGAGCAAAGATAATTTGACAGTGTTTTCTGACTCCAGGAGAGTGAAGTCCCTTGAAATGAGGCGGCAGCGGAGAAGAGCCGATCTGCAACATTTTTATATCTTCAGGCATGGACCTATTATAATTCATCTAGACTACCAGCTGGGGGAACCTACTATCTGATTTGCATGTTCCCCATGAACAGTGAGTGCTTGATAGGCATTTCTGATGCCTTTTGTTTATGGGTATCCGACATCTTCCCCATGTGCTCACTGTACCCCCAACAAAAGTGTGCCTACTCTGCACCACACATTGAAGTGTTGCTTTACGTCCACAGAAACCGTAGACTTATTAGGGATGGGAGCCCAGGTCGGCCACTTGGACTTTCACACAGCTCCTGAGCTCTGTGCTCTACACTACACCCGCAGGCATGCACCTATATGTCCAGGTCCATGACTGTAGGCACTTACCAAATGCAGTCCCCTGGATTTCCGAAGATCGTCTAGTGATATCCAACAATATGCAAGATTCTTTTATCCTTTTTTTGCTAGGCAAAATTCTGTCTTATGAGCATCAACAGTCCCCTCCTGTCAACTCTTCAACATGATGACGGTGCATCAATAATCAGTATAACATGAAGCTCTTCTAGCCCTGTCTTCAAACTAGTCTTTAACCACCACCATCCCCCCCCCCTCAGCCGTGTGTGCATGTGTTCTTTATTATGTATCCACGCGATCCTATGTGTGTGTGTGTGTGTGTGTGTGTGTACACACGTGTGATCATGTGTGCGTGTGCAATTTCCCATGCTTTGCATAAAAATGTTTATTACTTTTTGTATGTTTTGTTGGCTCATTTACATACCATGGATTTGCATATATGCCATATGACTATTTGCGAGTTGCACATTTTTCTTAAAGTTGTCAAGCACTTTGAGACTCTGAAAAACCACTCTGTAAATTCCCTGTTACCATCATTATTATCAGAACATTGTCGGCTTTGGAGCCCCTGTCTCTTCACAAAGCACAGGGGGAGAAACCAACGAGGCCCTCCCACGCTGCTCCCAGTGAAGGTGGCCAAGCGCAGCATGCAAACGGGGCAAGCCCAGTGAGGAGTAAGGGGCCGGGCAGGGGGGTAAATACCTGTGCAAGAGCCAGCTCTACCTGCAGTTGGTGGTTGCTGTGACGCAGGTCGCAGAGGATGGAGTCCTTCGCTCGCTGCAGGACCTTCAGCTCTCGCTTCAGCTCCTGCTTCTCTGTCCGCTCCTGTTCCAGCTGTCAGAGAGGAAACACCAGGGCACGATGCCCCCTCAAACCTCGGCTCACACTCACGAATGGTTCATGAAAATGCAACTTTATTTATGAGGACAAAACACAACACATGAATTTTGGGGGGTAATCCCCTTTATCAGGCTGCCAAAACGACACTTAAACGGTGAGCAATGAGAAGTAGAGCTAAGACACTTCATAAATAGCATTCTTTTGAACCTTTCATGTGTTGGGATCTTGTTTACAATGCTAGCAGTCATTCTAGTTTCAGATGTTGTTTTGTGAGATTCAACACAATGGCCACTCAAACAGCTAATGTTGACTGGCCCAGCCTTGGCTAGGGCTGCATCACAGCTCATTAATACAATACCAGCGAGATCACCAAGGGCACACTATAGCGCTGTAATGTGCAGTGCTGCATGGTCATGTTATGTAGCGACTGTCTGCAGCCGTGCCAATCTCCTTGTGTAACAGCAGCCACCCTGTGGAAACGGAGACAAATCCTCCACAGATGGCACACGGAGGCCCACGTGGCTAGGGGAATACGGAATGCAATCTTCTCGCCCTGTGGAACGTGTTCAATGTACCACTGCATATACCGGGTGACCCCTGGATGTTCAGCTGGGGAACGCTACAACTGAATGGACTAAATTTAATAGTCAGTTTTTTGTTTCATTTTTAATCTACCCCCACGTGTTCGTATCTTGCTTCATGTTTGTCCTGTACATGTTCGTATCTTACAGCATTTTCATTTACTACAGTTTTGTATCTTGCTGTATGTTTGTATCTTGCTACACATCTGTCTTGCTACATATTTGTATCTTGCTACACGTTAGCATTTGACTACATGTTTGTCTTGCTACATATCTGAATCTTGCTACATGTTTGTATTTTACCACATTTGTCTTGCTACATATTGTATCTTGCTACAAGTTTGTATCTTCCTAGAATCCTACATGTTTATCTTGCTACCTGCTTGTTTTCCCTTTGGTCCCCTACTCCTTGTCAATGTAGGTCCCCTACCAGTGTTTTCACATTGCACTGCATTCTACGTTTCTGTGCACCTTTATTTTCATGCCTGATCAGATCTTACCCATGCTGGCCATCTGATTAAGCATCGTAACATGTGGAAAACCATGTGCATGACGCAGAACTGCTCACCAGTTTTTCAAAATGTCTTTGGTCTTCCTCAAGCTGTGTCTTCAGGGCCTTGTTTTCATCTGCCTGCTTCTTCAGCAGAACTTCCAGCTGACCCACCATCTGGTCTCTCTGCTCACGCCATACCTGACAGACAATCGCAATCGGCAATCACCCATGGCTGGATCAAACTCATGTTCAGTCATTTGGTTTGGTTACACACGCCTAAAAATCACTTGCACACATTAAAGATCCTGTAGTCCATGTCAGAGTTTGGCGGATTGTGGTGTGCATACACATACACGGGGATCACTAATGCATATTCAAGATCGTGTCGTCCATGTCAGAGTTTGGTGGATTGTGGTGTGCATACGCACGCTTAAAGATCACTTACACACATTCAAGATCGTGTAGTCCATGTTAGAGTTTAATGGATCGTGGTGTGCATACACATGCATGGAGATCACTTATGCACATTTAAGATTGTGTAGTCCATGTCAGAGTTTGGTGGATTGTGGTGTGCATATACATGCATAAAGATCACTTATGCACATTAAAGATCATGTTGTCCATGTCAGAGTTTGGTAGATTATGGTGTGCATACACATGCATGAAGATCACTTATGCACACTAAAGGTCTTGTAGTCTATGGCACAGTTCGGTGGATAATGGAAACACTAGAGTAACCCAGCATGCACTAAAAACACATGAGCCTGCTCAAGTCGAGAATAGCACTACACAAACGTAATCTGTGTAAACCGATCAGTCGATTCTTCTGAAACTAAAAGCAGGGCAAATCAGGGCTATTGCTTACCAAAGGTATCAACTTGCTGCAATATCATTTCACGTTACACATAACAAAGAGCATTCTTTGGAACCTTTTATGTGTTTGGATCTGGTTTTGGAAAGCTAGCAGTCATTCTTGTTTGTGACTAAAAACAAACAAAAAATTAATGTCCTACCATCTTTAAAAACAACAACTGTTCACTTCATTGTCCCTTGCAGGAAATTCAGGTCGCCTTATCTGGGTAAGGCACAGCAGCCACAAGAGCAGTGCTACTTGTTCCTATCGGAGTGTGTAGTATTTTTGTGTGGCCAAACAATGGTACGGCTGCAGTAAGTTTTTTTTTCTTCTTTTTTTACTTCAATTTCTGCAGGTTGAGACTTAAAAAACAACGCATTGGCCCATGACCCGACCACTCCATACACTGACTAACCAATCAGAAACAGGGTGTGGTCAGCTTGGGCCAATCCACCAAGACTTGGCACAACAAGAAGGCACTTTGCCAAATGGCTTCACACTATGTGAACAACACCTTTAAGCCTAAGGCAACACTGATGGAGCCCTGGCAGTAAGTCTTGTCATAAGCAAACAAACAGTACACCTGTGGCTGCTTTGGGTTTGCTGTACAACACTGGGTATCTATCTACCAGGGCAATTTAAAGGAAGAGAAGGGGGTGCGCAGGTTGGGGGGGTGGGGAGGGGGGGAGGAGAGAAAATGAGGCAGAGACAGACACATAGAGATGACAGGCAGAGAAGATAGAGAAAAAATCCAGCACAGCTGTAGCTACTTGGGGTTTGCTGCGTGAGGACGTTTACAACACTGGGTATCTACCAGGGCAATTTAAAGAAAGAGAAAGAGAGAGGGTGAAGGAAGAGAAAGTGAGGCAGAGATATGCACACAGAGAAGAACAGGCTGAGAACACAGACAAAGAAGACAGGCAGTGAATGCATTAAAGACCCCACACATGAAAGATTCTGCAGTCCCTGTCCAACTTTGGTGGATTATGGAAACACCAAAATAAAATGACATGCACTAAAATTGTCAGTCTTCAAAGACAGTGTTGAAGTTGGACACTGTATTGTTATGAGGAAGAGGAAGAGAGTACAGAGGACTAAACAGAGGGACAGAGGTGAGAGCACAGCCGTAACTTACAAATTTCTCCTCTTCCCCCTTCTTGTACCGTTCATCCAGTTCTTTCACTTCCTTCTCCAGAGACTATTTTCAAAGATAAAAAGCAACATTAAGATATATCAATAGCTGTATTATGTCATGTCATAGCCAAAAAGCAAGATTGGTCAACAAGGAGTGCTTTCCACGTGTAGCCTTCAAGTAAGATCATGTCAACAACACAAGAGAAAATTGTATTGTAGCGATCAGATGTATATATGCTGTCTCAGGTAAAGATCAGTTCACCGCAACTTTTAAGCTTCTCAGCCTTAGTATATTACCAAAGGACAAACATGCTTCCATACTGTAAAGGGTAGTCATTTTAACACTCACAAGAGTGGTGCCAGATCTTGCAGAAGTTTGAAACGATAATTATAAAAGCATTGAGATAAAAGCACGAATTACTTTGTTGTCATGATATCAAGCTAAGAAACCATCAACACGTTGTGCATGCAATTGCAAAGTGTCTGCAGTCCATCTGATGTAATCAGCCAAATCACAATAGTTGAAATAAAGAGTAGCTGATTCACAACATATGTCTGCACTTGTATTCATGTTTCAGGTCTGTTTCCATTACTTTTTGTGGAGACATCTGAATTTAAATGGAAAGTGACAAATGGGGGTAAACTCACAATTATTTTGCCATTAATTAATGCCAGAATCAGACTCAAATTACCAGTCAACACAATACCATGATGTCAAATGGAAAGCTTGTGATGATGGAGATGGGCCGTAGAGCTCAGTGCAAAGAATTCTGTTGGCAACCTTCTGTCTTACCTGGATTTTGCGTTGGAGTCTCTTTTCTTCTTCTTCACGAGCCAGGTAAAGCTTGGTGTCCTTTTCATATGCCTTCTTCACCTTGGACAGCTCCTCAGTAGCTGCAACATGCATCAGCACTCACAGTAGCCTGTCAGTGCACAGGAATGGGGAATGGAAAGACAGACTGCCTTCCTTGGTAGTGTAAATACCTTCTCCCTCCAAATTATTCCGTCACTCACCTCAAAGTATATATACTGCCTTTCTCAGTAGTGTAACTGCCTTCTCCCTCCAAATTATTCTGTCACTCCCATCTACTGCCCTTCCTCAGTAGTGTAAATGTTTTCCCCTCCAAATTATTCAGTCACTCACATCAAAGCTACATATATATATATAAATATATAGTATACCAAGATAGGCAATCCATACCTCAACATAAAGGTGGGCATGGGACGTTACAGCCCTTTGTGCACTGCCCGAGTTCTTCACTGCAGACTAATAAATAATAGTTCATCCTACATTAGGGATGTTCACATGAAAAGATTTGTCTGCTTTGAGTGAAAAATTCAAAGCTAGAAATTAATGCTGTATGGCATAATTATGATTTCTTTTTTTCTTTTTTTTGATGACACTTAACTTTGTGGTCAATGTGAAGGTTGAAAAGGACTGGGAGGATGAGCAAGGAAGGGTCAAATTAGCAGTGAGACAGGCATCATTCCTAGCAGTAGGTGGCACAGTCAAAGCTATGTTCTGACAACGCCAGGTAGCCCCATACCTCGCAATCCTATGCCTCATAATAAATCATTAAACTAAGTATATATATGCAATGTCAGCATTTACAAACAGTAACAGCATTACCACCATGGGTACATGCGGGGCGCTCAGACTTTGGATGTGGTCATTTGAAGACCCTTAGGATGAATGCTGCACTCTGCCTGGCAACCCAACACCAAGGCATACCATTACCAAGCAGAACAGGGTATTCCTCCCTCGGATCTACACACTGCCACATTCAAAGTTAGTTAGTTGGTGCTTTGAGTCCAGTCAACCACATTGGGTTATAACTTATATCAGGTCTCATTATTTTCAAAGTCTGAACCTTGATCATATGATGCTGTACCTGAAGTCAGGGACTTGATCTGTTCGTCCTTGTGGCTGATGACAGCGTCTTGCTTCTCCATGGTGTCCTCCTGCTCCATCATGGCGTCCTTCAGCTGCTGGATGACTTGGTCATTGGCCTTTACGTCTGAAACAGCAACACATCTGATGTGTGTAAACTCACCAAAGGCCTATACATGTGAAACAGCAACACATCTGATGTGTTTAAACCGGTCAAAGGCCTGCAGTAGACATTTGATGTGTTCAAACCATTGCACATCTGAAACAACAATACATTTGCTCTGTCCAGTCTTCCATACATCTGAAATAGTAATACTTTACTTGTCCAGTGGTCTGCACATCTGAAACAGTAATGCATGTGGACTGTTACTCTTGTGCACTCTGCATTGTTTTGATTTTGTAATTTATTGCTTTCTTTCTAATTATTTGTTTTTTGCATAGGCAATGTAAAGCAATGTTGTGTGTCTGTTTCTTTTCACGTAGATTTGTAAGATATGGGTGTATATCAATGTAAGTATAGTTTTTGTGAATGTAATAATTTTGTTTCTGCATGTGGACAAACACACACACACATGCACCCCCCCCCCCCCCACCCCACCCCCAAAAAGCAGAAAGACAAGATGCTATAACCAGGGACTGACCCTCCATGGCAATCTTCCTCTGCTGTTGCACTCGGCTGAGTTCGGCCTGCAGGTCCGCCAGACGAAGTTTCTTCTCCTGCAGTTGCTGCTCCTTCGCCTCCAGCTGAGAGGTCAGTGCTGCCACCTGGTGCTGAAGCTCCTCCTTGGATATGCTATTGTCCTTCAGCACAGACAAGTTGTGTCTCTGCAACACAAGTGGGCAGCGTACAGTGGGCCGCTGGAATGCAAAGTGGTGTTTAGGTTTTGCAGTTGTTGCTGGGTGCACTCTGCATGACAGAAGAATGGCTCTCAAAGGGGAGTGTTCATACAGTCTAAAAATGTTACACAAAACTAAGATTTTCTAAACTAACATTACAGCCTCTGTTAAAACAGGGTTGGTTTCCCAGAAAGGTGAGTGCTCCTTCTTTTTCCATCAGGAGTAGCCATGAGGCATGATTATTATTCTGTGATTATTTTGCTGCTGTCATGCATTACCTGTGTTTTCATGCCATAAAGGCACTAACTCAATCTACGGAAACTGGAAAGGTGGAGTGGGATCTTTAACATGCTCAATGATCACAGCATGCGCCATACGCACAAAGGTGAGACAGGCATTGCTGAGCCTGCGCAAGCGTTGACACAGAATTGAAAAACTGTCCTTCAACCTGGAGCTGAACTACTGGCTTCACATAATGCATTACATTTACAGTAGCTTAGCCAACCAGCTACCACCTCGCATCAGGAGTTCAAACAGATGTGTAAGAAGGGTCACAACTCCCCACTGCAAATGGAAGAGTAAGAAGACTACTTGCAGTTTAATGTGAACACAGTGACAGAGAAACAGATGTGGCCAGAAGGTAACAGTAATACAGACAAAGAAGAGGCTGCTTTTTCTCACTCCACCAAAAACAGTAGGAGCCATCACAACCTGGTGATCTGGCGCCAGTCATTATTACAGCATTAGTATTACCATGGGAAGATGCTACATTGTTCACATGCAATTGTAACTGAGAAAGAAACAACATATGCAGGCATATATAAATAAAATATATCTGCGAAAGCTGTCCTTTAACACATTTCCTGTCTAAAAGTAAAGTATACACTGTTTCTAAGATTTGTCCTTTAACATCTTCTGTCTAAAAGTAAAGTATACACTGTTTCTAAGCATTAGCAGCAAGTGTCGTTTTTACCTCACCAGGACCAAAAGTGAGAATATCAAATGACAGATGAGCGGGACTCCAACACCAGTAACAGTGCCTAGCTATCTCACCTCCATTTCACGCTGATTGGCTTGCTCTATCTCACCTCCATTTCACGCTGATTGGCTTGCTCTATCTCACCTCCATTTCACGCTGATTGGCTTGCTCTATCTCACCTCCATTTCACGCTGATTGGCTTGCTCTATCTCACCTCCATTTCACGCTGATTGGCTTGCTCAAGTTGTGATGTTTTCTCTGCAAGCTCTTCCTCTAGCTGAGCGATCTTCTTGTTCTCCTTGCACTGGCTGGCTTCCCTCTCTTGGCCCTGGACACAGCAGAACAGGAAATTGTATTTTCTTCGTGGAATGATGATAATTCAAGTATTTGTAGAGCAGAAAATCTTGTCAACAGAGACTTCTAAGCACATTCACACACACACACAGGCACTATCACACTCGTACTGTTACAGTACCTCTGTTAACCAACCCACTGTTGTCAGCAAATGCCGGGTAATGCTACATTTCACAAAATGCAAAAAAGCTAGCAAGTAAAAACAAACCAAGGATACTAGCCCCCAGTCCAGAAAAGACATCCATCTTCATTGCTTTCCCGGCAATATTTACTTTTAGCCCTGTCAGTTTGCAGTCCTCAAATGGTGTGAGAATGTGTGTCTAGGTGTTTAGTGTTGTGTGTGTGTGTGTGTGTGTGTGTGCGCGCGTGCATGTGTGTGCGTGTGCGTGCGTGCGAGCGAGCGAGCGAGTGGGTGAGTGTGCGAGTGTGAGTGTGTGCGCACAAGCACACATATGTGTGTGTGTGTGTGTGCGAGTGTGTGGACAGAATGAACTTGAACACTACTTTAGCATATCCATATAGTTCACTCTATACTATGCCAGTGTGCACACACATGCATTCTGATACCATCTGAGGACGGCAAACAGATGGGGCTAAAAGTGGATATTGCCGCACTTGCTGTACGCAAGTTTTTAAAGTGTTTGCCACCCGTGCTGCGTTAGTAGAGGAATATTTCACAGTGCAGGCATGTAAGGGACTCCAAAGTGAAGGTGCACATCTGTTCTGGACTGAGGAACAAGGAGCTCCTTTGGATGACCTGGCGGGGGGTGAGGTGAGGTGGGGGGTGGGGGGGGGGGGGGGTGTCCAGCTGTCAGTGTCCCCTCAGCAGGGTTCAGGTACACAGTGGTGGCCTTGCTAACAGTGACAGTCCTCCTCCTGTCCTCAGTGTGAAGTCCTGCTGTCTCCATGCTGCAGTGCAAGACTCCACACAGTAGTGAAGAAACCTACCTGCAGAACCCCAGTGTAAAACTGCGGCTCATCTCTCTCTCCCGCTCGTCCTGCAACGCATGCTGTTTTCTTGCCACTGGGGAAGTACAGAGTGTAAAAGCGAGACGGGGCTGTAACTCTCTCAGACATGGCAACAAGGACAGCAGGAAGACAGTGAGCAGTAAACGCTGTTGATACCACCACTGAGTCAGTACTGAGTGTTTCCAGTCCCAAGGAACTGATTCCTCTCTATGAGCTGACCAGGTCATTTCAGCTCGGTGTTCAAAGTGACATTGCACTTGACTCTGTTTAGCACTGTGATTGCAGACTCAGCTCAGCACTGCACAGCACTACTCAGCAGGACCTGAGTGTGACCACTTTTTGTCCTGGTTCTGAGGCTGACTTAAGTTAATAGTGCTCACAAGTTGCAAATGTCAACATGCGGGGGAGGGGGGGTTGGTGTGTGTGTGTGTTTGTGTTGTGGTGTGTGTGGGGAGGGAGGGGGGAGAAACAGAAATACAGACTAACAAACATGACCGAGGGATGGATAGAGGGAGAGAGACAGACAAACAGGCAGGCAGACAGAGACAGATGGGGGGTGGGGGTGGGGGAGACAGACAGATAGATACAGGTACACAGAGACTGAGAGGGGAGAGAGACTGATAGCTCCAAACAAATATTCCACACAGAGGAAAACTCACCTTCTCCAGTTCTGCATGCAGAATGCTATGAGCACCTTTGCGCTGTGCTGAGAGGCTCTGCTTTGGCTCTGTTTCTGCTGCACGCCTCGCCTCCTGCAGACTTGCCTGTGTCTCCTTCAGCTCTGCTACCGTGTTCACCAGCTTGGCCTTCACCTCCAGCAGCTCGCACTCACAGCGCTGGTAGGCGGTCTCCACCTTCAGCAACCGCTCAGATTTCTCTGCAAGATCCTTGATGAGGCTGTCCACAGACCTGCCGTCTCCTGTCTCCAACTTCACTCGGACCCCGTGGCAGATGGGGCAGATGGCGGTGGGAGGGGAGAGCACGGGTGCTCCTCTTTCATTAGTGTTCAGCAGTTTTTCCACTTGTTTCTGAAGTTTCTCCACCTCAAAGCGAGCATTGGCAAGCTCGCTTTCTGCTTGTATTTTTTCTCTCCGCAAACGTCTTGAAGTGCCTGGGGCATCATTAGTTACATCAATGGAAGACAGAGCTTTGATCTGTTTTTGAAGCTCCTTGTTTTTGGATTTTTCAGCTTCAAGTTCAAATTTCAGTTCCTGGGCCTGCTCACTGTCCATTCCCGTATTTTGTTCACCGCTGACCTGAGAAGCAGCGAGGCTTTGTTCAAGTCGAGACTTACACTGTTCAAGTTCAGCCAAAGAGGTCTTTGCCTTTTCTAGTTCCAGTTTCATCATTTCATGTGCGTCTCTCCACCTCTTCTCTCCTGCCTCCAGTTCTTTCAGCCTGGTTTCAAGAGCCACAATTTTATCTCTGGATTTCTCACCAGATGCTTCAAAGTCTTGTTTGGTGTGCCTGGCTTTTTCGAGTTCCGCTGTCAGTGTTTCAACAGAAGATTTGTACTCTGAAAGTTCTTTGTTAAACTTGCTCATAGTTTCTTTGGCAGCTCCCTCCATTTTGGAAACCCTTCCCTTCAGGGTGCTGATCTCTTCCATCAAGTTGGCCTTTTCCTTCTGCAACTTCTCCAGCTCTTGGGAGATGGAGTCAACCTTCTTTTGCAGCTCAGCATTTTCTTCAGCGAGGGTTTCCACGCTGTCTTTGTGTTTCTGGGTCAGAGCTTTCTCCATGTGCAGCTTGGAGCGCAGGTCAGCAATCTCCATCGTGGCTTCACTCAGCTTAGCCCCCTGATCTCCAGACTGCTGGGTCTCTTCCTGCAGCTGAGTGAGGGACGCTCGCAGTTCACTCACCTCTCTTTCCTTGCTCTCCAGGGCCTCCCTGGCCTCAGCCAGCTTCTTCTCGTGCAGCCTCTTGGCCTCCTTCTGGGCCTTCTCCAGACTCTGGAGGTTGTGCAGGCGGGTCGACTCTTTCTGCCTCAGGTCTGCCAGGATCCGCTTTGTGGATTCCAGCTCCTTCTCCACCTCTGAGTGAGTCTTAGTCTTCTCTGCCAGGGCGTCCTCTGTGGATGTGTGGCGGGCCTTCAGCTCCTCCAGCCCCTGCTGCGCTTCTTTCAGTCGCTGTTCAGCTTCCCTGGCCCGACTTTGTAGCTCTTCACCTCGTTCTACCAGTGTGTTTTTCTCTTCCTCAATAGCTCTCAGCTGTTGCTGCAGTTCACAGGCCTTCTCCTCAGCATTCTCTTTGCTCGCTGTCATCTCTGCCAGAAGCTTCTCCTTCTCTTCAAGGGAGGACTTTGCTCCTTGAGCAGCTGTCTGGAGCTGTGCAATTGTTTTCTCTTTTTCTTCCAAAGCCTTAGCCGCAGCTTCTGCTTTGATGGTTAATTGTTTAAGTTTGTTTTCCTTTGTTTGCAATTCACTGCTCTCGGCCAAAGCCTGTTCACCAAGGGTGGACTGAAGTTTGTCATTGCTGTCTTGTAGTTCTTGGATCTTCTGCTTGTAGGATTCTTTCAGCAAGCTCATTTCTGCCTGAAGCCCTTCAATTTCAGACTTCTTTGCTTCCAGCTCTGCTTCCAGAGTTTCAACCTTTTTAGCGGAGTTCTGAGATGCCAGCAGTGCGGCAGAGGTTTCAGCTTTAATGCTTTCCACTTCCTTGACGTAGCTGTCAACTCTGTCGGCCTGGCATGCAAACTCTTCGAGTTTCCTCTCCATTGTTGCCTTCACCTCCGCTTCCCTGGATTCAAACTCCTGAAGCATAGCTTTTAGCTGAGCGATGGTGGCTTCGTGATCAGCCAGCTGCTGCTGGAGACCCTCACACTGCTGTGTTCTCTCCTGGAGAAGCTTGTTTGCATCACTCAGGGCGGTCTTAAGCAATGTTTCGTTGGTTGATGCAGAGCAGTCCGTGTCTTCTGCACATTTTGCCAGACGCTTCAGCTCCTCTGATTTCAACTGGAGGTCAGCTGAAGTTTGATTCAGCATAGCTCTCAACTCAGCAGCGACTGTTTCCAGCTCTTCATTCTTCTCCCTTGCTTTCTCTGCCTCAGACTTGTGCTGGTCCATCTGCTCCTCCAGCATCTTCACTCTCTCCCGAAGTCCATCTCTCTCCTCTGTGGCTGCCTCCATTTTGGTGTTGTAAGCGTTTAGCGCATGTTCATGGCCACGGCACTGCTCCTGCAGCTGTGCGTTGCTGTCCTTCATGGACTTGAGAGCCTGGTGCAGATCCTCCAGCTGTGACTCACACTCCTTCTTCTTCGCTTCAGCCTGGAACATAGGTGTGTTTTTCTCTCTGAGGACCAGCACTAAAGCCTGTGGTTTCTGGAATGGAGCCACAGCTTGGTTTACAATAATAATAATGTACATTTATCATGCGCTCATCAATGCCCTGAGCGCTCACATAACACATATTAACCTAAATATGATATTCTATACACATATAGAGCATAGTCCTACCAAAACAATTTACATAAAGTATTATAAAAATAATAATTTTAAAACGCACTACAAACATGCACGCATGCATGCACGCCCACACCCACTGTAGCAGAAACTGGGTACTGATATTAGTTAGGATGGAAATACTGTGAGAAGAGGAAGGTTTTCAGTTTGGCTTTAAAAGATGACAGGGTTGAGCAGCGTCTAAGGTCTTGTGGGAGTGAATTCCAAATGGGGGGTCCAAAGCAAGAGAAGGTGAGGAAGCCATGAGTCTTGCATTTGTATTGTTGGATTTCACAGCTAACTGCAAGTAAAACTGCAGTTCCAGTTATCAAAACAGCTGTAGCTTTGTTCTACAGTTATTGGTCATGAATCAATCCACAGCTGGGTTTTGCTGTTGGTCATGAATTAAGGAGTCAATCCTAAATCAGACTTCAGCATGGCTCTACAATCAGTCATGGAACACTGTAGCCTGGTTCTGAAGCTGCTCATGATGATGGATGAGTATTAGCTTGGTTTAAAATTATGAACCCAGCTACATTTAATTCTGACACTAATCATGTATAATAATTAATAAAGATGAAATAATGTGTGCTTTTTTATGTGCTATTTTTCCAGATTGGAGCACACAGCCCACTACAAGAACCAAAACACAGTGAAAGCAAACTTGCACGCATGCACCCATACATACACAGTCAGTAGGATAGCTTGCACCCATACATACACAGTCAGTAGGATAGCTTGCACCCATACATACACAGTCAGTAGGATAGCTTGCACCCATACATACAGTCAGTAGGATAGCTTGCACCCACACATACAGTCAGTAGGATAGCTTGAAGAGGTGAGATTTCAAAGATGATTTGAAAGATATCATGAGTGCACTTGATGACCTGACTGCAAGGGTGACAGTTCCACAATATCAGTGTGTATGTAGCTTGGTGACACTAAACATGGATCAGATTGTGGCTTAGTTCTAACATTAATAATGCATCAGTTTGTAGCCTGGTTAGCCAGCTAATTATGTAAAAGTTGACACTTAATATGTATTAAAGTGTATTAATGTACCTATCAGTATGTAGCATGGTTCTGACACTCGCCCTGACATAACCATCCTGGTTGACTGGGCGTAACCAAGTTACTAATTCTGACACTAATCATGCTCAAACAGGTACCTCAGTGCTGCCGCTAATCACAAATTGTTTGTAGTTTGGTTCTACTGATAATAATGAATTAGCGTAGTTTGTTCTAGTGATAATAATGAATCAGCGTAGCTTGGTTCTACTGATAATAATGAATCAGCATAGCTTGGTTCTATTGATAATAATGAATCAGAGTAGATGGTTCTACAGATAATAATGAAATGTGTAGCTTGGTTCTACTGATAATAATAATGAATATGTGTAGCTTGGTTTCACAGCTAATTATGAATCAGTTTCTAGGTTGTTTCCAACACTATTCACCACTCAGATTCTAGGTGGTTTCCGACACTAACCATAACTCAAACTGTAGTTTGGTTCCACAGTTGATCATGAGTCACATTGTGACTTGGTTCTGGTGCCAGTCATGAATCAAGCGAGAAGTGTCATGTAGCCATTCCATACCTCTTCCAGCCTGGCATTTACGTCTTTCAGCTTGGTCACCACCTCTGACTTGCTGGCTTCGGCTGACAGCTTCTGCTGATTGGCTGCTGTCAGTCGAGCCTCCAGATCCTTGGCCGATGACTCAGCAATCCTCAGCTTCTGTCGCAGCTCAGCAGACTCTGACTGGAAAGAACCAGAAACCTGACAGGTTATTTAAAATGGGGTCCTTTGTTACAAACTGATTGGAGAAATTGTTCTACCGAGGTCAGTTAGATGTGCATGCAGTCTTTTTTCTTCTTCTCTTGTCTTTATTTTCACACATTTATCAGCAGACCAATCAATCGGTTACAGTGGGTACAGAACAATGCAGCCTTGCTCATGATGGGTTAAAAAGAGAAGAAAAAAAGACGAGATCATGAACTACCTCTTCTCAAGGAGCTTCATTTGCTACCCATAAAATTCCACTGCCAGTACAAGATCACAACTCTTGCCTACCACCATTCTGAAGGGTCTTTACCCACTTATCTTTCTTCATCTCTCTGCATGTATGAACCATCCCGCTCTCTCTCATCCTCATTTTCAAACAAACAAAAACTGCTCAAAATTCCAAATGAAACCTAAAATTTGAAACTTGATTGATGTCGGCCTCTCTAAGAAATGTGCCAACACTGTCTCATTTCAAATCCCACCTCAAAGCCTTCCTGTGTGCACAAGCATTCCAGCAGAATCCTAGCACCCTTTCTGACAATAGCTAGGTGACCTGTCTCTATAGGGCTGGCTGAGAGTGGAAGGACCCACATGGATTGCCACCAGTTTTATGCACCCTACCTGGCTGTCAGTCAGCTCAGTGTGCTTTGTCAGTCAGCTCAGTGTGCTTTGTCAGTCAGCTCAGTGTGTTTTGTCAGTCAGCTCAGTGTGCTTTGTCAGTCTGGTCAGTGTGCTTTGTCAGTCAGCTCAGTGTGCTTTGTCAGTCTGGTCAGTGTGCTTTGTCAGTCTGGTCAGTGTGCTTTGTCAGTCAGCTCAGTGTGCTTTGTCAGTCTGGTCAGTGTGCTTTGTCAGTCTGGTCAGTGTGCTTTGTCAGTCAGCTCAGTGTGCTTTGTCAGTCTGGTCAGTGTGCTTTGTCAGTCAGCTCAGTGTGTTTTGTCAGTCAGCTCAGCGTGCAATTCCTTGTTGCGGAGCTGTTTCTGTTGCTCAGCACTGGCCAAGAAAAAAGACCACTATCATCATCATCACCAGCTTCAAACACCCTACCTGGTTGTTGGTCAGCTCAGTGTGCAGCTCCTTTATGTTGTTCAGCTGTTTGTGGGGCTCTGGTGTGGCCAAGAAAACATACTGTCATCATCATCACCAGCTTCAAACACCCTACCTGGTTGTCGGTCAGCTCGGTGTGCAGCTCCTTCTTGTTGCTGAGCTGTCTCTGCAGCTCGCTGCTGGCAGAGGATATCTCCTCAAACTTGCCCTGCAGCTCCAGGAGGTCGTACTGGGACTGCTCCAGCCGCACCTCCACCTCCCCCTTCCCCTCCGCCTGCTGCTGCAGCACCTCCGCCAGCTGCCGCACGTCCTGGATCTTCTGACGCAGCTCCGCTGACAGGCTGCCCCTCTGATACAATAATCAAAGTCAGCTGCCCCTCTGACATAACAATAATCAGCTGCCACTCTGACATAACAATAATTAAGTCAGCCACCACTGCCATAAGCATCATAGTCAGCTGTCCCTCCAACATCACAATGATCAAAGTCAGCTGCCCATCTGACATAATCATCAAAGTCACCTCTTCCTCTGACATAATAATCAAAGTCAGCTGCCCCTCTGACATAACAATGATCAGTCAGCTGCCACTGACATAATCATCATAGTCAGCTGTTCCTCTGACATAACAATCATCAGTCAGCTGCCCCTCTGACATAACAATCATCAAAGTATTTCCAAAGAGCACAAATCTTGCTGGGACAGACTGTACTAAGCATGCACAGACACAGACACCTGCACAAATGAGTAAATGATACAAAATTTACAAACAACTTAAAACAGATAACGAACAGGGGCTTATGGAGGAGGAAGACAGCAGTGTGAGAAGGAAAACACAGCAGGCCTACCGTCTGGGAAAAAGAAATGTCTTGAGGTTCAGTCTGAAGTCCAGAGACATTACACAGGAGGATTTATTTATGTATTTTTCTAATTTCTTGACTGAAACGTTAATGTATTGGTAGCTGCAGGCGACTGATACCTGGAAGTGAGCTGACTTTTCAAAGATGTTTCCAGCCTGTTTGCAGTGAGTTATTTACATGGCAAAGCGGCTATTTCTACTGCAGCGTAACGGGGGGAGAGAAAAAAACAAAAAAAACCCAATCAAATGTGCATGCGTTGATTTGAAGCCCTGAATGAGCAACATGGCACAAATCTTGGCTTGTAATTTTAACTGGACCACAATGTGTTCATGAGGGCAGACTCAGAGCAGACCATCCTTTGCAAGTATCTTCATGCTTTGAACTAATCATAATGACTAATGACAACAGAATGTTTCTTAGGTGTGAACGTCTAGCACAGTAATAGAGCTTGACATGTACAAAAATCTGATTTAAACACTGCCGTTGGGACACTACAAGCGGTAAATGAAAACAAACAATTACAAGAAATAGAAACCACAAGAAGTCAAACAGCAAGACCAACATTACACACACCGACACCATGGAAAACAACTGAATAACTGAAGACAACATTAGAGAGGATAAAGAGTTCGCTAACGGTAGTGGGTAATAACAGACAAGTCTTCAGATTTCACTTAAGTGACTGCAAATTTTTTGTTTGCTTAGTATGTTGACACTGGTCACTGGATGGTGTTTGGGCAACTCAAGGTTATTTTTTATTGTATTTTTTTAATCAAGTTTTTATACATATATTTTTTTAGGCATAACGGGCTCTGCACGTCTTCTCTTTGGGTTAACACTGATCACTTGACCTGTTAAATTTTAATAATGTAAACCTGGAGTGATTAGGCATGACAAGGGCAGTGAATCCATATGGAATCCATCACCATTACCTGATTGAGTTCTGCATACAGATCTTTTAGCTGCTGCACAAGGTCCATGCGGAAACTCTCCTCCATGTCCACGCCCTTCCTCTTTTTCCCCTTGGATCTGTCCCCACCTCCCAGGATCCGCCTGCGAGTCCTGGCAGGTGATTTGGACTTGTCCGGTGTTGCTGCCCTCATCGGCGAGGTTGCGACGCATTTGCCAAGGTTGCGGGATTTCAGCAGCGCCATCTGAGACTTGAGGTTGTTGATCTCAGCGGTGTAGCCGTGGATCAGAGCTTTCTCCCTCTGCTGGAAGTCCTCTTCCTCATGCCTGAGACGGTTCTTGGCAATGGCCAGCTCCTCTTCGCACTTCTTGAGGGCATCATTGATGCTGACTACTTTGCGCTCTTCTTTCAGGCGGACTTCTAGGCAGGACAGCTGATCTGTAATTACAATCAACGGCAAGTCTGCGATGTCAATGAAGCTAAGGATATCTCCCTTGGGCAGCTCTTTGGGAATTAAGGGCAAGTGAACACTAAAAGATATGTGTGACCCAGTCTCACGAATTGAGTCTTAACTCAGTGCCGGCTTACTGTGCTCCAGGAAAAAGCAGCTGGTGGGGGTCTACCTGGGTGTTTTCAGATTTTTGTAAAATTAAAGTCTGTAAAAATTAAACTTTGGTGTGCTGGCACTGATATGCTCTGAAAAGTTGAATAAATTTGTTTAAAATGCATAAAAACAAGAGCATAGAATTAAAAACATCATCAAAATATGTTAAAAGTTAACTAATGTTGAAATTTCTCTTCAAGCCCCAATGTTTGGATATGTTCCTGTGCCAAAACTGGTAAAGATTGGTACATTTAAACCTTGCTAAGGAAAAACTACTCAATGCACGGTGAAAACTTTAAAGCTTAGCTGATTTTCCCAAAATGACCTCCCGGCTCCCCAAAAGCATGTCATGTCCACATTGTTTGGAGTAGAAACATGATTTAAGTATCAAAATAATGAGCAAAACTTGCAGATTTGAGACATGTAGATATCTCGAATTGCCAAATTTTAAGTTAAGACTCAATTCATGAGACTGGGTCACATACATGATCTAGGAAAGACAGTTGAGTTCACCTGAGAAAGAAAAAACAGGCAAAAGCTGTGAAGCCAAATATCTCTACATGGGGCCAGTTAAAGGCAATTTATCTGTCAAAACAAGACAGGACTAACAAATCATCTTTCAAATTCACAGAAGGATAAAGAAAGACTGCTACCAACAACACTCGGCTGCACATTAAACTATATTTAAAGGGGACCTCCAAGCAAAGTTGCAAGCTCGCCTGAAAAGGTAGAAAATGTGCAGTACTTGTGCTTCTTTATGGCTTTAGTCATTTAAAAACAAATTGTAATCAGTTGTTGCTTTTTAACAGAAGTGTGTGTTTTTTGCTTCAAATTTTTTAGCTTCCAACAATGAAGAGCATAAAAAATCTAAAGAACCATGATGTAATAGACATTTTGTGTCTGATGTTGTGAGCAAGGCCACAAATGCCAGCCTTGTTCATAACACCCACACTGCCACTCACAAAATGGCAGTGTTCATGACACTATTTTCATGATTCATTAATGTTTGTTCTTTTTTCTTTTATCTAGACAGGAAATTGACTGAAAAACTACTGTGGTTCTGTGTTTGTTTTTTGCTAGTGATAAGGCCACAATGAAGCTTTGCCTTGGGTCCCGTTTAGGCAAGAGTCAAGACTGTGAGAACATGGAACCTTAGAATGGGACATACTGTGAAGACAGGGTCTCAAATCTAGAGAACTCAACTCTCACGGGAAACTGGAGACCATCTTATCATCCATAAACTAAAGACTACCTGTTCACCTGTAGTCTAAAGACTGTCTTCTTACTGGGTGTACCTGGGTCAGGGTTACTGCATCCTTTCTCGAGGATGTGACCAGGTGGACCTTACCTACCTTGTAAGTCACAAGGTTGTTACTGTTGTCTATTCAGGTAGTCTTCCACTGTTACAGGTGGTCAACTGATTGGGACTGAAAATGCCTGACTGGGACTGAAAATGCCACTAAAGGACATCATCTTGCTTGTTCCTCTTTGAGGATGACAGTGGTGGATCTTTGTATGACAATGACTTCTCCTTGACACTACCTGATGGGTTGACTGGAAGTTATTTAGAAAACTAACATTAGTCATAGTGAACTGCCTTTATTCATTTTACCTAAGTACTAATGGCCTCATTCTGTTTTAGGATGCACTGATTTACCAAACACCTGGATGTGTATACAAATATATTTACATGTGCATGTGGGCTTGCGAAACCAGTTTAATGATAACAGGACTTTGTCCCGTCTTGAGTAGCATCAGTTGGCTTCAGAGCCAATTTGCTGAATAAACATGAAGTAGGCTTCAGAGTTCCCAAACAGGCTTCAAACCTGAACTGGCAAATTGGCTTCAGACCCAAGCTGCTGAATGTGCATGACATGGATATAAATGCCACTATAGGGCCACTATTTTGTTGTTTCAGTGAAGACTGTGGCAGATTTTATCTACCTTCTATCACAGGTAACATTATTTATTGTCATTATTGTTTCAAAAAGAGGTAACATTTATTTATGATTCAGGTCTGTCGTTGCTATGGAATTTAGCCTACAAAATTGGTTTTAATTCTTTTTGGTGATATGGTTGATTCTAACAGTTCATCTTAATGTGACAGGTAAGGGACTAAGAACCATACTTGATTGGAATTGGCACAATCTGTTTGCAAGTCAAGTGAGTCATGCATATATGGGAACTGTCCTCCAAAAAAGCGGAAACAACTGAAAATGCCAGTACAGTGAGGATGGGGGGTTGTGTAGCCTGCACAAATGTTCTCCAAGACCAAGTAAAAAAAGAGGTGTCTGGGTGGGTGAATTTCATCAGGTGCAACAATTTGGTTGTTTGTTGCTGCCTGGCTCTGGCACAAGCTCACATTTCCATCACACCTCATTTTGTTTTGATATATAGTTCTTGATTTTCTTTTTAATTTTCATGGAAGCAAGTTGCTTAACTGGCATGCTTAAGCACTCAAGAGGTAGGACTGATCTGTAATACAGTTTAGTTGTAGAATAGGGGTAAAACTTCTCAAAATTAGACTCCCTTCAGTCTCTGGTCAAGTTAGTATCATGCTGTCATTCAGATGCTTGCAATGAAACATTTTCTGCAAGTACAATATCCCAGTAACATCAAGTGTGTGTGTTTTCATGCATGTTTCTGCTGTCGTGTGTGTGCATGTATGGATGAATGCACATAATGCCAGAAGTTCCTAGCTTGTGTATTTCTGTACTATACATATAAATTATAATTATAAAGATGCTGTTGACACACCTTCAGGTCTTTTTATGCCCTATGTGCTAATGCATGATTTCCCCCAATTTGTTCTAAATCCCTGTTTCATTGTTGAAAGTTTGTTTTGTGGGATCTTTCTCTCGGTTGGATTTGCAGACGAATCAATGGATAATACACCATGCATGAACACACATAACAGAAACACAACAAGAAAAAGTCTGTCCTTCAGTTGCAGGTCTCGAAAAGACTAATGCCTAAGCAGAGATAGCTGAACTGCAGGAATACAAACATTTCTCACAAGATGTATCTGGCAAGGTAACCTCAAATCAGGGCTTAAGTCAGCACAACATAGAAATGTTATCGTTATAAACATCTTTTCTCAACAACTACAAATCTGAATTTCTTTTTTTTCATTGATATTTTCTATCTCTGCTCTAAGCACTTTGTCTCTTAGCCACAACTTCTGGATTTTTTAAATGAAACGGACTGCAGCAAGGTGTCCATCTGTATCCCACGTTTATTGTTTTACTAACAATCATAAAAAATTAAACATCAAGATATGTTAAAATCAAAAAAACATTTCAAAAACAAAAACAAAAATCACAAGAAAATTTGGACTCTGATTTGACCTATCCTTTCCAGATACACCCTGTTTCCTCTTTTTCTTGTTAATTTGTTCCTTGACTCATTACATTTACAGAAGAATTCTGTACTGACATCACAGAAACTTAACGCTGGAAAAAGAAAACAGAGCTCTGTTGACCAGGATATTCCTTACAGTTTAGAAACCAAAAGGTACATTTGCTAACTGCATGCTACATAAGGCCATTATCCACTTTCCAGCACAGTCATATCACTGTGTGATGCAGCATGTCACCAACAGATGTCACATAGACTGATATGCCAGATGCTTGTGTGCTGCTGGACGGAAAGGCCATGCATTTAAGTATAGCCTATTACGAGATCAGATCAAAATCATATGTAACTGAAGCAAGTCTGAAACCTGCATGGCATATGATCAGAAGCTCAATGTCATGGTCAGTCTGTTCCCACAGCAACTCATTGTACATGGTCATATGTCTGTGCTCGAAAGTGGACCAGAGCCTATGGACACAAATTAACCTCATAACAGCACAAAATATCAAAGTATTAAAAATCATGTAGTCCAGCATCCGAGTTATAATGGCATAGAACAGTTATAAACCCATATAGTATATAAAATGCTGCAAGTAAAATAGCTTGTCATTTGGTAAAACAGTCTATGGTCTGTTGTACATGCATACCACAATTACTTTCTTTGATTCGTCAGTTATCTGATCTTTAACACCCAGTGAGCCATGATGGTTATAATAAATATATCAGGGTGAAACGAAATTAAAACACACTCAGAGTGAGTGAAAGTTTGATTTACCACCCATGAAAACATCGTTTTTATGTTTGAAAATTACGGGGTGTGTGTGTGTGTGAATGAAGCTGAATGAACTGAGAAGCCATGAATTTGAAAGGCAAGAGTCTGGTCAGTAGTCAAAGTATACAAAGTTCTATTCAGACTTACTTCAGGCTTAAAACAGATAATCTGGACCACTGTCAGCCTAAAATGGATAACCTTTCACCACTTTGGGCTTAAAATAGATAACCTTTCACTATTTTAGGCCTTCACTAAAATAGATAACCTTTCACTACACTGGGCTTAAAATAGATAACCTTTCACTACTTTGGGCAATGGATAACCTTTTACTACTCTGGGCTTAAAATGTATAACCATTCACTACTTTGGGCTTAAAATGGATAACTTTCATTACCTTTGGCTTAAAATAGATTGCCTTTCACTACTTTAGCCTTAAAGTAGTGACTACTTTGGATTTTCATCGCAAGCTATTTTGTGTGGACAGAATAAATCACAAAGGATGTGCTGGTAAAGCACTGACACTTTTGATGCTCGCTGAATCACATCAAACTGGCATTGTCGCAAATCAATACAAACAAAAGCCACAAGCACTGAAGCAAGAAAAACAGCAGTAGCCACCAGTGTCTGAGTCAAAAGACCATAATCATCAATAAAAGAAGACAGGAAGCAGACCGTGTCAGCCCAACATCTGAGGACATTAAGCCCCACATTATTGAAGCAGATGACACTCAGATCAATGCAACGAAAGATATTCTGCGCTATTTGCACCAACACCAAAAATAGACTGCTGCAGCCCAGCTTGCAAACCTTTTTTTATATATCATACTTATCCAAAGCTAAGGCAACATTGTGGGAGAGTGATTAAGAGGACTGAGAGGTTGCCGACCCGACCCCCCCTTCCCCCCCGAAGGTGCCATGGCTGTGAATACAGCATGTGTAAGTGAGGGAAAGTCCAGCAGGGCCGAGTACAGTGACACAGAGCTAACTGACCATTCATTTGTGCTGTTGCTCATAGCAGGTTATACAGTAGTGCACAGCCAAACATATTCCAGCATCGTTTTATTGAAGCATACTTTACACAGCATTTCATAATCATCCCTTGAAGTGGTTACTTTATATCCTACCACTAAGCTTGAAACAAACAGGAAGGATTTCTGCATAAGGAGAAGCATGGTCTTCAGTTTATTTACATCATGATGATTTGCATGATACAAAGCAACTGGCAAGAAATACTAATAATAACTGTATGATGTAGAGTAAGCAAGAATAGGTTACTAATCACAACAGATGGTTAAATTTAAAAAAAAATCTGTTCAGAAGCAGATCTCTCAAGACAAACTTCAGTTAAGAAGTTCTTTGAAGACAAATTTCCATAGTGCTGTTTTCTCCAGAGTAGACTAGGTCTCCAAAAACTTCTGCTTAAAAGTTTTTTTAATGTCTGTTCTGTTGTAAACGTAGTTCAAACTTGTTCTCTCAAGGCATGTTTCTGTTCAGATGTAGTTTTCTCAAGAAAAAGGTTAACTAATTCTTACATGATTTTGATTAGGAAGTGATTCTCTCCAGAGAAATTTCTCTTTAAGTAGTTCTCTCCAGAGAAAAAAATCTGTAAAGCGATTCTCTCAGGAGAAATATTAAAACAAATTTCTACTGACAAGCACCTGGACTGTTCCAGGTCATTCTGTCAGAACTGAGGGGCATTCTGCATAAAGCTTTGTCAAGTGTCACATTCACTCGCAACTCCATCCAGGTTTTATGCAGCATGCTACTTTAGTCACGTTCACCCAAAACTCCATCAATGCAACTGGACATGTTCGCTCACCTCCTAGCCCTACCAGGTGACTGTATCACAACAAACAGCACACAAAAACAGTGTGTGCCCCAACCTTTCAGCACCTGGCTCTCAGGTTGTATTTAATCCTGGAGGCCAGACTGGATCTCTTCTTCAGTTTGTTCACCCTGCCTTTATTCTGCACCTGCTGGGTTCTCCCCACCTTCGTGGTGTGGTCAGGTGTGGGAGTGGGGTCAACTTCAGAAATTGTCCTCTTCCCTCTCCTTGTATTCCTAGTGATGGGAGCAGCTGGGGACTGTTTGGGAGTGCTGCTGGCACTCTTGTTGGGTGTGAGCCTCAATCGCATGAGGCTGGTTTTGGACTGTTTGGGAGTGCTACTGGCACTCTTGTTGGGTGTGAGCCTCAATCGCATGAGGCTGGTTTTGGTCTGTTTGAATATCAGCTTCTGAATCGGGGTCACCACAACCCGCAGCACCCGATTTTTCTCTGTCTTGGTCGCGATCATTTCGGGTGTGGAGGGGATTATGTGCTTGCTGCTGTTGCCTACAAACGGCGACTCTTTGAAATGGGGTAAGGGCCGAGGCTGACAGGGGGTTCTGACAGGAGAAGGGGTACCTGGGATGAGCAGAGGGGATGGGCAGACCTCAGTCTCTTTCTGAACCTCTAATTCTTGAGGCACAGACTCTTCATCGTCAGACTTTCCACACACAGACTGAGATGGCTGGGCATTACGCAATGGCGTCACCATGACGACAGGTGTGGGGTGAGCATCCACCTTGCGGCCCCGGTTGAAGATGGTGGTGGAGGCAGGATGGAGGGGGTCTAGTGTACCTTTCATGTCACTGATGCTGCGGTTCTTGGCCTCCAGACGCTTCTCTGAGTCCTCCACAGCCGCTTTGCTCTCCTCCAGCAAGGACTGCAGTTCTCGGATTGTTTGCATCTGCAGACAGAAACCCTCATTAACACACTAAACAGTCTCATGATGTAGCTGACACCCTCAATCACACCTTTTGGGGTTACTACACTTAAAATACTGATTTCTTAGTGGATCATGTGAATTAATAGGTATTCAATGCTATCGTGCCTCAATGGATATGTATTCAACAAGTTAGTTAAAACTGGCATAAGTTAAATCAGTTTCATTCATGACTGCCAAGCTTTGTGTATACAATGGACAAAATCCCCTTCAGACACACCAAATGTTGCCAAAGTAGAATTTGCCTGCTTTAAAACTCTCATCATCCCATATACCAGTCTTATGTTTATTCAAAGCACACACTTTTTTGTGTGTGTGTGTGTACACACACACAAAAATGAAACAAAAAGAGATTAGTCCAAGCAGCAGCACTTATGTAGTTCTGGCTCAGTGAAAAATAAAGCATTTGAGAGAGAGACAAACAAACACACAGAGAGCGAGAGAGAGAGAGGGAGCAAGGACTATAATGCATAGCAACATTCAAGGCAGTGATGGCATCATTGTGTCACCTGCTGCTGACTCTTTTCCTCGTCCTCTGCAATGACTTGTTTCAGCTTAGAAATCTCCTTCTCCTTCTGGTGGAAGGTGATGCCAGCGTCCGTCAGCATCTCATTGAGGTCAGCAATTTCTTTCTCCTTAGGTGTCAAACAGTGGATGATTAGTGATGATGATGATGAGTTGATGCTTAATGTCCTCAGATGTCATTTGACATATTAGGGACAAGTTGTGACCAATGCCGAAGCACGGTTCAATAAAATCCACATACGTAAGGTGTATGCATGTTTAGCTGTAACCTGCCACCTGCACTTTTGGCAGAATGACCGGGATTTTTTACGTGCTACTGTGGTAACACGGGGGTGGAACGGATACCGAAATAACAGTCAGCACAGAAAGTCGACCCTGGAGAAGAAAATTCTCCCGCCGTTCCAGCAGGGATTCGAACCCGCGACCTTTCAATCACGAGTCCGGTGCACTAACCACTGAGCTATCCCCGCCCCCTGGATGATTAGTGACAACATTCAACAATTTATATACGAAGGAATGAGAACTAGTCCCAGATCATACGATCAAGGGAGTTAATTAGCACTCAAAATATGTCACAAACACAACAGCAAAGACCTGAGTCACCTACAGCAACTCTAACCTGGCATGCAAGAATATACAACGCACATTAACTCCACCAGAAGTACATCCTCAATAATAATATGTCCCGCATCAACTAATGATTTTAACGCAAAGTGCTTAATATTGACAGAAATGAGAGAATGAGTGACTAAACTTCAGTTTACAACTTTTTAAGAGTAATGGAGAATGACGGACAGAAACAGGGAGTTGGTTCCAGATAGCTGAAGCTTGGTAAGAGAAAGAGCGCTGACCACTGGACTTTGTGTGGAAGGATGTTCTGCACTCAAAAGGAATCAGTTTTGGACCCACACCCCCTTACGAGCAGAGTTCTATCCCCCACCAGACAAGGACAGAGGGAGTGAGGCACGTCTCATGGTACCTGTTGCTTCAGTCGGTCCTTGGCTTCCTGCAGCTGACGGCCCAACGTCTCCAGCAGCAAGGAGTGTCCCAGATCCTCACCAGACTGGAAAGTGAACGCAGTCACAGAGACGCGTCAACAGCTTACAGGGCACACAGCACGATGTAACATGATGGCACACGGAGCAGGGGGTAGGGAAGCAGAGATGCTGGAGATGCACTTACAACTATACAAGCAGCTAGCTTTCTCAAAGCATGCTTTGTCCAAATGGTAGAACACCTAAAATGCTTTGTCCAAAGAGCAGAACACCTAAAATCTTGGCTTTTTACTTTGAACTGCCCCACTTACTTTATATGAACCTGTGACAAATGTGCTCCGGTATCGCCCTGGTCTGTTTATGCATTTATTTAGTTTTTCCATCTTACTACAGTAATATCAATTGGATCAATTCCAAACTTGTATGGGGTGCATTTTAAGAGGCTGCTTTCTTATGTTGCATGTCAAAACACAGACATGTTGACACCAGCAAATACTCTGTAGTGGATAAACGTAATGCAGACACAGCATTCATGGCTGATACATTTTAAAGTTGTTGAAGTGAGTAAACAGGTACTATTCTTGCATTTACAATCACTGCATAGTACTCCCAAGTAAATTATTTGTGTGTTTCATTCCAGTGTTTCTGTGTTTGGGACAATCGCTTCTTCTACCATTTATTTCTGAATGTTTCTTGCGGACACAGTCATTGCATGACACTGCCACCTAACACAGAATTTATCCATTTTCCAATGGCAACTAATAGTAATACAATACCCAAAAGCTAATACAAAAGATTTACCTCTGTATGATTATGACACCCACTGTGTCTATTGTGACATTTGTCCAAAGCTGATCTGCCCCCATTTTAAAGCCATATGGCATACACTTACATCAAAACCATTTTTTGATAATTGAAATGTACATACCACTTGCCAATAATATGGAGCAGAAAAGCTTCATTTGAGTCTGACTTCTGGGAAATGTGTCCCACTTTGGATCCCAAACTTTTCTCACAGGCTCATATACATACAAACAAAATCCTTTCATCTCCCAAATATACCAAAGGGTTTGCAGGTTTTTATGCTTGGTAGTTTGTCTGATGAATTTGTTTTCACAATCTGCTATTGTTTGCCTTGACACTTTCTGCAAGTGCCACTTTCTCTGCACACTCCTGCAAATACAGCTAAGAACCAACCATCAGGACAAGAGTGAAAACATCTTTGGGCATATGTTATGTCTCTTCTGTACTTTCTCATGTCTGTGTCATGTGTGGAAAAAACAACAACCAAGCAACAATCTACCTAAACCAGTATAAAGTCTTACACATGGTCCTTCAATAAATGACACAGTAGCAAGCAAACGGACAGCAACTTTCCTTTTCCTTTAGCTATTTTCTCCACATTAGCCCTCATTTCTGTTCTCAATGTCCACAACACTGCTTCACCATGTACGTTAAAAACAAAACAAAAACACCCCCTCTTCTCCACCAACCTGCTGCAGCTTGTTCTGAGCCTCTTCGGCTTTGACAGCACGGTCGGCCAGCTCCTTGGCCTTGCGCGTGAGGTCCGCCACCTGGAACTCCAGCTCTGTATTGCGACCTCTCAACTCTGCCAAGCTAGCCTCGTACTCCTGTTGCAACAGCCAGCCGGTAAAGATCAAACTTTAAAGGGGACCGAAAGCAAAGATGGCATGGCAGTGGGCCTGGAAACGTAGACAATGTGCAAGCACTTCCATCTGCAGGCTTTGTACGGTTGCTCAATAAATAGCTTTGCAACAGAGGCAGTTTTTGCTTCGTATTTGAGCTCCTCATGGAACAGCTCTTCACCAAAGCCAGAAAAAAGAACAAACAAACAGAAAAACTGTTGCCCACGGAGAAATGCATATTTCTGCTACACATGCTAGTCATGTTCCTTACATCATGGGTTTGCTCAAAATGGCAACTCACAGCTGTGTTTTTGCATATTTCAAACATCAGTTTGTAACAAACTAAACCTCAGTGTACATGCTTTATTTCATTGCTATTACTCATTTCAATTCTACTTATGCCTGGGGCACTTCTTTGCTTTAATGAGATCCCCTTTAAAGGAGCAGTCACTGAAGGCTTGAATTTCAATGTGTATGAATCCATCCACACTGACGCACAAATTCTTTACAAACAACAATACCCCCCCCCCCCCCACACACTCCAGTCAAACAGTGAAACACCTTCAAGAATGAAACAAACAACAAAAAGAATACAAACAAAACCTTGAAACGACAAGCAATATCACTCTTAAACTTTGCGCAGTGAAAGTCAGACACAGCTCCAAACCCTTACAAACTTCAAGAACCCATGCAACAAGGTCCTGCCCCCCCCCCCCCCCCCCCCAAAACATTCAACAACACATTACAGTGTATGCAACATCCCAAAATGTAGAATAGGCTAACATATTATACAGTTTCCAATAGCTCCATTATCAGTTGTGGTTCGCTCTGAACTGTATCCAGATTGACAACATGGGACATACCTGCACTTTGACCTTTTCCTGATGCAGAAGCACAGATGATACCCATTCATCATCATCATCAACCATGAACTTCTTGGCTGAGCTGGAGGCAGCTGTCTCGTCCAGACGGGGGCGTTTGTTCAGGTGTGGCTTGGAGTACTCCATGACCAGTTTGAGCTTCTTTTCAAATCTCTCTGCCTCTTCTTGTCGCGTTTCTCTCAACATTGTGCTAAAAACAAATCAATCGACTGATAACTACCCAGTAAACTGAAGGCAGCAAAGCTGTATGACGCAGAAAGATAAAAAAGCTGATTGATTATATTACCAAACGCTTCACTGCCACAACGGAACTACTCTCCACTATTTTGCATGAAAGGTTTACACCCCAACATTTGTGAGAAAACAACCAAAAGTGTCCCAAAAGCCATGAAAACAAACCTCCAGTGAGAAGAACCAACAGTATGGTTATTCCGGGAGTAAACTAAATTGTCTCTTCGGGGTCAAAGAGCTCTCATTTCCTGTAATCTCACATCCAAATTTAGTACCGATGCAGTGTAGTTTCATGCTGTTCAGGATTGACGTGGACGTAAAGAAATGGTGCAGCACAGGATGCTAAAGATATGTAGATTCTGAACCTGCTGATACACATTCCATTTCAAACACTAAGACTAAGCGCGATCGGACTGGCTGTTACAGAAACAAGGTAACAGTAAACCATCCTACACAACCTGATCTCCAGCGCGGTCCACCATCTGCAAAGGGGAGAAATATGTAGTGCCCACTGTATCACTATCAGTTGCTGCAGCCAACAGTTACCTGTACATGTCTTCAATCTTCACAAACTGTTCCTGCATCTCCTGGCACACCTCCTTGCGGATTTCCACCTCTCTGGCCAGACGCTCTCGTTTCAACTCTCGTACTCTATTCTCCAGCTCCTCCACTCTCTCCTCTAGTTGCTGCAAAACAAACACCAAAACTACACCTTTTCAAAGAGCAACCAGGGTAATGTGCATGGGAAATGGATTTTTTTAAACGCATTTTTTGTATCCCTGAATCGTGGCTGTACCCTAGTGATGACAAAGCTGCTCCATCTCCTGCCCCCATCCCTCCAGTAGCAGAGGTATTGCCTTTGTCGTGCGAGTCTCTGTGTCCTCATGCAACTACCAACACTGGTTTAGAATCACATGTGACAAAAGTGCAGTGAGCCTGCTTGAGAGCAGAGAATAGCACTATATAAATGCGATCATCATCATCACTGTGTTTTTCTGCCCTCAAGGTCCATCTTTTCTGCTCTAGACTCTGAATGCTTTATGAATGAATGAATGAATGAAAATTTATATATAGCGCATAAAAACCTTCCACACAAAACCTTGCGTGTTCACAGCGCCAGATACACACAGTGCATACATGTAAGCTCTCGCAAGCTAAAACTACCAAAGGACATGCACTCATACCCACCTACCCCTTTCCAAAAGTGGAACTATACATAACAGTTAAATATAAAAATATATACAGAGTTATAAATAATGATAACAGAAAAAAGAATCACACACACACACGCACACACACACACACACTGCGTGTGCGGTTGTGTGCATGTGTTTGTGTTGGAAGTGATGAGAAAGATGTTGAATGACACGTACTTGTAGTGTGTTTGTTTATATAAGTAGTAGAAATTTACTGTAATTTTGGTTCTGCATGTTTTGTTGACCCAACTGTTTTTGTATTGTGCGCTTTGGGCTCACCTTAAGTGTAAGCACCCTATGAATACTCTCTTACATTACACACACACACACAAAAAAAAAAGCCAGCAGTTTTTTTTACTCAATCAGTCAATGGTTAAATACATTTCTTTCTACCTGCATGATAAGTATATTTTTCCAATCCACCCACATCCCCCCATGTTTTTTTGTTTTAAAACATAGTCTGCCTAAAACATTCTTAAATCCAATATTCATGACTTTCAAAGCACCAGATTTCAGCACAAGTAACTTTCACCCCTGTATGTAAGCAGACTGCACAATCGCTGTGTTCACTCACTTCAGTGTAGTCTGAATCTTCGTCAGATTCCTCGTCAATGTCCCCCTCTTCCTCCACTACAGATTCTGTTGTCACGCATGACTGGCGAGCTGTACCCATTTTGGAAGAAAAAGAATGGATATGAGCAAATGGTGCCACAACTGCTATTACCAGCAACATGCTTTAAAAAAAAAACTCTTATCTTACTGCAGCACTTATCTCACTGTCATAAGCTAGGATTAAAATAAAAGCCTGATAAAATAAAGATAATGCTCACAAGAATCAAAGAAACGCAAAGTCAGATGCTGACACAACATCCAGGTCCTGGTGACTTCAGTGGTCATCATTTCATCTCCCCCACAACTTGCCAACTGTCTTTCCACACACCGGTGGAAATCTGTCAGCTTTTGTGGCTATGGCATGACCAGGCACAGCAGAGGTAAAGGAGACTTGCCAGCAGTCACCAGGTGCAGTTTGGTGTTTTCTCTCTGTAAGTGCTGAACTGGACCATCTTACAATGCATGCATCAATGGCAGGCCTCATGCATTGTCTTTGCAGGCTAGTAACAGGGCCTTACCAATGGCAATGTTAACTTCATTTTGTAATTGTTTGTGTAAAGCACATCGCACCTGTCCAGTGACAGTTTGACACAGCACTCTTGGAATCTGTTTATGACCATTATTACTATTATCCTTATTTACTCTGAAGCAGAAGGTTCCCAAAGAGTGGTACTGACAGGGAGTGGTGGAGGTATCCCAGCAGATGGAGGAGGCCCTGGTAGTGGTGCTCTTGGTTGTCCGCTGACGCTTTGGCTTTGGCTCGGGGGCTTTCTCCACAGGCCTGGGGGGTATCACCACCTGCAGAAAGTGCAAGATGAGCAAAGGATCAGCCAACCCACATATTTAAGTGAAAAATAACACCTGCGCCATTTTTTCCCTCACTCTGCAACATTAATAATAATAATGACTCTTGTATAGCACTATACTCAGTAAACAATTACGAGCTCATGGCACTTTACATTATCAACATCAAAATCCATTTGACAATCAAAAAAGTACAGGTACTATAAATGCATACATCAGTATCAACGTGACAAAAAGCCAAGATGAAACAAACAAAAACAAAAAACAGAAGAAGTACAAGTTCTGCAAATGTGTACATCAATATTAAAGCATTTCACACACACTCAAAGAAACACAAGTACTATAAATAGCTATGAAACAGCCAAAAATTGCTCTATGCCTCTGACTGAATGAAGTGTATCAAATTAAAGAGCTCGTGAAGCAGAATCCATCGCAGTTTATTTCACTCAAATCGGATCAATAGTTTGGGAGATATTAAAATTTTAAGTTCCAAAAATTGGCTCAATTTTGGGACAGTCCTTTACTATGACAATGAAGGATATGAAGGCAAAAGGGTGGACCTGTGGAAAGCAGCAATAATAAGGGTTTACGTACATAAAATCTGAATGACTCAAGTCATTGGTATTAAAGTTGGTGAATTTATATTTTGGGACATGACGAATCCAAAAATGGTGAAAAAAGGTGCCTCACAATCCAGTTTCAAGAGATAATTAGCATACTGTTATGCAATAACTAATTAAGTATAATAATTAACTGATTTGTGCATGTTCACAGGACTTACAGATTTTAAACAAGGAAATTTAGATATACCAATAGTGTACACCACTTCTCAGCATAGAATCTAACCCAGTTTGATCCCTCATTTGCATAAAATTACATAACAAACTCGTCGCTGTTCCTTGTTGTGTTGTGTTGTTTAGATACCACAATTATCCCCGAAACAATCAAAATCTGCACATGGGGTTTCTTATTTGTGGTAACCTTGTTGAAATTTGTACCTGTAGCATTAGCAGATCACTGATGTGCAATCTAATCTGCATAAATTAACATAATGAGCATCTATAAATTTTTCATAAATTGTTTATATGAACTTATGAAGTTACCTGCCACATCTATTAGAATACTGAAATTCAGTTCCTGGAGCTTTGCCATTATAGTAAATTGACTGAAATGGTGTCAACCCTGTGAAGTAATTCAGTCCCATTTGCATAAATTAGCATATTAATAAAACATGCTAATTTAATTCATTTTATTTTAAATTTTATTTTTAACTAGAACTTTCAGATTTTTAGTTTCAATGTTGTTTTTTGTGTTGCAATTACCACAGGTAAACAGGATCAAACAATGTCAATTTGTGTTCATATCATTACCATAATATAACAAACAAGCTCGTTAGGCTAATTTATTTGCAAAAATATAAACCTATCCACACAATATCAGCTTTTTGTCCAATTCACCCTCACCAAAAAGCAGTCATTCACACATTCATACAATGATGACAAAAATATTTTTTCCAGTTGTTTTTTATTTTAAGATTCACCAACTGCCATAAAAAAACAATTAAAATTCATGATGACACTGTGGTCTTCTAAGTTCTATATAAATCCATCTGGTCTGCCTGGGTTTGGGCACAGCTGCATCACTCTCACAAAAGGCTCTAGAACCTGCAACCACACAATAAAAGTAACATTAAAAAACTGCTAAATCTTTGGATTATTATTTGAAACCAGTTATTAAAGTTAATATAAATAACATTAGAAATAAATCAAATTAAAAATAAAACTGATATTTTACTCCACTTGTTTACACTAACACTTTTTAATCTTGTTTTATTAATTTATTATTATTATTATTATACATCATGAGAAATGCTGGCACCCTCCCACCCCACCCCCCAAAAAGAAAAAAAGAAAAAAAAAGCAGGTTTTCAAAAATTTCAGTTAAATTAAAACAAAACAAAACTGAAGAGACACATAATTAAGTCTGCAAAGCAACTCACTACCTGAAACTGAAAGTGCCATAAATATTAAATCTGGACAAACAAACAAAAAATCACTGATATAAATTTCAATGGGGGAAAAAAGAAGAATCTTTAAAAAGTCCAGACCAATGTAAATCAAGAAAATAGCACTGATTAAATATCTGACACCCCTCGGCTGAAGAAATAGACCTGCCCGTAGTCAAAATCCAGGTCCGATAAAAAGCACTCTGGGTGCGGCCATTACTGAGGCAGGAGTGACCAGTAGCTGGAGATGGAATGTTCCAAGAACGATCCCCAAACTTTTATAAACTTTAACCAAATACCTGACGGAATAAACATATCAACCGAATATTCCACAGGTCAATGTGTTTAGCTTTAGTTTTAGTGCTTTTACTGCACTTAGATGAGAGCTGCTTTGTATTTTTAAGTCTCCTCCATCTCGCTTGATCTGGAGTCCGACGAACCCACGCGATGCGCAGGCCGAGTTTGAGAGATTTTTTTGCCACAGTCATTGTTTTAAGCCCATTACCGTCGTATTTTTCAACAAAACCACTAGTGAAATACATGCTCTTGTAGATAAAAGAACACAGAATAAGCCTGTGGGTGAACTTTTTTCCTAAACGACCAATTTTAACAAATATTTGAGAAAGAAATTACAACAACCGTACTTACCGCCATTATGCTGTTTTCATAGACCGCATCAAAAAAGTTCATATCCCGCACGAAAGAGCGTTCTTTCTTCTGATTGGCTGTAAAGTTTAAGCCTTGTACGTCGTCATTTGCGACGGTACGAGTTCGAAGAGAGCCACCTGAAACAGTGTCCTTTCGGAAATCGGTCCACGGCGCGAGGCCGGCCGCTCAACCCGTAAAATGACGGTTTTCCAAAGATAATACTACTTTCAAAGGCATGAAATAAAATAACACACAGTGTAGGCTGTAGAATATTCATTCACTCAAACGATAACACAAGCATGCAGGTTGAAAAATGCAGTTTTAACTGTGCATTTTCGATTTGAAGTGATGCACCCCCCCGAATCCATAGTGTCCCAGGCTAAGCACAGAGGCTGTTGCATAGCTACTATAAATGCATACATCTATATCGACATGACAATCAGAAAAGCACAAGTACTGTCATGACAATCAGAAAAGCACAAATACTGTAAATACTAAATGCATACATCAACACTAAAGCATTTCACACTCAGCCACCTACTATATGATTACAGACACCTGCACACTCATCTCCACACTGTGAGCATACCACATACACACCCCCCCACAGTATGACACATACCACACACACAGCAAATGAAAAAATGGCAGCAGCAGCAGGAACATTTGAGAAAATGCCCAAATTTAGTGTGTGTGTGGGGGAGGGGGGGGGTTCAAGTCTGAAAGTGCCTCTATTACATTTTTTTTTTCAAGTCTGAAAGTGCCTCTGTTACATAAATGTTACACTTAAATCGACCAAAGATAAAGTCACTCTGTGATCTTGACATCAGGTTTGCCCTGATGCTACAACATGGTTGACTGAGCAATAAATATGTAACCAATCTAATTGTAAAACTCACACCAAAAGATTTTCCTTATAAGGGCAGTGTACAAGGCAAAGCCAAAATGACGCCTTTTGATTAAGGCCGGGACAAAAACTTGTTCCACAGTCACCTTAAGTGAGCAACCTGTTGGTGAAATTGTAGCATTAGTAGCACTTAACTTCTTAAGTAGCCTTCTGCTATGCATTACCTGTTTAGCAATGGCTGAGAATTTGAACACAGTGAGAGTCTCGTCGAACATGCTGGCACACTGGCTGACATTGACAATCATGGCTGCTTTGCCACGACCACAGAAGAAATTTTGGAAGAGCCGAGTCAATCGGCTCTCACGGAATGGGATGATCTTGTTCTCTCTGTAACAGACATGTCACATGATGGAGATATGCTGACCTATCCACATTGCTTATAATCATATAGATGGAGGCAACCTATAGGCCTCCCATCCACATTGCTCATAATTATATAGACGGAGGCACATTGCACATGTATGGACGGAGACAAGCGATACTCCTCCCATCCACGTTGCTCATGCATAGACAGAGGCAAGCAATATACATCTCACATGGTTAGCTCCTATCCATCTGCAAGTCAACTGCAGAGAAGAAACATGGCAAGGTTGAAGGTTTCACTTTTGTTGATACTCGGCACTGATCAGTGGGAATCATGGTCTAAGTGACCATGAAGAAAAGATACCACTGCATGTGTATTATCTAAAACAATTCCCTTCCTACTTTTTTGTTTTAGAATGCTTCCTCCTAGTTATACTAGCACAACGCAAATATTTTATCTTTAAAAAAAAATCAGGTCTTACTGTTACATAGTTACCCACTGTACACAAACCCAAAATAGTGAAGCTTAATTTTGTAGTTTGAAATGACAAATGTCAACCTGATCCAAAACTTGCTTTCCAGCATCCTTCCTACAAACCCTGCAATAACTGGTTATGCCACTAAAGAGGCATTCTTTATCTCCACGCATCCGTCCACCGACAATGTCAGCATCCTCCAAAAGGTTTGGGTAGTGGTAAGACTGTGGAAACAGCACCAAAGGAAACACGTAAACATGACACATCTGCCCCAGTTAAAAATGTGCTCTGTCTCAATTTAAACAATTTTGTTTTACTTGTGCTGACGTAAGCCATGTGGGCGGTTATAAAAGAAACGCCTGTTCAAATATGAGTTGTCAGAATTACTTCACTTTGAGCATCAACCCAAAACTGGCAGTCAGCAAGTGGAGACATATGGTGTAAGCAATATGGCAGGGGTCAGAAGAAGGCTGTTGTAAACCAGTACTTGGGAGTTTGATCTGCACATACAGACTTTGACCCAGGTGCCTGGCTGAAACAAGCATGCAGAGATAGAAGCATCTTACTTGTCTTTGTGCTGCTGGTTGTAGCGCAGCAGCTCGATGCAACGTCCCAGAGTCAGCAGAGAAGTGTTTATGTTTCCAGCCTCCTTCAGTCGCTCGCCTGTTGTGTGGGTCTTGGAATGACGTTCAGAGCCCGCCAAGTCGCACAGTGACAGCCTGCACAAAGTCTGGTCAGCATTTTCTGCTTTGGAGGAACAGCTCGTCTATGATTATGAACATAGACAGGTTTCAATTCCTAAGGTAGATGGCCTCAGACTAAAAGCTTTTCTAAAAATAAAAAAAAAGCATCATAAATGTGCAATATAATTTTATAAACACAGGACATTCATCAGAAACAGCCATTTCATGTACATATGATACCAGGAAGGCAGAAATCATGTGCCCACCCCGTCATTAGGTTCCCAACAATCTGCTGTAGTGTTAAACTGTCTAGTGGCTGCTGTCCGCTATATACTGACTGCTCGCAAACTTCACGCCAATACTCACATAACTTCTGCCTTCAAGCCAATAGGCTCATAATAATCCCCATTAAACTGTGACTTCCTGTTGCAAGTCAAGTTTGATTTTATCATTATATTGAATGTTAACTCAAAGCATACCAGAGCCTCTGTTAGTGGGTGGCACAAACACATACCAGCTCCTAGGACAGCATACACACTTACATGCTGACTCTAGCCATCTGAGGATTTCCTTTGTCTGGCACTCGGATTATCTTGATGTTGAAAATACAGTGACTGAAACACAACACAAAGCCATGTAGATTCATGATGCACAGTTTCTGCAGAAAAAAATCACTGCTGTGATCCTTGTCATCATGGAAACAGCATATAATTACAAACAGACTTAAGTAGTGCAGTAGCAGGGTTGTAACTGCAAACAAAATATAACGCATATAGGGGGTAGGGGAGGTCTCACTTCCGCCCCTGCTTTGATCACAAAAGAATCAAGTACACTGTGGTACCTCATCACTTTTTCAGAGTGCAGGATGGGCTGGCAAGTCAGTGTGGCAACAGGACAGAACTGCTGCACGCAAACCCACATTCAACCATCTCAGAGGAAGGCACTAGCAAGGGGAGCTAATGATATCCAAGACACTGGGAGTCCAGAGGACCTTCAGTAGGCTGCACAAAATGTTGACGAGACCAACACCTCCACACAGTGAGTGATATGAAAGCAAGACTTAATGCTCGTGGAATTTTAACTTGCGAACTTACAATTTTCGGCAAACATGCATGACTGTACTCCCATTCACACTGAAACTTAAAGTAAGCACACACCAAGCAAGGAAGTTTCACTGTCTGCTTTGAACATTACAAAGGTAACTCTTCCAGAGATTTGTCAGCCTGATATCTCACCTTCGAGAAGAGCAGTGGTTGAGTCGAGTGCAGGCTGTCTTCAAGTTACGCTGTCCGATGGTGAGGAGTTTGTAAGCTTCGTCTGCAGATGTCACATTGACCTCCTTCAAACCTGCATACAGAATCCATTGTGAGGTAAAGTTGAAAACAACCATCAGGGTAAATGTAAGCTCCACATGTACACATGAGGTACTCTACTTATTATGTTACCTCCAAGAATCACTAAGTTGGGGAAACAGATTCTACTTATCACAGGAGATCAACACTGAGGGAAGAGTACTCCAAGAGATGAAAGTAAAAACTGAAATCTAGCATTCAAACCCAGTTTCATTTAAAAAGTAATCTGGGTGCCTTTTTTCTCTTCTTCTTGCTGTCTGGCTTTCCATGGTGGAATTTCCTTTGCCAGCCATGGCCAATAAGCAATATTCTAAGTCAAGATGAAGGTCTGCAGTACCCTTCCCTAACCCGCTTGATTGTCCAACAACCCCTCACCCTTAATGTATGGACTTCCTCGTCTGTCTTCACTCAGTTTCAAGACAGGTCGCCTGGCGTCTTTCTTCTTGGGCATAGGCTCCAGCAGGTCAAAGATCTGTTCATTGTAGATCTCTGCAAAGCTGACCCAGACGGAGAACCGAATCTGTCCCTGCATGCCCACATCCACAGCTGTCTCTTCACGGACACGGTTTTCAAGCGCTGCCAGCAGGTCTTCAGGACTGTCCATGGACCCTGGGGCAGATCAACATAGGTGTATACAACTGTCAAACATTCACTCTTTTTATGTGCACTAATTTTAAGAACACCTCACCTCCACCTGGTGTGATACTAAAGATAACATAGTTTATTTCCAGAGTACTCCTTCCAATGTAAGTTCATTACTTCATAGCACTTTACAAAAACAAGGCATACAGGAGTGAAAGTTAATACACAATGATTATAGTAATATTATATAAAACCCAGTGTGTAGTCGCCTTTCTAGCTTTGCTGCTGCTTAAACACACACTGATTGAATGGCATAAAGCAAAATACCTACAACCCAACCCAGACAAATGTCAGCTGCAATGAAATATTGATCACTGCAATTCCTATCTGAAGAGGGCATATTCTGTGCCGCATTCAGCTGTCACTGAGAGCCACTGGGTGGTGTTATGACTAAAATAAAAAGTGATTGCAACAGCAAATGTAAATGGAGGCAGCAAGGTCAGTACAACTAAGAGCGATTGAGGCCACCCAAAGTACCTTTGCGGTCACAGGAGGAGTCAGACTGTGCTGTGGTGTTTATGGCAGACTGGTCTGAGGCATCATCACCAAGAAGTGTCATCACGTCATGGTCCTGTGGCAAAAGAACCATGGAAGTGGAGACCTCTGGAGGAGGCATGGAGACAAGACAATACACTGTCTGCCAGCGCACTACAGTATTGCATCCCATCACTGCCTTGCTGACCTATACACTACAGGCAAGACCATTTCAAAAGCCTTTTAGTTACAGCCATGGACTGAGAACTGAACTACAGCTTTCCAGTTTTGCCTCACACTCACAGGAACTTCACAAGGTCATTAAACTGTAAATAAAGATCAACTTCAGAACCTTTCACTTACAATTACATGCCACAATCACACCCACAGTTACATCTCACTGGCTGGTTTCAGTCACACCCACAGTTACAGCCCACTGGCTAGTTTTCAATCACACCCACAGTTACAACTCACTGGCTGGCTTCAGTCACACCCAGTTTCACCTCACTGGCTGGCTTCAGTCATACCTATCATTGGCTGGACCCAAACCACTACCACAACCTTTCACAGCCACACACCTCAGACTGGTTTCAATCACGCCCCACTGTTTACAACCTGATCCAAAAACACAGACCTTCAGCCACACCTCCACAGCTGGTCCTAGTCATGCCCTATTGGCTGGAACCTGAACCACCAAGCCCCACCCCTCTAACTATGGCTGGTTCTAATCACACCCCATCAGCTGGAACCTGTACCATGAAGCTACATATGAAGTGATTAGAATTATGGCAGCTTCCTCAACTCGTACATTTTGTAAACCATTTATTTGGGGTGTCTGAAACAAAAACGCTAGCATCCAAAAACAGGTCACCCACAATCATAACCAATACCTTAGAATAACTGGTATCAGTCACCTGGCCTACACCACACCCCACTGGCTGCTTTTAGTTGCACCCTACTGGTTTGGGCTATGAACCACCAAAACTGCCTTTCATTCTCACATCACTGGAGTTGAGCCTCAAGGTGCGCTCCTTGACCTTCTGCTCCCTCTCCTCCTCCTCTGGGGAGAGCTTGACCACATCACAGAACATGCTTGGCTTGAGGTCCATACCTGGCCACTGTTTGCCACTGATGCTGTTGAACAGGACATCCAGCCCACGGGGCAGGATGCCTGCCTCATGAGGGTTTCCTGGGTAAAAATACAAATGAATTTCTTGAGTATGTGGGGCTCAGTCTTGTTTGTTTGCGACGCATGAAGCAGTATTGTGAAATACATTGTGCGACTTGATGCTGTCATTGGAGTATTGTTCCTTGAGTTCGACAATGTCCAACGAGGCACTGATTCTATGTATTTGACACATTATCCAACTCAAACACCAGAGTTCCTGAAAAACACCAATCTGTGTGCACCCATGCACTAGGACCTAAAATTCACCCTCATAAAAAGTAAAATTTATGTTTTAAAATTGATAATATTAATAAGGAGTGAAAATGCCTCTTAAAAATTTGTCTAGCACTGTAGCAATGATGACAACCACTGACTTTTCACTGAGACAAGCAACCCACATCAATGTGAACACAGCAAGCATATGTGCTGTGTAAAATGTTAATGTATCACTATCAGTATCATTGACTAAAAATCTCTTCTCTTTGTTCTGTACACAAAAATCATTGGCTGTTGCCTTTCACTTTATCCAATCAGTGACACACTCAATCACATTAACAAAATCACCTCATATATGAGTCATAATTTAGCAGACTAAGAGTAAGACTAAAACTAAGCTAGATTTAATGCCCAGACAAGGATGAAGGTTGTATCAGGAAAGACCTGCTCCTCACCCTGTATGGTGTAGGTCTTGCCAGAGTTGGTGACACCATAGGTAAACACCAGACAGTTCTGTCCCTCAATAAAGTCCTGCACCAGCTTCAGCATAGTGCTGTCAAAGAACTCCTTTTGGGTGGTGGACTCTGGGAACACCCTGGAGAAGGTGAAGGTGTGCCTGGCCTTGTTCAGGCCATACAGCTGGGCCTTGTAGGTGTGTGAGTCTTTGGGAGCAATGGCTGTCACCATGTAGTTGTTCTTCACCTCCACACAACCCTGTGAGACATATGTGTACTTTATTAAAACACATACATCAATCTTTGCTGTTGTTTTATTTTTGCAAAAATGTTCTTTTAGTCCATTCAGGTAAATTCTTAACAATTCAGACCAATATTTACTAGAACAAATTTCCATTTCAATAATTTTAAAGGGAAGTTTTACCTGGTTTTCGTCACTTCCAACCTCATGGGGAGCAAAAGGTCTCACGCGCAGGAAAACACTCATACGTTCATCACTTATTTCCACTGGTATCGTTTTGTCAAAAACATCAAGGAGATTCCTCCGCATGGGCTCTTTGTAGATCCTCGCCTTTTCTTCATCATCCTCTTCTGTCTCCACCTCACGGACCGTATTCATTATTTCGGAGAAGTGTCTCCGACTTTCAGCCATGTCGCTTGGTAAAACTATAACATAAAAATCAGATCATAGTATTGAGTAATACTACTAATACAGTAATAGTACTGATAACTAGACCAGTAATTAAAGGAAAAGTTCAAGGTTTTTAAGTATGCAAAGTGACCATTGAAATGATTGACAAATGAGTCACTAGTTTCAGATTTAATGAAATAAAAAATGAAAAAAAAAAAAATTAAGTAGGGTTTTAATTGATTTTATTTTCTGTAGGCTGACTGACACTACAGTCTTGGGTTCTCCATCAGTCACGTGACTTTCTCGGAAGTGACGTCAGTCTGGGGAGTCAGTGCGGCTGCCATCTTAGATTGTTCATTGAATGTTTATGTGTGTGGTTGACAAAAAGCTCTAGCCATGCCAACCTACTGTGTTGCAGCAAACTGTAACAAGTCACAGACAACCCAAAACATAACTATGCATGAGTTCCCACAGAATAGACGAAATGAGGTGAAAATGGACCAAATTTGTGCATTTCAAACGAGCTGACTTTGATGTTGAGCCTCATCATGCCCATTTGTGTAGCGAGCACTTTGCTGAGGATGATTTCACAAACTTTATTGGGGGAGGGGGGTAGGGGGAGGGGGAGGGGGGCGAGGGGGAGGGGATGGGAGTGAAATAAAATGACTAAAGACTCAAGTAACCAAAATTCATAGCAAAGATAAAATAAATATTTTGTTGTGCTGACAGTGACACAGAAAATGATGGATTTCGTAACCCCAACAAAGACTGGACAAGAAAGAATCTAAAAAAATAAAGGCAAAGTGAAAGACAGCTTACGGACCCCCTATTGCCTGGTTGCCAAGTGGATCTCACAATTCCACAGTAATCTCCGCTTCGATCTGGAAGCCAAACAATCGATTGTAATTACCAGTTTTGCAACAATGACTTTTGTACAAGTTTGCTTCCTTCGCTGTCACTGTGTCAGTGTCAATCATCAGTGTGCCGTTTTCCACTCGAACTCGAACGAAACTGAGGCTGTTCTGATGGAAATCATGTCAGTGGGTGAGGAAAGCAAAATAAAGAATATTAATTGTCAAAAAACGGTAACTACAATCGATTATTTGGCTGCCAGATCGAAACACAGATCACTGTGGAAATGTGAGATCCATTTTGCGATCGGCCAAATCTGCCTTCCTTTTATGCCTGAAAATGACCTGCTTTTCTGGCCTAGAACATCGTTTTCAAAGATCCTGTGGTGTGCTTCGAACAATTTTTTTTTCTCGTGTTTGCTAAAGTGCATGATTACCGAATTTTATGTTTCAAAACTGCACACAACTTTAAAGCAAACAATTCTAAACCAACATTGACTCCTTACCTCTCACACAAGCAACACAGTTTAGAAATGGCGCTGTCTTTCGAAACAGCCAATCAACGTACGCTCAAGGGAAGTCATCATGAGAATCATTTCCGCCTACAGAAACGAAAGTCAATGAGTGATCCGTATTCTTCTTCTTCTTCTTCTTCTTCTTCTTCTTCTTCTGTAAAGTAACATCCTTTATCATAGTAAAAAATTATGTGTTTCTGGTGTCTGTGTGCCACCAACTCCTACAGTAAAAGCTTACGTTTTATCAAAGATCGTATCGCTACACAAAATAGTTCATTACGCTCAGCTGCCATCGCTCCAGGACCGACTACTATGTGACGTTTGTTTGCTAAATATAGACGTCACATGACCTATGTACAGCTGAGCAAAATGGCCAACAGGGAAGAGTGGGACATAGTTTCAGCTGTTCTTCTTGTGCCTAACGCCGTTTTATTGAAACAATACGTACATGTAGCATCTGATTTTGAAGACGCTAGTGTTGTATCATGCCCATAAATTGTTTGCAAGTCGGCAGCACTTCAGCGTTTCTTCACAGATCAAAATCAAAAACAAGAGCAGTATTTTATAACTTTAGTTGCATATTATATACCCAGAAGAATCGTGACAAGTGTGAGCTACACCTTTTTTTTAAAACAAAATCAAAATGCATGATTTGTTGATTGGGAACAGAAATAACCACTTAAATATAGTCCTAATTATTCATTTCTTTCGTTAGCGTTTCAGTTCTTTGGTGTTGGGCTGATATCCTCACCATTATGTGCCGATGGTCACTGACGAGACACTAACGGGTAGCGAAACACGTGTCCGGCCCAGTCAAACAACATAATAATGATCCCCAAGGGTTCGGCTATGGGGGAGGGGGGCTGGGCGGGGGGGGGGGGGGGGGGGCTGATGCACCCAGTAGGCATTGTGTGAAGAGAGTAGGACTCTCTCTCTCTCTCTCTCGAGCTCTCTCTCGAGCTCTCTCTCGAGCTCTCTCTCGAGCTCTCTCTCGAGCTCTCTCTCAAGCTCTCTCTGTCTTCACGTCGGATTTACTCTGTTTATGGTCTTCCAGATCTGTATGTAATGCCTGAAGAATTAATTGCTAAATTTTTCTTGCTTCTTTTTTTTTTTTTTTTTTTTTTTGTACGCTTCAACCTAAAATTATTAATTCTTCTGATCGAGTTCAGTACAAACAGTTACAGCATCAAATGTGTGGAAAAAATTTTGTATGACAAAAGAGTGATATGACGTTACTGTGGTAAGATTCACTGTGTTGGTGTTTTAAATGCCCTTCTGAACTGCGTGTGTATGTCGGTAAATGTAAATGGTATGATGATGAGTTGATGCTTAATGTCCTCAGATGTCAGTTGACATATTAGGGACAAGTTGTGACCAATGCCGAAACACGGTTCAATAAATCTTTACGTCCACGGAAACCAGAAGGCTCATTAGGACGGACAGCTCAAGACGTCCACCTCGACTCTCACACAGCTCCTGAACTATGTAAATGGTATTGATTGATGATCACTTATATAGCACTATTCACCACACTCTTGAGCACTCACTGTGCTCGCATGTAGTTCTACATGAATGACTAGCTTTTTATAGCATGCTTTAAAAAAAAAAAAATCCACCAAAGTGGTATACTTACACTTTACAGCGCTGGCATAGCTGATGTCACATGAAACTGCAACCATCTCAGCGCAAGTTCTGTATACACCATACAACCATGTTCCATGTCACTTCATACAAAGCCACATATGTAAGGTGTATGTGTGTTTAGCTGTAACCTGCCACCTGCGCTTTTTGGCAGAATGACCGGGATCTTTTACATGCTACTGCAGTAACATGGGGGTGGAACAGATACTGAAGTAAGAGTCAGCACAGAAAGCTGACCCTGGAGAAGAAAATTCTCCTGCCACTACAGCAGGGATTTGAACCTGCAACCTTTCAATCACAAGTCCAGTGCTCTAACCACTGAGGTATACCAGTATATGTACATGTATGTGGGTAAGCACATTGAGCTAGCTCAGCACGACAGAAAATTTATGTATTATTATTTAGTACTCTAAACTGCCCTTTCCAATTGCTGTGTAAAACTGACTTGCCACTCAGTGGTGTGTGCTGTTGACCTAAAGTGCTTGCAGATGATACCAGAGTGCAAAATCAAACATGTGAGTAAATTTGGCTATTTTGAAGATGTTGTGAATAAATTAATTGAATGATCAGACCTACAAACACAAAAGACAGACACATATCTCATAATTATATATATATATGCCCAGAAAAATAAGATGTATCAAATATTCCCACTGGGGTTTCTTTTAAGCTTTTGCATCCTTGAGGCTTCATCAGGAAATTTATAGTTTGATTTTATATACATGTGCATGCATGCAACCCCCCCCCCCCCCCACCCCCACCCCCACCCCAACTCACAGAGATACCCCCCTTCACAGGGAAACCCTTTCAAAGAAAATGAAAGATGAATGCATCTTGTAACTCAGTTTCATATATTTTAATGTATATTAGTTATACAAAAACACCTTCAGTTCATAAACCACCTTCAATGTTTCATGGACAAAAACCACTCACTTGAGCAATAGCAATAATCATCATCACCGTGATAATCACTAGCCATAACATTTTCTCATCTTCTTCAACTTCATGACAGTTACCAACATAGCCATAATATTTTCCCATCATCATTTTCCCTACAACTTCATTATTATCATTTAAATCTTGGGAAACTCCTAACGGCACCAAAACACACACACATGGCCATTCTTATTATCAACATTATCAGCGTAATGTTGATTTACACCTCAGGACGATAAAGCTCTGTCATAAGCACGTTCAGAAACTCTTTGTATATGTCAGCTTTTTTCAGTCAAATCTATGTACACCGACACAAACGAAATGTACATCCACAAATTCTCCAAGAATTTTTCCCTTTAATTTGTCCTTATTAAAAATTTAAAATTAAATAAACAATGGAACATGCTGGTATCAAAGGTATGAGCATTCCATCTGTTTTATTAATACCAAATAAATGAAAAGTATCAACAACAAAAACACATACACACCCATGCACATCAGCAAACAGAAAGGGAGAAAACAAAAACTGAAGAAACAAAACTAAACAAAAATGATAACAAAATATTTGATGGAAACAGTAATAAATATACATACACAGCAGCTAATACCAGTGCCATATGGCAGGAAGGTGCACATACCACTGACCAGCTATCATCTTCTAGATGTTCAGCAAGAGCTACACCAAAAACACCTGTGTCTTAACAAAAGATATTGGAGACTGTCTTGCAAAAAAAACGTCAGGAGAATTTACCATTAGCAGAAATAAGACCGAAAGAGTAACAGGACGAGGTACATCTCCAGCAACCGTAAGCTAATCTGTCATATTTCTTCCATTTTATCGTTTGTTAGTGTATTATATGTTTGATTCTCACTTTTCAAAAAAAGGTGCTTGCGCTTAAAGTTTGTACTGTTTTCTATTGTCTAATTAAAATCTGCATTCTTTTGAACCTTTGGTGGTGAACAACATAGGATATCATTAGGAAAGGGGAATCAAGTGACAGCCCTGAGAATCTAGACAGGAGTGGGACATAGACATCCCTGGCCCCCTGGGGATTGAAAAAATAAAAGAAACAAATATAACCCTGGACAACAACAACAACAAAATTTAAACAATGTGATATAAAAACCCAAAGTCCATAGGCCTCAAAAGTAAAGAACTGGAGAGAAATTACCCAAAGGTAAAGAACTGGAGAGGAATTACCAGAAGATAAAGAACTTGAGAGGAATTAACCAAGATGTAAAGAACTGTGTGTGAGTGTGTGTGTGTGTGTGTGTGTGTGTGTGTGTGTGTGTGTGTGTGTGTGTGTGTGTGTGTGTGTGTGTGACAGAGAGAGTGTGTGTGTGCGCAAGTGCTCTTCTTCTACACCCCCCATCCCCCCGACACACACACACACACACACACACACACACACACACACACACACACACACACACACACACACACACTTCATCAAAGTGTATGGTGTTACATAACCCTCACAAAGTACACCCGGAATCATCACTATAGCGATCACCACCTACTCAAACAACCACCATGATCATCACCACCAGCATCATCCCCAGCATCACCACCACCATCATCGCCATCGTCGTCCTCTTTCTGTTGTCGCCATCGTGAATGTTTGTTGATGGCATCAGTTTCGCGCTGTCCTCCTGTGCCCCCTCGCAGCTTTCTGCCTCATCAGAGCGCTGTCAGTGAAGCGTGGAGAGGGATTCGGCACGCGATAGCTCACCCACTCATTGTAGAACGTCGTGTGTCTCTTCCACGGCTTGCTGTTGCCGTTCCAGTGAATCAGCTTGGGTTTTTTCATTCTCGTGTGCAATATGCCAAAGACTGAAAACAAGAAAAGAAAGAAAAACAAAAGAAGAAATAATAATGTACTCTTGTATGTGCTATTTCTCCAAATTCGAGCACATAACCTATTACAAAGCAAAGAACCAAAACACAAAACAATCTCTCTCTCTCTCTCTCTCTCTCTCTCTCTCTCTCTCTCTCTCTCTCTCTCTCTCTCTCTCTCTCTCTCTCTCTCTCTTACGCACGCACGCAGCACGCACGCGCACACACAACACACACACACACACACACACACACACACACACACACACACACACACACACACACACACAGAGCCGACAAGATAGCTTGAAGATGTGTGTGATAATTATTTCAAAGATTTTTTAAATGAGAGAGTGGTGATCAAATTTTGCAAGGGAGACTGTTCTAAACAGACGGTGCAGCATAAGAACAAGATCTCCGACCAAGCGAGTGCGTGCACACAGAGGGAAGACAGAGAATGGAAGCATATGAAGAACAGCGCAGCTGGCGGGTTCGTTGGTAAACATTCAGGAGTTCAGTCAAGTTGGCAGGAACGGTGAATTGAGGCAGCTGTAACACAGAGCAAGTTTGTACTGTATTCGTGAATCAGTGGGCAGGCAGTGGAGAGAAGCAAGAGGAGGAGACATATGGTCGAAGCAAGGGGAGGAGATATATGGTCAGCTTTGGAACTCTTAGAACAAGGCGAGCAGCGTTGTTTTGAGCTTTTCTTAGTTTCTTTAAGAGATACCGAGGACAGCTAAAAAGGGGGAAATTGTAGCGTAATCAAGACGTGAAGGAACAGAGGCAGAGACAAGAATTATTGTGGCATCTCTGGACAGAAGATGACGGATGGAACTAATGCGACCTTGTTCAAAATTGGCTGAGAGTACCAAATTGAAGACGTACGTTTTCATGGTCAAGTGACAATTTAAGTCAGGTGTTCCACTGCTATGTGATGGGTGTGTACTCAGGAGTGTCCCACCTTGGGGATGTGTATTTACGGGTGTTCTATTTCTCGGTGAAGGGTGTGCATTTATGAGTGTTCCATGCCTTGGCGATGGATTAGTACTTACAGAGGATCTGTTTCCTGGGGATGGGAGTGTGCTTAATTATATTCGATTCTTTAGGGATGAATGTGTACTAACGGGTGTTCGATTCCTTCGAGATGTACTTTGGGGTTTTCCGCTCCTTCGGGATGGGTGTTTACTTATGGGTATTTGACTCCTTAGGGATGGGTGTGTACTTACGGGTGTTCCACTCTTTCTGGATGGGTGTTTACTTACGGGTGTTCGATTCCATAGGGATGGGTATGTGTGTACAGGTGTTCGATTCCTAAGGGATGGGTGTGTACCTACGGGAGTTCGATTCCTTAGGAATGGGTGTGTACTTACGGGTGCTCGATTCCTTAGGGATGTGTTTACTTACGGGTGTTCGATTTTTTAGGGAAGGGTGTTTACTTACGGATGTTCGATTCTTTAGGGACGGTAGTTGTTTGCTTACGGGTGTTCAGTTCCTTATGGATGGGTGTGCACCGACGGGAGTTCCATTCCGTAGTGATGGGTGTGTACTTATGGGTGTGTCATTCCGTAGTGATGGGTATGTACGTACGGGTGTTCGATTCTTTATGGAGGGTGTGTATTTACGGGTGTTCGATTCCTTGGGGATGAGGGTGTGCTACGGGTGCTTCATCCTTTGGATCTATGATAGTTTTACTCAGTGCGGATGGGAGTGTACTTACAGGTGTTCCATTCCAGGGCAGGGTGGTGTGGGGGTACTTACATGTATTTGTCCGTTTTGGAGAGGGGTGTACCTACGGGTGTTCCGCTACTGTCTGATGGTTGTGTATGTACTCACTGGTGTTCCGCTGCTGTGTGATGGGCGTGTGTATACTTACGGGTGTTCCACTACTGGGGGATGGGTGGGTATATATATTCGGTCACGTGTGTTCCACTGCTGTGTGCTGGGTGTGTGCATACTCACGGGTATTCCACTGCTGAGGGATGAGTGTGTACTCACGGGTGTTCCACTGCCGAGGAACTGGGGTGTAGATACTCATGGGTGTTCCACTGCTATGTGATGAGTGTGTACGCAGGGGTGTTCCACTGCTGTGTGATGGGTGTGTACTCATGGGTGTTCAGTTGCTGTGTAATGGGTGAGTATATACTCACGGGTGTTCCACTGCTGTGTGATGAGTGTGTGTATACTCATGGGTGGCCACTGCTGAGGGATGGGTGTGTATATACTCAAGGGTGTTCCACTGCTGTGTGGTAGCTATATATATATATATATAACCCTCAGGGGTGTGTGTAATCAGGGGTGTTCCACTGCTGTGTGATGGATGTGTACTCAAGGGTGTTCCACTGCTGTGTGATGGGTGTCTACTGACGGGTGTTCCATTGCTGTGTAATGGGTGTGTATATACTCAGGGATGTTCCATTGCTGCGGGATGGGTGTGTACTCACGGGTGTTCCACTGCTGTGTGATGGGTGTGTATATACCCATGGGTGTTCCACTGTTGTCGGATGGGTGTGTATATACTCACGGGTGTTCCGCTGCTGTGGGATGGGTGTGTATATAGTCACTGGTGTTCCACTGCTAAGGGATAGGGATGTATATACTCACGGGTGTTCCACTGCTTTGGGATGGGTGTGTATAAAGTCATATATATATATATATACACTCACGGGTGTTCCACTGCACTGGGATGGGTGTGTACTTGTCATACAGAACAGCCATGAACACCGCCTGTGTTCCAGACCCGTACCCTCCATACCTGACGACCGGTTCCCTGGCAACCAAGCACAAGAAAGCAGTGTTCTGTAAAACCAGTACAGCCCCTTTTATTTGTTTTGATGTTCTTCTCGGCCGTGCACACCAGCACAACAACAAAGACCTGAGTCGCCTACGGTAACTCTCACTTAGTATGCGTGTAATATACAAGTTACATAAAAATCCATAAACATCCTGGTATGTGCCCCTGGTGAAGTTTATGTAGCTTGTATTTACACGTATGCCAGGTGAGAGTTACCGTAGGCAACTCAGGTCTTTGTTGTTGTGCTGGTGTGACGTCTTCCGAGCACTAATTAACTCCCTTGTGTATTGATTCTGCACGAGCGCTCTGGGCCTCGTTCTGTTTCAGATCATGGTTATAATCTCTTATTAAAAAATCTGAAAGATCTTTGTTTGTTGGTCGCTTTTATACAGTGCTATTTTCTGCTCTCGAGCAGACTCTGCGCTCTCGTCCCATGTGATTCTCAATGACTGACTGTGGCCTGTTTACAGCGCATTATGAATATCCACCTAAGCGGTGAACTTAAGCGCTTTTTTATTGTCACATGGCTCGTGCCTCGTGCCACGTGAAACTGCTGCAGTCTCGGCGCATGTTCTGTGTACACCATACAACCATGCACCAGATTAGTTCAAAGCCACATACACATGCTATATGTGTCCTAAGCCGTAGCCTGCCACCTGCATTTTTGGCAGAATAATCGGATCTTTTACGTACTACTGTGGTAACACGAGGGTGGAACGGATACCGAAATGACCCTGGAGAAGAAACTATCTGAGTCACTTGAGTCTAAGTTAGAGAGAGAGAGAGACAGAGAGACAGAGAAGGGGGTTCTGAGATTGTGTTCCAAAAAACAAACGCCTAGGAAAAATACAAAATCACAAAGGCAGAGCGGTGCTATGCTGTAACGCCTGTGTATCCTTTCCTCTTACCTGGTGTTGAGTTCCATCCAGTACTGCAGTTGCTGGGAAATATGCTGTTTCTCCCATTTCATGAGGTCCGCAACGAACACCCCACCGTTCATCATGCACGCGTCCATGGAAATATTGGCCTTTTGTACGTAAGGGTTGCTGGCGTTTAGAACCAGACCGGCCTTCTGGAATGAAGAGCCCGACGATAAACAAACCACCCCAAAACCTACAGCAGAATACCAGTGTTGCTGCTAATAAAATCTAGCCGCCATCCCATGAATTCCTGTTTGCAGAAGACCCAGCCAACTCCGTGGACAATTGCGATAAATTTGCTACTTGTCGGATAGGACGACGATGAACTCCTCATTGTACACAACTCAAGCGAACTACGTGGATATATATTCAGCTACCAATATTTTTACACATCAAATTTGTTATCCCTTGACTAGTATTATACAAATCAAGCCAGCTACGTCATCCTGTCGGAAAAAGAGGCCACATAAGCATAGGTTAGTCAGTAAAATTGTTCCGGATTTACTTACTATGTCATTGCTTGAGGGGGGGGGGGGGGGGGTGTTGTCTGGTGTTAGTTTGTTAGGTGCAAACACACACACGGGAGGGGTGGTGGTGAAGGGGTCACGCAAAGCGCACCCACGAAGTAAAACTAACGCGACTACAGAAAATTGACAGCCGTGTGAAGTCTTTCAAAACCGTGGGCAATTTTCCCCTAAAGGACAGACCCATTTTCAAACAAGCAAGCGAAAACAAAATATCTCTCCCCCCCCAAACACACACACACACACACACACACACACACACACACACACACACACACACACACACACACACACACACACACACACACACACACACACACACACAGCAGCAGCAGCAGCAGCAGCAGCAGCAGCAGCAGCATCAACAACAACAGCAAACACCAAACAACTAACAAATAAAACGACGACAACAACAACACTTTAGTTTTTTTTTAAATGACATCACTTATATTTCCAAATAACTGTAATTTCCCTTTATGGGCTGAATAAAGTACTCTGTATTTAGATTCAGATTCTTTATTAACCAAGTTTAACATGCAAGGCAGGTGTCTTCTAATCTATTCTGTAACAACAACAGCAGCAAAAACAATACTGAAACAACTCTTCAGAAAGAAATGAAAGCAGTTGGCTTTTTCAGCTGGCTCGTTTGGCCCAAATGAATGACCGAGCAGATAGATTGGCGGGCAAAGCAACCCTCACAAGTGGCTTGCTTCTCGGAAGATCTGAAGCGCTGAGGAGCCTCAGACACTACCTGCGGGCACAAAGCCAAGAACAGCATACCATCGGTCGCCTGGAGAGAGAGAGGCGTGGAAAGAGGAAGCGCTAGACGATCTTCTTTCAAAGGACGAGAAAGGGCCATCGTCAGTCAGACATACATTGCAACTGTTTCAAAGGCGACTTTAGGGACAATTCTGAGGAGGTGGAGTGCTTATGGGCTTTTCCGAGCGCACACATACTATCTTGAGCTGAAGTGAATTGAACTGAACTGGCCCCAAGCGAATCTCCCGAAGAACATCAGGTTTATATTTCTGGACCAAAGGACTTTCTTCCTGGTATAATCCCTTTACGAACGTGTAAAATCGGTGTACAAGGATCAACGGCATGTGTTGGCTTTACCCGATCTAGTTTGTGGTTGCCAAAGAAGTCACACATTCTGAGGCCGGCAGCAACATGGTTGTCTTTTATCTCTGTGTGGTACAGTTCCGCTATGTCCCCTGTATCAACAACAAACAGACAACATCTTCATCATTATAATAATAACAACAATGGTAATGCTACTGCTGCTGTTGCTACTACTACTACTACTACTACTACTACTACTACTACTACTACTACTACTACTACTACTACTACTACTACCGAATATTTATAAAACGTGAACCTCAGTGATTACAAGCCACTGAAATCATATGAAGCCAAAGAGTAAGACCTATATTACACACACACACACACACACACACACACACACACGACACACACACACACACACACACACACACACACACACACACACACACACACACACACTACAAAGTCAACCGAAATAATTTAAGAATAGGTTGAGGGGATATATTTTATGCTGGCAGTGTAAGTAGGTGTTCAACGGAAACAGAAAGATAAAGCAAAACGAAATAAATGTGTGAAACAACACACAAGAAAGAAAACAACAACAAAGGGACTATAGAGAGACAGTGAAACACCTCTCTCTCTCTCTGTCTCTCTGTCCGACTGTTTCTGCCTGTCGCTTGTTCCTCCGTCTTTGATTCGGTTTGTCTGTCAGTCGTCCAACCGCCTTTGTCTGTCTCTGCCTCTCTGTGTCTCCTCTCTGTCGCTCTGTCTGTCTCC
>OY757555.1:6484681-6510009 GCA_963584105.1 Alviniconcha strummeri | reverse complement strand
TTCTTGGCAAGAAATTTTGATAGACCAGTCTTTTCCCCTCACACACACACACACACACACACACACACACACACACACACACACACTAAGCACACACGTACACACACAAGCACTAACACACACCACACACATACACCCCACCCCACCCCACCCACACACACACAAACACACAAGCACACGCACATACAAACGCGCACAAACACACATACACTTACAGACACAATAGCATCCCCCCACATGTGGGTGTGTGTGTGTGTGTGTGTGTGTGTGTGTGTGTGTGTGTGTGTGTGTGTGTGTGTGTGTGTGTGTGTGTGTGTGTGTGTGTGTGTAAGTGTAAGAACTTACTGGACTCCCAATGTCTTTTCTTGCCGATCGCACCAAAAACTCCCATCCAGTGCTTTCTTTGCAAAGGCAAGGATTTCGTAGGATATATTTTGAGCACACTGTTACTGATCCAGTTTCTGAAATGAAGAAAAGAAAGGCAGCGTTAGTATCAAATTCAAAGTTCACGCACACTAGTCGGTAATCAGACTGTCTGAGAGACTAATATGCTAAACCGCCCCTGTTGGCTTTTTGTTTGATATCTCAAGGCCCTTTGATCTACGTATCAATGGGGGGTAAAGCGACCAATAATTTCTTTTTGTTTGAACCTTCATGACAATTGAGAATAATTTGGTTTTATTCTTTGAGAGGTATGATTCGGTAGGTTAAAAAATATGATTATTTTTGTCTTGGTTTGGATCTCAAAGAGCTGATATTAAAGCTGTTATTTACATTTTCCCTTACGGGGTGCGCTTTGCCGCTAGTAACGCTACGTATTCAGTACGAGGTCAAAGTGTGTCAAATCACAGTGTATATCTGATTCACTGTTATAATGCACAGTGACATCTGTCTGGGATTCCAACACAGGAACCTGCTTCAGTCGCTTCCGACGACGAGCAGGTAGGTAGACGTTGTGTGTAAATTAAGCTGTGTATGTGGAGTGGATATGGAAAAAAAGAAAGAAAAGATGACTGGTCCAGGATGGTAGATATAACGTGGAAGACATTTTTTTTTTTTTTTTTTTTTTTCCAAATATGTGAAACAAGTGTGGCTGCAATCTCATCTGATCGGGCATTCCGCTGTGGGTAAGAATGAAATAAAGTCGGTTTTTATTTATTTATTATTTTAGGAAGGCCACAAAGTAGAACAGAAAGGCTCTGACCGGAGAGTGCTGACGTCTTCAGGATACGTGACGAAATGAAACATGACGTCAGACTTGGTGTTCTGGATGATACTGTTTGTCAAAGTGAGCATGCCTATAAAAGTGGGTGCGTCGCTCATGATGACAACGTGGACTGTTTCCATGTCAACGTGACGTCGGCAAGCGGAAGTGACGTTAATGGCGATGATGTTTTTGACCGCGCTGACAGTGGTGGCGGTAGACGTGTCGAGAGATGACTGGTCGGAGATGATAACTGCATTGCTTTGACATCCCGCTGGATCAGATAAACGAAATCAGATGAACTTTAAAATCGTCCTTTATAAACACTTTATAATAGGACAAGAAAAACGCAATGCAACTTTTTCGGCAAAGCGTGCCCTTTTCAAAGCGACGAACAGATTTCAAAATTCAGCTGAAGTGCTTTGGCAGCAAAGTATGTTTTTAAGTCCTTCTTAGCTGATAGTGTGTGTGTGTGTGTGTGTGTGTGTGTGTGTGTGTGTGTGTGTGTGTGTGTGTGTGTGTGTGTGTGTGTGTGTGTGTATGTGCGTGCGTGCGTGCGTGCGTGCGTGCGTGCGTGTGTGTGAGAGAGACAGACAGAGACAGAGAGCGATAAAGAGAAAGGGCGGGAGATGGTAAAATAAGAAATGGTAATCAAACCTTGCAGTTAGGTCAGTAACAATCATTTAGTTGATAAGGAGCACTGGGTACAAGCTAGGTACAAGCTGGCAAAAAAGAACCACAGAAAGACAGTAGGAAGGAAGTCGGATTAGAGACTGGGAAAAAACAAGAACAACTTACAAAAAAAACTTAGTTTTTCCATCATTAGCACACAGGCCATTGTGATCACCAGCAACCAGGGTATCCCTGAGAATGAAAGTAAATCACTGTCAGAAATACGCAAACACACACACACACACACACACACACACACACACACACACACACACACACACACACACACACACACACATATTATATACACGCGTTCACACACAGAGACATATAATCACACACACACACACACACACACACACACACACACACACACACACACACACACACACACACACACACACACACACTGAAAAATAGGCAACTCCCAATTCGGGATTGGGATTGGTGCGGGCATAAAATATACGTTTGATAAGTAACACATGCAAACTCGAAATGAACAGCAGTGGATGACAAGCGGCAGTTATTTAAGACAGTAAAGCGGCGGCACATACTGCTACCTGCCTAATAATAACAACAATAATCGCCGCCATTTTAAAGCCCGGTATCTCACTGACTGGTAAGCACATGCAAATGTCCCCGAGGGTATGCATTTTCACTGAAAACGATCAAGAATGATGTGTACTTTACTCACATTTAATGCGGAGCAGCCTGGGGAACAGTTCACTGCCTGATCGCTGGAGTCCAGCCCAGCGAAGAAGAAATATCTGATCAGCCATGCCACTCTCTGCTGCATCGGCCAGCTCTTCGTTAAAACGCTGGTCGGCTCTGCACACACCTAAAGCCACTGCCGTATGGGAAAAGCAAGCTTAGTTGAAACTGCTCTGCGCGTCGGTCATTGCACCACTCTCATGAACGTGGCCTGAATATCTCCGGAAGCAGGCAAATTGTAGCTTTCCTCACCTGGCTTGAAAAGCAACAACTAAAAACGGCAACACTGAACAAAACAAAAAAGAAGAAGAACAAAACAGTGTGGAAACTGTGGTCCTTAAAATGAGAGTACTATAGTCTTTTGCATCGGCTGTTGTGGCAATGCTCCGTATGCTCCAAGGCTAACACAAAGCTAGATACATATATCTCAAGATTTTGTTTAGTGTTGCTTTACGTCCAGGGAGTTGATGTCTGCTCACTGACACAGCTCCTGGGCTCTGAGGCCGAGAATACCCGACTAGAATGGATTGACGGGCCTACTTATGGCGGTTTGCTCACGTCAAAAGCATATAATTGTAACTGTATCCACATAATTGATGTGTTCACATAATTGTAATTGTGTCCACATAAGTGATGTGTTCACGTAATTGTAAATGTGTCCACACATAATTGTAAATATATCCACATAAATATGTGTCGACATAAGTGTAAATGTGTCCACATAATTGCAGATGTGCCGTTTTGGCTCATACAGTTAACCGCATGCATGCGTCACAAAAATACATAATTGTAATTGTCTCAACTTAATTACTAATCTTCTCAATGTAATTACTAATCATCTCCACAAGAATAGGAGCTATAACTGTATAATGAGTAGTTATAGCGACAAACTTAGTGAATGTGTCTTTTTTAACGCCTTGTTCGAATGGCTTACTAGCCTCAAAAGTGATAGTAAATGTCGTGCCAACTGTGACAAGGCACTGTGCTACTAGGGCCATTTGAGACTGGGAAAGAGGGTGTCCGACGCCGGCTACAGACTGGGCAGCGTGGACTTAGACAACTTGAGATTGGCTAACACGTGAGAGTGGCCTGGAGCCGACCTTACAGTGCACGTGCAGGCCCGTCAGCACTTCCTTTTCAGCAATGGCCTAGGATAATGTGCCTCAGTTTTTTAAAGGATCAAACTCAGTTTTAAACGCAATCGGTCGAAAACTCAAAGCCGACCCAGATGGCGACTTTTCCGCAGAGTGCAGCTTGGCAGTCCGTCAAATCTCGGCTGCAGCAGCTGGAGTCACCACTGAGTGAAGCTCTTTCGACGATACGATACAAGAGCGCGAATCCGACCGCCACGTTCATTGGCTATTCAGTGTTTTTACGCATGGCGCCAACAGCGATGCTACATCACTGTAAGTCTCTGCCTTTTGCGCTGCGTCCAGCGGCGTTGAGGCTTAGTAGCGTCAAGAGCACACCAGAAATACATGAATAGAGTCGGCTCAGTGGCCAGTTTGACTCTTGCCTTTTTTCATTATTCAATATTTCCTACTTAATAACAGAATATATGTCACTTCTGACATTAAAAAAAGAAAAAAAAAGTTTAATTGTCCTGCTTCTTTAACGATTTTGGTTTAAAATGTCTTCTTCGAAGTACAGACATGCACGAAACTGATTACACATTTCTTTTCCTTACTTTTTATATATATTTCTTTTCCCAAAGTGATTTGGAGGAGGGAGGGATGTATTGCACTAACTTGGTCTGAACCTTATATATAAATATACATGTCAGAGGGATATTTGTTTCTTGCTTTCTAAAGTTAATAACCAGTCGCACATAATTAGTAATCTGTCTCACATGTTGTGTAGACATCATCACAAGTACAAAAGGATATAAGAATCACACACTTGAACCACTGACTAAAAAACTTAATAAACAAGTATATTCAATACAAAAGCAATGTTCTTTCCACATTTTCTTGATTGGAACCGGTATTGACACCTGCTTTAGATATCGGGATAGCCAAGAGTGGCAGCAATCTAGTCCACAGTCACGCAAGCCATATTATCTGTCTCACGCCCTGTGTAAAAGCAAAAAAATCTCACGGTGTCTTACCCTGTCTTGTGATGATGTACCATCAAACTAATTTGGATTGCAAAAGTTTCAGCATTTCTGAAGATCTAGCAGAAACGACTGTGGCTTTGACCTTGAACATAGCAAAATGATATTTCTGAATGATACTCTGGCTGATGATGATGCATCACCATACTAAGTTTGACCGATCAGAGATATTGTCCGCGCAAACATTCACTGGAGTTCAGAACCTTCACTGTGACCTTGACTTTGAATATAAAATAATATACCACACTCAGCGCAAAAAGAGGTCAAACGTTGCTGCCTCAAGTCAGCTGATATGGACTGGTACGTTAGGGTAGGTCAAAAGTCAATGGTACAAGCAGAAATAATTATTTTGTGTGCTCGCACGTTACACCATTGTAAGACACCATGTCAACAACCCCTGAAGAAATGACTGTAATTTATTTCGTGTCTACTCTTTTGTCATCAAACAAGCATTGAAAATAAGGTGAAATGTGGTCATCTACTAAGCTGATGAAAAAAATAAAGTTTTTTAGTTTCCGTTGTGAACAAGTCACAATATCGTGATACACACTCAGAAGACACCGTCGGTAACGTGCAAAACGCTGATTATCTTTTCTTTGTTTGCAGCTGTTAGTAGCAAGCAACACACAATAAATATCATTTGTATGTAAGAACTAGCCTCCTTCTTTCTCATGAAACCTGTTTTTATTCAATTATGAACGATTCCAAGGATATATCTGCGATCAGCTAACCTGCCCATAGTCGTTTCACAAATGGCGGCCATGAAAATGTCGCGACTTTTACCAAAAAACCTCACAGCACAAGAAATAATGATGCATTCACCCATTTTGCCATTTCTCTTATTTCTCCAAACACATTACAGCAGAAATACAGCGGTAGTTTAAAAAGCTTCACGTTTCAGTTTAATTTTTATTTCATTGGTCCAGTTTTCAGGAGAATGACCCAGGTATATAATCTTCCTCTTCCCGGCCCAGCTTCATAACCCTCCTCCTTCTCCCCGTCCCAAATAAGCCTCGTAGTTTCTGTGGACGTTAAGCAGCATGTTTACTTACTAGAAACACAATCAGAGCTCAGGAGATGTGTGAAAGTCGAGGTGGACGCCTGGGCTCCTGTCCCTAATAAACCTACGGTTTTTTGTGGATGGAAAGCAACACTTCAACCAACATCAGAAACACAATCAGAGCTCAGGAGCTGTGTGAAAGTCGAGATGGCCGTCCTGGGCTCCCGTCCCTAATAAGCCTACGGTTTCTGTGGACGTAAAGCAACACTTCAACCAAGTTTAACTAGAAACACTTTGCCACTAATAGTCTTTCTCAGCTGCTGCTGTAAGGTCGGCGACAGTTGCACGCTCCAACGAGTTCATGGCCCGGCAGAGACAAACCGAAGGTTATAAATACAATGTATTTATAATATTTGCATAAACGACACACCACAACGGCAGGCCACGCCACAGGCACCAGCCACATCCGCGTGACCACGAATAAACGGCAGGCATTCGGCGATGCGAATGGCCGTCCCTAATAGGCCATCTCGCCTCCGTGGACGTTAAGCAACATGAAAGCAAGATACAAATAACGGTTACAGGTATGTGCGAGAGATAATGAGTAATTTTCTCTGTTCCGAACTAGAGTGCATGACTGTTCCGACGCTGAGCTGTTCCGTGTTCTGATCCAGAACACCTTCGTGGATATCGTTCCTTTTGATAATTAACTTTAGTCCTGCCAGACAGGTTAACTACGAGGTCTGAGGATTCCGTATTACAGATGGAGATGTCTGCAGTGACTGGGGCGAGTGTAATGGATGTTTTTGCCTAGATGGAAGTGGAAACAACGGGCCATTCATTGATGACTTATACTCCGCAAAAACAGTGCCTGTCGAGCGACATCTCTGCCCAGATTGCGGAAAATCATATGTGCAGAAAAGGAACCAGGTCCGCGACAGGAAGCAACACCACAAACTGGATGATGGACTTCGTTTCTCTTGTTCACAGTGTGATAAAAAAATAAAAAATAAAAAAAAGTTAAAACTATTTCTGATGAGCTTCATTCTCATATGAACGGTGTTCATCTGAAACCCTTTAAGTGTGAGACGTGCAAAAGGTTTTTGCACACAAGAGAAGCCTTGAGCCAGGGAGGCATTCATGCACAGTAAACGCCCAAGTCAAAGTATGCGGTCACTGCGGAAAAGTTTTCAAAAGTAAAAGTCTTCAGTCAAGACCATACACGCTCGCATGACGGCAGTTTTTCTTACCTCTGCAAGAAGTGCCTCGTACGTTTCAGATACAGGAATCAGATGAAGCGTCACAGCTAGAAATGCCGCTTTTATTAGCTACTTCACTGCCATTTTAGTTCAGTCTGAACATGCATATGTCTAGCCTTGATGTGTCAACCGCAGCAGATCCCTTTGTGCAGTAGCTGCAAAAAAAGTAGCTATACAAGCTGTGTGAAAAACAACAACACAAATCATGGTTTTGTAGTTGGGATAAAGACGTCTGCTCTAGCGCCCATTGGTTCTTGCATTATTGTAGTGGACTTTAGCCACAGTTTTCATTAGAACACTTTGAGTTTGACTGTAATCAAAAAGAGTATGACGACTGACTTTGAGTTTGTTTTCTGTTTTTCCCCTTTAAAACGCGAACGATACTTGGTGGGTATTGTCCTTTCTATTTGCTACAAATTCTTGTAATGGAGTGGTGGAGCGTAGAAGGACAGGACACAGGCAGCGGAGTCAGTAAAAGTGGAGACCACAGCAGGCGGCGACGGCAAAAGGGTTTTATTGTACAGCAGCAATTTTCAGCACACCCAAAATCCTCACGCGCACGCATAGATATGAGAACGGCGCGGGCCGCAGGGAACACACGCTATCGCTACAATCAGATCGGTCCTCTGGACCACAAAATGGCTGACAATTGAGTTTCCTTGGCTCGCACAAATACACTTTTCTCTACAATAACTAAACCAATTAAATCATGAAAAACCTCAAATAAAAGCTACAGTTGCAACCTTTTAAACCGTATAAACAAAATGTACACACATAACTTATTTTATTTACAACAAGAGTGGGAAGCGTGGCTTAATTGCGCCTGTCTATAAACAGATTCAGTCTTCGTCTCTGTTCACTAACCGAGCAGACAGGCGCAGCCAGACCAACAGCTTAGATTCTTGATGCGCTACCCGCGTCAGTAAGACGCTTGAAGTTGTTCACAGATATGCTCTGCTAGTCAGTAATAATGACATGCTGTAACGCTTTGAGTAACGAGGTTGGAGCCGGTCAGTTTATGACTGACTTTCTCCCGCTTACGGCATGGTCCCAAGTGCCACCCGCATAGTCCCAAGTGCCACCCGTGTCACTGTCCGTCTCGTTGTGTGCTTAAGTGGAACAGTGCTGTAACAGTTACCTCACTCATCCTGTTTAGTTAAGAGTGAGCTTGGTAATCCGTATTTTTCACTGTTACTTTATTGTATACTATTATACAGGGAGTTCATCAGTTAATTGACTGGCCGTCTCTTGTATACTCACCGCGACTCTGTGAGATACGGGTTTTAAGTGCAAGTTGTGTGCTTGATTATTAATCACTTTTTCACAGTTACCATCATGTAGCCTACAGGTAAACTACATGGTTACTGTATTTATTAGATAATTGCTGTTGTTTAGGCTTTATATTTGCTTTCATGCAAGATTATTAATCACTTTTTCACAGTTACCATCATGTATTACAGTAGCCTACAGGTAAACTACATGGTTACTGTATTTATTAGATAATTGCTGTTGTTTAGGCTTTATATTTGCTTTCATGTCCTAAATGTTTTGTTTGTTTGTGTCTTTTCCAACACAGACACTGTTTCCTGGTTGGTTGGTGTACAAATAAAAGTTATGTTATAGCAGTAACACTTAGTAGCAACAACAACGAGGTATAACAAGTTGAAAAGAAGAGAAAAAAGAAACAGGTTACGATAAACACCATGGGTGATTATGTGTGGTTTTGCTCTTTCAGCCAAACAGTATTAATGATTTATTCTCCACAGCTACAATCTCCGCCAAACTAGGACTGTGTCTAACCGAACCTTCCTCTGATATTTAAGTACCACGAAAGGTCAGTAAACATAAATTGGGGAGATGCTTTAACAGTAAATAGCAGCTCCTTGCTTATATAACGACAGCGTTCATGTAGTTCGTGACCTCGACCAGACTAAATTCATCAATGAGAAATATAAATGGAAAATCTAGAGCCTTCACACCAATGTAGCGATAGATCACATTACGACAGTTGTTCGAAGGGTGCGTGTCAAAAAAGGAGCAAGACGACTGAGCGTCGGTAGCCACGCTGTCTTAGTCATAGTGAACTCAGTCATAGGTACACATACACGCTCGATGGTCAACAAGCAGTACTCGCCAAGTGGGAATACCACCATGAAAGTTCAACAGGTTTTCTGAATGAAGATGATTTTAAAATGTTACAGCAACAAGCTGACAACGTTGCTAACAATACTTCAAAAAGCAACAACAAATACTGTCGTCACATGGGAATACAAGCGTGACATAAACAACTTTGTAGAATAATTATAGTTACAGTTACAGTTATAGTTACGTATAGTTGCGGAAGTAAACTAAGTAAAGAGTCAGCTAAGTAAAGAGTCACTACAGCGGTTCTAAATATAGGAGTACATGTCTGCAAAAAAGTCTCAGCAGCACAAGTAATAGACATATGCACACCCACATTTGCATCAGTTCACTTACTAACGCATTTTAGTAACATTCAAAATATATCGAGTCCCCCACCCCCACCCCACCCCCTTTCTTTTTCTCCTTTTCCTTCCTTCTCCTCCGCTTTTTGTGTGTCTTTTCTTTTCCTTTCCTTCTTCCTCCTTTTCCCCTTTTCGGTATTCAGTAGTGTCACACTCGAACACACACACACACACACACACACACACACACACACACACACACACACACACACACACACACACGTATAGACCCGCATGCACACTTCCACGCATACACATAACATCCCAGGCAGCGCTCCAAAGAGCATGCATATATAAGGAGTACACGTACACTCTACAGAAATGTTCACCCCAGTTCATCCCAGTCGGCCAATGACAGTGTCACACACGTGGAAAAAGCCGTAGAGCAGAACGCGTAGAGCCAAACAGCGTGCACAGCGGGGACTAGTCACACTCGTACGCACTCCACGTGGTTTACAATGTCATGACAACACAGGCTCCTGGATAGAGTCACTGCCACCCGGGGGTGTACAGCTGGTACAGAACTCGGTTCTGTAGTCAGTTCAAGCGCATTCCAGTCCCATTTTAAGTTTAATCAGTTCTGTTATGTCAGTTCAAGTACTTAGTACTTAGCAATCAATCGTCATTGGCCAGTCAAGCAAATAATCAGCCGTCACAAGAAACACTGCACGTATTCCTAGTTATTTCGGAAAGCACCACGGTATATTTTCTCTGCACCGTTCAAGTGAATACCGCGGAGGTGGAGAGTTTGAATGTAATCAGTATTCAATATACGTTTTAATTAGTATTCAATATATGTTTATGCACGCACGCACGCACGCACGCACGCACGCACGCACGCACACACACACACACACACATACCCCCCCCACACACATACCCACACACACACACATACCCCCCACACACACATACACACACACACACACACACACACACACACACACACACACACACACACACACACACACCGCCGTGCACATCACACACACCACATGCACATTCAATGCAGGTCGTTTGGGTTCGGGTCGGTAGAATGTGGGTGGGTTCAGTCAGGGTTGTAATTTTTGTTTGTTTGGGGGAGAGATGGGTGTTTTGGGTTTTAGTCTACAGCGAACACTGCAAGCTCGCGTATGGTGGCGATTTTGTACGACGAGTTATTCTTCTTCACAAAAATGAAACCATCACGAGTCCATGTGTTGGAGATTCGTTGATCCCGTTTGAGTTGTCTGGCCTTGGCTGCAACGTGGGCTCTAATTCTCGTCAGGTCCTCGTTGATGAAGATCTTGCGGGAGGCCGGTGTTGCCGAGCTGCCGGAATTGCGGGCTAAAGCCCGTTCTTAATTGGGCGAATGTTTCTTCGCGAACCTAGTTGGAAGTATTCGGCGAAGCTAGTTGGTTCTTAATTGGGCCAACTTTTCTTCGCGAACCTAGTTGGAAGTATTCGTCCAAGCTATATTCGGGGTCCAAAAACCTTCGCTCAACATGTTCTGGGAACATTCGCCCTATTGGACGATCATTGCCTCTGATTGGCTGAGAGCAGAGCTCTCCTGTAAATGGAGAAAAAAACAAAAATAAAAATGGATGACGGTGTCGCTAGGTTCTTCACTCGCTTCGAAGGGAATTTGTTTATTTGTTGACTTGTGTTGACTTGTGGAAGGCGCAGCCTTGTCTCGGAGAACCCAGAATGAGATAGTAGTTAGTTGAATTACCCTGTGAGGGATGATTAAAGTATACTGACTTGACTGACTTGACTTTAGCCTACATTTTCGATCATGCTGTCTGCTGCGCGTCTGCCGCAAGTTCAGGCCGAAGCTTGCATCTCATTACAAGCCAGTTGAGAATGACGTAAAGTCTGGACTGTCCGAACCATATTCGGCGAACTAAATGTTCAATTAAGAAACGAATCATAGTTCGTCGAAGTGTCCGAAGTACGTTCGGGCGAACAAACATTCGTCCAGTTAAGAACGGGCTTAAGGGAGGCCAGTCCGCATTGGGGACGATCTTGGCACCGTCAATCTGCTTCAGCGCTCTCCTCGCCTTCATCAGAGCCTCTTTGTGCCGGTAGGATGTCAGCCTCACCAAGATGGGTCTGTCGCGGGTCAATGTCGCTGACTTCTTTCCCACCCGGTGGCTCCGGTCTATGGCGTCATCTGTAAGATTAACGCCCACACTCTTGGCCACCGCTTTCACGATTTCGTCGGTATTTTCATCGGCTGACTCGGGAACAGGGCCTATCCTAACGCAGTTGCGTCTGCTGTACTGCTCTAAAGCATCCACTTGGTCCTTCAGAAGGGAAATTTCCCTGTCCTTTTCCAAGAGTTTCTCCTTTAAGCCTGCGAGTTCCAGTAACCTGTCAGAAACCCGCGCGGCCACAGCCCCCGAAACTAAATCCAGAAAACCAGGGTCGCACAGCGCCGCCTTTAGTTGCTCCTTAATTGTACTCTCGGCAACGGACATGGTGTGAGCCGGATCGTCCAGCACTGTACTGCGCAGAAAACTGCTGTCAATTATGGTAGCGTCAGGATCATCCACTATGCTGTCACCTAGGACTCGGTGTCTCTTCTCCTCGTCATCCAAAAGCGGTGAATTAGCGGAACGCTTCACTCCCGATGAAGACATCATGAACCGTGCACATATTTTCCAAGTTTGTCAGTTTTCAGTATGACACTGATAGCCACAAGAAGCACACAGATATACAGTACACAACACTTGAGGAGTTCAGTCAGCTATAGCATAGAAGTTTCCGCATTGAATTAACAGTAGATGTGCAATGTTATGAAGAATGGCCACACCGGTTCGCTTCAATCAGTTCAGGGTAACAACATTGTCAACGGCAATAACATACCTGCAGCACACCTGTACCACCTGTAGCACGTGGAACACCAATCTCGGACAGTGACAGTCAAAAGCATTCCATTCTGAACCAGTGGCTATCAAAGCCTTCACACGGCAAAGCAAGAAAGTAATGGATAATTAGAAAATGCAAACCTCAGAAACCAAAATTCACGTCACGATGACCTCGGAGAACATTAATGCAACTTTAGACACAACAGCATCCTCCAAATATCTCTAGAATCCAGTGAAATATGCAGTTTGCCGAGAGAGCTCACCGGCACAAACTACGCACCCGCCATTGCCATCACGTGTTTAATGTTTCTTTTCAAAACTTTGTAGGAGTAAAAACGTCAGTAAGACTCATGTTTGATCTGTTATTCACTTCTATGTGTACAGATCCTGCGGGGATTACTACCAAGAGAAGGAGACTCATTCCAGAAAGTCTTCCAACTGAGTACATGCCAGTGAGAACAGCTGAGACCCCCAAAGTACCAGAAAGGAAACTACCTGTGAGCACTGATTTGTTATTTTTTAATCCCACAGTTAAATTGATATTTTTTAAACTTTAAATGCACACATACTTGGTTAGCATTATACACACACAATTTCATTTTGGCATTGTGTGTCTGTGATCCTACGAGTGTGTGTATGTGTAACAATAACAATATACTTTATTAATCCCAGTGTGCATGCAGTCCTGTGAGCACGTGTGTGTGTGTGTGTGTGTGTGTGTGTGTGTGTGTGTGTGTGTGTGTGTGTGTGTGTGTGTGTGTGTGTGTGTGTGTGTGTGTGTTTCAGTATGCTTAATAGGAACAGGTTATATGTTAAATGTATTATTGTTTCTGTATGTAAGTACTTATGCGTTCCATACTTTACTTGTAAAACACTTTCAGTTGCTGAAAGCACTTTGTAATTTCTGTATTATTTTGTATATTACATATCTAGAGAGAGAGAGAGAGAGAGAGAGAGAGAGAGAGAGAGAGAGAGAGAGAGAGAGAGAAATCTTGGATCCAGCTAAAACTTGACTCATATACATTTTAGTCGGATGTGAGTACTTTTAATGGGGAGAAGGGGGGGGGGGTTGCTTTTGTCTGCCTGATATTGATGTTATCGATTCTAGTGTTCCAGCTAATAACAATCCCAAAAGAAGGCCAAGGCTGATACAATTTATTGAGGGCATTTTTAGTTTTGAATTCATCTTCATTTTTTTATTTTTACGCATGTGTGTGTGTGTGTGTGTGTGTGTGTGTGTGTGTGTGTGTGTGTGTGTGTGTGTGTGTGTGTGTGTGTGTGTGTGTATACATATCTGTATTATACTGGTATGTATACACACATGCGTAAAAAACAAGAACATATATACAGTATATATGCTACATAAATAGTTGTAACATTGCTTTTCTTCAGCTTCCTGAAACGTGCCTAGTTATTAATGTGCTGTTTGCTTTTGTGCAGACACAACGAGAGCCATCTCCAGCAGTCAAGAAAGTCAAAGGAATGTCACGCGTTGTCTGAAACAGATGTTTGCATCAAATGCCAAGAGACTGAAAAGAAACTCTTGGCAAAACAGAAACAGTCTGAAGAAAATGCTAAACTGCCTTTAAAGCGGAACGACCCACTGCATACAATGTCAAGAGAGAAGTTACAGGTAGCACTCAAATGTGTCCGCCAGCAAGAGAAGTAGCTGCGGCAAAAGCTTGAACTGTTAAAAAGAAAAAAGAAAAGAAAAAAAAGAAAAAAGCTGAGACATTCTGTATCGGTGAACCCGGAGCTGCACAGGGACATGGAAACATTTATGAAACCATACAAGCCATCTGATCCTCTTGCAAGATTATTTTGGAATGAACAACAGAAAGCGTTAGGAACAAAGGGAGAAACGGGCATGAAGTGGCATCCCATGATGATTAGGTTGGCACATCTAATTCACAGCAAAGGGCGGGCCACGCATAATGCATTGAGAGACACTGGAGTGTTAAAGTTGCCAGGTGAATCAACACTCCGGGACTACACAAATTACATCCATCCAAAAACTGGCTTCCAGGCTAATGTTGTGAATGAATTCAAGATGCTGCCAAAAAGCTGTCAGAAAGTCAAAGGTATGTGGTACTTTTACACGATGAAATGTCCATGAAAGAAGACCTCGTCTTTGACAGCAAAACGGGTGAATTGGTGGGACTTGTGAACATCAGGAAGTGGGAGGAGAGTGGTGACTCTAAGACCGTTGCCAGCCATGTCCTGGTGTTTTACGTGGTAGGACTCAACAGCAACCTGAAGTCCAGCTTGGGCTTTTTTGGAACCCGTACCGCAACAGCTGATGAACTTGATTCCCTCTTCTGGGAAGCGGTTGGTTTTTTGGAACTGTCATGCAACGTGAAGGTCATTGCCTCAACCAGTGACAAGGCGTCACCCAACCAACGCTTGTATCAGCTACACTGATGAAATCTGCTACAAGACGGTAAATTTCTATGCTCCTGACAGGCAAATCTTTTTCTTTTCAGACGTGCCACATCTCATAAAAACAACACGTAGCAACCTCTTCAGGAATGGCTATGAAAAACCAGTGCTTCTATGGAACAATGGCAAAGAGCTGCTGTGGCAGCTGTTTATGCAGAAGAAAAGACGAGGCAACTCCGCAAAACCAAGCTGAACAATGACACATCACATTAATCTGACAGGTCTCTCCATGATGAATGTTAGACTAGCTGCAAAAGTCCTCAGCAGGTCAGTTAGACTTGTCCTACAGAAGTATGGAGCAGACGAGAGTCAAGAAACAGCCAGGTTTATTTTGTTCATGGACAGGTTTTTGATTGTTTGAATTCTCGGTCTTTTGAAGAGGCGGCACTAACCAGAAAACCTGACCTTCCATACAAAGACAGAGAAGACCCACGGTTCCAGTTTTGGATGAGCTCATATCACATATCTGAATGCCTGGAGAGAGTCTGTGCGTGCACGGCCTGGCAACTTCACTGCTACTGACAGGGCAAAGGTGTTTCTCAGTCACCAAACTTACAAAGGTCTGATCATGACGATAAGATCTTTTAAGGAGGCAACAAAGTATCTACTGGATAACGGGATTGACTTTGTGCTAAGCAACAAATTCTGCCAGGATCCACTTGAGGCAGGCTTTGGCATGTACAGAGGACTGGGTCAGGTGAGCGAAAATCCAAATTTGTACACCTTTGGTTACCAAGAAAACAAGATACGACTACAAAGAAGTTTTGCCATGACATTGCAACCAAAAGGAAACATCGAGAGGAGAAAGAGGGCAAATGACAGTGTCCAAATCAGCAACAGTCCCTTGAAAAAAAGAGGCCATAGGATGTCACACACTTGCATGTGACCACACAAAAATGAACAGATCATCACTGTACATGTTTCCTGCACATCTGGTATCTAAATTTTCCTAATCAGCTCAGTAAGTTTCATATTGATCAACACGTAAAAATGGAGTCTCATAGTTGCATTGACTGCAACTTGTATAAAATACAACCTTCCTGAACTCTTCAACATTAAATATAAATATATGCACTGTTTTTGACTCGAAACATTTACATGATCCGAGTCGATTATGATGTTTTACATTGGACGGCAGCACAAATTATTTGCAGAATTACAGACTTGTTTTCATCTGAAGAACTATAAGCTGTTCTGTGCACACTTTTTCAGTTTATTTCGCAGACCTTTCTGTTTTTTGGACACTTGCTTCTTGAATCGGTATTCATCCATGAATGTTTTACATTTGTAATGCACTCTAATCTTGAACAACAGTTTTGAGATAACTTGTAAGATGTAATCTTTGTCTTCATCTTCTGTCGAAAGTTGATCTTAATCACACTGATGTACTTCCTAAGATCACCGATTTGAGATTCGATATCTTTCTTCTCTTTTGTGATCTCCGGCAGCTTTTGGGTCAGTGACATCACGGTGTCAGTAAGTTGGTAAAACATCACCATCACATGCAGCTTGAGCTCTGCCTTTATTTGTTGTTTCAGTGTCTCCAGCTCAGGCTTAGTGTGGTGAAGGTGTGACTGGGTAGGCTTGCTGGCGGGGTGTGGTAGGAGGTGTGGTTCTGGAGGGAAGCATGTGGCGGGTCGGTTTGTTTGGCTGGTTAACCGGGACTGGAGCTGCCGAAGTTGAGGCTGACTTGGGACTGAGGGCCTGAAGTCGACGCGAGCTCCTTCTTGTACTCCCGGTTGTCCTGGCAACTGTGGACGCGGGCTGCACCTGGGTCTGACATCGTGTAGTCCGGGCTCCCCACCCGGCGATGGCAAAACAGTCGGCAAACGGAGGCTACACAGATTCGATGTCACTGTTTCTTGTAACCGGTCGACTAAGGCGTAGATGGCCCTAATGCACTTAATGAGCGAATTAAACTCTTCGTCTCTCCTGCGGGGACATTTGTTGCCTTAGACCAGGATTGTACCTGTGCGCGCGCGCGCGCGCGCGCGCGCGCGCGCGCGCGCGTGTGTGTGTGTGTGTGTGTGTGTGTGTGTGTGTGTGTGTGTGTGTGTGTGTGTGTGTGTGTGTGTAGTGCGTGTATAGACCATTCCCACTAGCGAGGCGGGAGTTTGGTACGACTATCGCTCCTTGCCGACTGGGATATCTCTGGCTGCCGGTCAACAGCGACGAGTGCACGGTCATCTCACTCAACGAACATTAATTTTTAGATTTAAAAGTATGATTGAAGAAAAATGGGCAGCTGGTCAGGGGCACAAAGGCAGAACTTGTCCATTGTAATCTATCATACTTTATTTTCCCACAATGAGGACCAATTTCATCAGACGGGCTTCAAAAAGGAGAAAGAAGAGAGAACTCGAAAACTTTATTTTACAGGGATAGGTTCACTCAAAAAATAACAACTAGTCCTTACTGATGAGTAAATATAAAATTACAGGAAGCATTTTCAGAGAGAGAGAGAGAGAGAGAGAGAGAGAGAGAGAGAGAGAGAAGAAGAAGAAGAAGAAGAAGAAAAAGAAGAAGAAGGAGGAGAAGAGAAAGAAGAAGAAAATAATAAATAATATAAATATATATATAAGAAAACCCACAAAGAAAGAAAACGTAGAAGTAAACGTAAATAAAAATACAGATGAAAATGAAAAATAGTTTAAAAAAAATAAAATAAAATAATTGAGAATAAGAATAGACAAAGTATAAAGACACAGGTCAACAGGCATATTTACACTAAACGCACAGGTAAACAGCTGCTGTACTCACAATAAGCACACACAGAAACAGGTGCAACTCATAATAATTGTAGCAACAACCAAATATTACACATAAATGCAGCACTGAAGACCCTGCTGCCCCACTGTAACTAATGATACAATTTTATCAAATCAATTCACATCCCAAGTACAATTTAATAACTAAGACTATATTTAAAATCATATGTTTATCTGTAAAATTAGCCACACACACACACACAATGTCAGACTCAAGTTACGAGTCAGTTTTGAAGACTGTGAGCACAGCTACTTGAAGAAGAATGGGAAATGTTTAACTTACAATAAGTGACATAAATAATCACACATGACTACCAGCATCGACAAATTAATTCATAAAGTTAATTCATCAACAGCCAACCTAACCTGCATTTTAACAAATGGCATTGCCTATCAGTTTGTCTATATAAATTTTCATGAAGGATAAATAAGTACAATGTCAGAGAGCACTGCTAATTTACAAGATGAACCTTTAGTTCTTGTCCCATTTATTTTGAAATTATGTAATGTATGGCAATATGCTTCTGCTCCAGCATTTAATTTTGTAAGTTAAGAATGATGAAAATTAAATGAAACTAGCAGTTTCCAGAGTTGAACAGTTTCAAGAATTTTCCGGTTTAAAATTAAACAAACGCAAATGGGAAGGCATCTGGAGGGGCTCTAGAAAACATGAAAGGTGCAGAATACATGACATACCCATGAAGGGAATGATACAAATTCTGGGTATTTTTTACTCAGCAGAAAAAGAAGCGTCTACACTAGAAAATGACTGGACAAGCAATATAGAGAACGTAATCAAGCAGTGGGAGAACCGGAATCCAACTCTATACGGGAAAGTAATGATTGCTAGAACTCTACTGTTGTCACAAGTTTCCCACGTCGTGCAAGTCCTGGCTTTACCACAAAGTGTACTCACACGTCCTGCAAGTCCTGGCTTTACCACAAAGTGTACTCACACGTCCTGCAAGTCCTGGCTTTACCACAAAGTGTACTCACACGTCCTGCAAGTCCTGACTTTATCACAAAGTGTACTCACACGTCCTGCAAGTCCTAGCTTTACCACAAAGTGTACTCACACGTCCTGCAAGTCCTAGCTTTACCACAAAGTGTACTCACACGTCCTGCAAGTCCTAGCTTTACCACAAAGTGTACTCACACGTCCTGCAAGTCCTAGCTTTACCACAAAGTGTACTCACACGTCCTGCAAGTCCTAGCTTTAACACAAAGTGTACTCACACGCATCAACACAATAATATACAGGTTCTTATGGAAAAGGAAATATAACAACAAAAGAGCATTTGAGAAAATAAAAAGAAATGTGCTTAGCTTGGATATTGTAGGAGAATGAAAATGATTAATATTGAAAACCAACAAACAAACAAAATCCTGGCGAAATGGACAGCAAAACTACTCAAAGATAAAAGGACAGTTTGGTCACAAATAACAAACAAAATTTTGTACACCCACTGTAAGCATACATAGTGCATTGAACGCCACCGTAGACCCAAAACACAACGGGCCATAAACAAGATAGTATCCCACTTCCGGCCAGAAGCAACAAAAGCAACAACACTGATGAACAAAAACCTGCCCTAGACAGTGTTAGGACAGAACCGATATGGAATAATAAGAACAGCAAATTCTTGATCCAGCTAAAATATAAATTAATAAGAGAGAGAGAGAGAGAGAGAGAGAGAGAGAGAGAGAGAGAGAGAGAGAGAGAGATTTCGCTTCAAACTAAGTAAGCACTCTCTGGACAATATTTTGTCAGCTACAGATTTAGTTTTAATGCATGATACGATACTGTTCATCCCTCAAAAACATCAGTACTTTATAGGTAAGACAGTAGCAATGACGAACTGGAAAAGACATTTTTACCAACCAGACAGAACTGCACCTAGCGGAAAGAATACCTAGGAAATGGAAGGATAATGCATGAACAAAGAAACTGTCCATTCAGTTAAAGAAAAAGAAGCATGTACAGAAACGCGATACAATTAAACACAATCACAAAAGAAAGAACCAATGAAGAAGGCCTGATGAACCAGAGAAAAAAAGAAAATAAAAATGAGAGAGAGAGAGAGAGAAGAGAGAGAGAGAGAGAGAGAGAGAGAGAGAGAGAGAGAGAGAGAGAGAGAGAGGTGGAAACATCAAGGCCTGTATGCAACTGAAGTTTAAATTTATTTATTTTTTAATTGTAAGTTACAAGCCAGAGATTTTAACTGTTTACTAGAAATACAAGTCCCCAGACACTGAAATAGATTGCAATACATTTCTCATTATGACTGATCCAATTAACCATCTGAACAAAGTGAGTGGAAGAAGATCGTTATTGTCACTAGCTTAACACAATAACAGTGTGACAGTTGACTTGGATCTTAGTCCAAAAAAGGTCCTGGCTGGGAAGCTCAGTAGGAACTACACTAATGTCATTACTGTCCTCTGCATGGATGGTTCTGGCTGGGTTAGTGCCCTCATCCAGCCAGTCCACCTGATACCCCGCAGTTCCTGCAACATCGCACACATAACGCCTGTAGAAAATCTGTCCAGTGACGGTGAGGTATATCGAATGTCATTTGTTTGGGATCTTTCTTCCCTGCTACACTGGGCACCCAGGCAAACAGGGACGAGCTCTGGAGCACTATGGCGGCTGAAGTTTAAAGCGAAGTCAAGTGGTGGCTAAGTCGTCAATAACATGATGGAAAGAGGAGCGAGCTCATGGCCTAGGGAGACATGGCCAGACACGGCGAGATGTGGAGCACAAAAAAAAAAGAAGAAAGAGGTTCAACGGAACGCTTACAAACGCTAGACAATACAAACCATGCGCAAATTTTCCAGCGAAAACACCTTTTTCAAACAACAGTCTTCAGACAGATAGATACGAAACTAACGGAAGAAATCTGATCAACTTAGCTTGCAGCCGGTGGAGATGGTTGGAGCGTGACAGCGTGCAGCTAATACCGTCGAAGCTGTGTGGCTTGGAAAAGATAAGCCGGCGCATCAGCACATTACAGTCGCACCGTCAAAGGTGGGTGTGACTAACTGGTAACTGGTGAGAACCAGCCGGGCTGGCCGGCGAAGAAAACACGACAAAGTTCGAATATGAATTCACAGCATCACATAATCTGTCAAGAATGATTAGATGACGCTGTACGTTGTGCTGCTATCCTTGGCATCAGTCTTCCTTCACATCCTGATCCGCATCCTGGTGCCTGATCTACCGAAGGTTAACAATGAACCAGTCAACAGTGACCATCTGCCGTCAGGCAGCAGGCCACTGACGCTGTGTGTTTTTGCCGTGTCGGACACATGGGTATGTGTCCGACACGGCAAAAACACACCAGCAAATGAAAAACTGAAAAAAGAAAAAGAAAAAACTCTCCATATAATAATAATAATAATGTATATTTATCATACGCTCATCAACGCCCTGAGCGCTCACATGATACATATTAACCTAAATATGATATTCTATACACATGCAGAGCATAGTCCTACCAAAACAATCTGCATAAAGTATTATTTAAAAACAAAAACAAAAACCGCACTACAAACACACACACACACACACACGACGTGAACTTTGCCTCAGCACTACCATCCTTGTTTCTTGAGCCACTGCCAATCTGTTACAATCATTTTGGTACGGAAGGAAAGAACTAACTCTCCAGCTAAACACCACTAGCACACAAAAACTGACGAGCAGTTAACCACACTACCGTAGGTCAGCCGCCATTTTGACGGAGAGAGAGAGAGAGAGAGAGAGAGAGAGAGAGAGAGAGAGAGAGAGAGAGAGAGAGAGAGAGAGAGAGAGAGAGAGAGCATTCTTCAAACAGTTATGCTTGAACCCTATTTGATGTCTGCATTATGTGTTAGCTTTTTGTTAAATTGGTGATAACATTTTCCACCTCGATGTAGCTTTTTGTTAAACTGGTGATATAACATTTTCCATTTCGATGTACATTATGTGTGTTATATAATGCTTGTTCAGCGCTTTGAACCGCAGGGTAGGCGCTTTATAAATTTCTCTGATTACTATTATTGTTATTACTTTGCAAGATGCAAGAGAGAGAGATGATCAAATGTGCTCGTATTATAATGATATAGTAGGTTACACTGAACACTTCTTTTTCGACTGTCCGACGATTCAGAAATTTTAAAACTATAGTGAACGATAAATTTTAATAACCTTTGACATTTAGACCCATTTAACCGTTGTTGATGTTTTGTTCGGAATAAACAATAATTGCGGGAAGGTCAAAACTAAATGACTGAATCATTTTATATTAATAAAAAAAATCTGTATAAGTACTGACAAAAAGACTAACTCCTTCTTTCCATTTTCCATATCTAGAGTCAGCTCAGGTTCCGATATGTTTAACTGTGACAAAGCTTAAAAACGCAAAATTAATGTGTATAATATGACCAAGGGAAAGAGGGATAGTGCAGAATGTACATGTGAGAAAAAAATCATATAAAGACGGGTGAACGAGTTAGCGAGGTGAATACTGTAATGATGGATTAATGTTTCTGAATAAACGTCCCACAGTTATGTGCTTGGCAACACCGAAAAAAGAAGAATGATTTTTTTTTTAAAGGAATTTGTAGCGGAACGTTTTTTTGTTTTGTTTTTTGAACATGTGGTGATACATCGTACCGAAAGGTTCACTCACTAAAAAAATCAAATAAAAAATAAATCGAAAAAACAGACAAAACAAAAAACAACAACAACAAACAAACAGACAAAAAACAAAAACAAAAAAATGATCACCACCTCCTCAAACAACCACCATCATCATCACTATCGTCTCCATCAGCAGCATCACCACCACCATCATCGCCATCGTCGTCCTCTTTCTGTTGTCGCCATCGTGAACGTTTGTTGATGGCATCAGTTTCGCGCTGTCCTCGTAGCGTTCTGCCTCATCAGAGCGCTGCCATTGAAGCGTGGAGAGGGATTCGGCACGCGATAGCTCACCCATTCTTTGTAGAACGTCGTGTGTCTCTTCCACGGCTTACTGCTGCCGTTCCAATGAATCAGCTTGGGGTTTTTCGTTCTCCCGTGCAATATGCCAGAGACTGAAAACAAGAAAGAAAGAGAAGAAAGAAAAACAGAAGAAGAAATAACAATTTACTCTTGTAAGTGCTATTTTTCCAAATTGGAGCACATAACCTATTACTAAGCAAAGAACCAAAATACAGTCACACAAAACATTCGATACAATCTCTCTCTCTCTCTCACGCACCCCCCCCCCCCACCCCTCCACACACACACACACCTATAGCCGACAAGATAACTTGAAGATATATGTAAGATTTTAAAGATGATTTGAAAGATATGAGTGTGTTTGATGACCTAATTTTGCAAGGGAGACTGTTCAAGACAGACAGTACAGCATAGGAACAAGATCTCTGACCAAGCGAGTGCGTGCGCACAGACGGAAAACAAAGAATGGAAGTATCAGAAGAAGAGCGTAGCTGGCGGGTTGGTTGGTAAACATTCAGTTCAGTCAAGTAGCCAGGAACGGTGAATTGAGGCAGTTGTAACACAGAGAGCGAGTGTGTAGTGTAGCCAGTGGAGATGATGATGATGATGTAGAGCTTCATGTCCTCGGATGTCGGTTTATTAGGGACAAACTGTGACCAATGCCGAAGAATGGTTCAGTGTTGCTTTACGTCCACAGAAGCCATAAGGTTCATTAGGACGGAAAGCCCAGGACGGCCACCTCGACTTTCACACAGCTCCTAAACTCAGTGCCAGTGGCGAGAAGCAACAGGAGGAGATATACGGTCAGTTTTGAAACTCTCTGGACAAGGCGTGCAGCGTTGTTTTGAACTTTTTGTAAACTATTTAAGAGATATTGAGGACAGCCAGACAGGAGAGAATTGCAGTGACTAAGCAGTGAAAGAACAAAGGCAGAGACAAGAACTGTGGCATCTGTGGACAGAAGATGGCGCATGGAATTAATGCGACGGAGTTCAAAATTACCTGAGAGTACCAGATTAGAGACGTATATTCTCATGGTCAAGCGACAAGTAAGGTGTTTTTTCTACCCCTTGGGGACAGGTGTGTAATTAGGGTAATCTATTTCTTGAGGAAGGGTGTGCATTTATCAGTGTTCCGTTACTTGGCGATGGGTTAGTACTTACAGAGGCTCTGTTTTCTGGGGATGGGTGTGTGCTTACGGGTGTTCGTTTCCTAGGGATGGGTGTGTACTAACGGGTGTTCATTTCGTGGGGATGGGTGTGTCCTTACGGGTGCTCGATTCCTTAGGGGTGGGTGTGTATTTACGGGTGTTCGATTCCTTAGGGATGTCTGTGTACTTACGGGAGTCCGATTCCTTAGGAATGGGTGCTTACTTACGGGTGTTCGATTCTTTAGGGATGGGCGTTTACTTACAGGTGTTCGATTCCGTAGGGATGGGTGTGTACTTAAGGTGTTCGATTCGTTAGGGATGGGTGTGTGCTTAGGGAGCGGTGTGTACTTAGGTGTGTTCGATTCTTTAGGGATGGGTGAGTACTTCGGGTGTTCGATTCCTTAGGCATGGGTGTGTACTTATATATGTACAAGCTCGGAACGCTCGCTTTCCGTCACTTTGACGGCACTCTTCCGCCATACCTGTCTTCTTCTCTCTGCACATATCAACCATCGCGTTCCCTTCGTTCTTCGACAGAAAGACTGCTAAAAAATCCAAAAACAAACCTGAAAAACTTCGGTGAATGTTCTTTTGGTTACATTACTCCGACTGTCTGGAACTCGCTGCCGGCCGACCTGAGAGTTTCTCCCTCCCTCCCAACTTTCAAAGTTAACCTAAAAACACATTTCTTCCGCCAAGTCTTCTGATTGATTTGTACATGCCAACCGCTACCTGTTTCATATTCGTATGTGTGTGTGTGTGTGTGTGTGTGTGTGTGTGTGTGTGTGTGTGTGTGTGTGTGTGTGTGTGTGTGCGTGCGTGCGTGCGTGCGTGCGTGTGCGTGCGCGTGCGTGGGTGCGTGCGTGCCTGCGTGCGTGTGCGTGTGTGTGTGTGTGTGTGTGTGTGTGTGTGTGTGTGTGTGTGTGTGTGCACGTGTGTGTCAGTTGGGGGCGGGGGTGGGGACTGGGAGGGATGGAAGTATGGGTAGGTAGTAACATAATGATTCATTTTCTTTATATATTGCTGCTTCACATATGGCACATGTACTTGTATATTATACATTGTTAGCTGTCATAATTTTATGTATTAAGCTTGTGAAACTTAGAAAATGTTGGAGAATGTTGTAAAGCGCAGTGAGTTTGGGTACACCAGAGAATAGCGCTATACAAAATTTATCTATTATTATTATGTGTTCGATTCCTTAGGGATGGGCTTTTGCTTACAGGTGATTCCTTTGGGATGGGTGTGTACGTACGGGTGTTAAGATGTCTTAGGGATGGGTGTGTACTTAGCGTTGTTCGATTCCTTAGGGATGGGTGTGTACTTAGCGTTGTTCGATTCCTTAGGGATGGGTGTGTACTTAGCGTTGTTCGATTCCTTAGGGATGGGTGTGTACTTAGCGTTGTTCGATTCCTTAGGGATGGGTGTGTACTTAGCGTTGTTCGATTCCTTAGGGATGGGTGTGTACTTAGCGTTGTTCGATTCCTTAGGGATGGGTGTGTACTTAGCGTTTTTCGATTCCTTAGGGATGGGTGTGTACTTAGCGTTTTTCGATTCCTTAGGGATGGGTGTGTACTTAGCGTTGTTCGATTCCTTAGGGATGGGTGTGTACTTAGCGTTGTTCGATTCCTTAGGGATGGGTGTGTACTTAGCGTTGTTCGATTCCTTAGGGATGGGTATGTGCTTACGG
>OY757555.1:6472181-6479681 GCA_963584105.1 Alviniconcha strummeri | reverse complement strand
AATAATAGCTCCTAATTCTGCCATATATATGGAGCTGTCGTCCGGAAGGCGACAAGAAAAAGGTTTCCGGGAATGTTTCGTGGAGACAGCCGCCGCAGCGACTCCTGCCTTTGTTTTAGAACCATCAGTGAAGAATTTTTTTCCGACGAACTGAGTTGTAAATAAAAGTGTTTATATGTTTCCGGGTTAGTCGTGTCTTTTTTTTTCTTCTTTTTTTTCTTTTTTAATTTGGCTAAATCAAGACGGACTGCAGGAGCTGAAAGCTTCCAAGGGGCGATGTCCAACGAGAGAGCATCGTCAATCAGGTTTAGGTCAAGTCTGGATATCTCCAGGTGTGATAGAATGCGGAAGCCGAGAGGTGGAATTTTTCGACTCCGATTCTTCAAATAATTTGATGGTTTCAGGTTCAAAGACACAACTATAAGCTGAGTTTTCCGGCAAAGATTTTGGTTTAAGAACATAATTTAAGGACAGTTTTGTTTTTGTTTTGTTTTAAACGGCGAGAGGTTAAGGATGGTTCATGTGCTTCCACATAGAGACTTTGAGCAGGAGATGCGGAGAAAGCCCCCAACGCGATTCGCAAGCCCTGATAGTGGATCGGATCCAATTGCTTTAGAACTGACCGACGGGCCGATCCGTACACAATGCATCCGTCATCCAGTTTAAAGGGGACTACGGTACAGGCGTAGCAGGACGATACAGTCAGCTGCCATGTCAGTATGTCCCACTACTCGCAAAATATCCAGAGCCTTCTGACGGGAAGTTTTCAGGTATTGAACGTGATTTTTAAAAGTAAATTTGGTGTCAAAAATGAGACCAAGGAATTTTGCTTCTTTGACTACTTTTATAGGCGTTTTTTTCCCCAGCAGGATTTTAGGGTCTGGGGAAAAACATACTGTTGGTGAAAGTGGATGCAGACCGTCTTGGAGGTGGAGAACTTAAAGCCGTTCTCAGACTCCCACTCTTGAACACTGTTAACACACAGCTGCATAGCCCTCTCCACTCTGTTTAACGTTTTTTCCCGCTCACACACGAAGCAAAGTCGTCCACGAACAAGGAGCAGTCCGTACCCTTCAAAACAGCTTTAACGACATTGTTAATCTTAATGCTGAAAAGGGCTGGAAACAGGATGCTAGGAGATTGTGTTCCAAAAAACAAACGCCTAAGAAAAATACAAAATTACAAATGCAAAGCGGTGCTATGCTGCCACTGGCTGTAACGCATGTGTATCCTTTCCTCTTACCTGGTGTTGAGTTCCATCCAGTACTGCAGTTGCTGGGAAATATGCTGTTTCTCCCATTTCATGAGGTCCGCAACGAACACCCCACCGTTCATCATGCACGCGTCCATGGAAATATTGGCCTTTTGTACGTAAGGGTTGCTGGCGTTTAGAACCAGACCGGCCTTCTGGAATGAAGAGCCCGACGATAAACAAACCACCCCAAAACCTACAGCAGAATACCAGTGTTGCTGCTAATAAAATCTAGCCGCCATGTCATGAACTCCTGTTTGCAGAAGACCCAGCCAACTCCGTGAACAATTACGATATGTTTGCTACTAGTCGGATAGGACGACAGAGAACACCTCATTGTACATAACTGAAGCCAACCACGTGGATAGATATTCAACTACAAAAATTTTTTACACATCAAATTTGTTATCCCTTGTTCTAGTATCAAGCCAGCTACATGATCCTGTGGAATAAAGAGGACACATGAGCATAGGTTAATCAGTAAGTTGTTCCGGATTTACTTACTATGGCACTGCTTCAGGGGAGGGGTGTGTGGTGTTAGTTTGTTAGGTGCAAACGCACAGAAGGGAGGGGTGGTGGTAAAAGGGTCACGTAAAACGCACTTACGAAGTAAAACTAACGAGACTACAGATCCGGAGCATGTCTTTGATAAATTCTTTGCAGCCGTGTGAAGTCTTTCAAAACCTTGGGCATTTTTTCAGGGCAGACCCCTTTTCAAACAAGCAAGAAAAAACAAAACATCCCCCCTCCAACAACAACAACAACAACACAAAACGCACACACATACACAAAACAACAACAACAAAAGAAAAACAACAACAAACAAAAACAGCACCAGCAGCAACAACAACATACACCAACCAACCAACCAAATAAACAACAACACTTCAGACAGAAACGACATCACTTAGATTTCAAAATAACAACTGTAATTTCCAGTTGTGGGCTGAATAAAGTACTCTGTATTAACGTTCAGATTCTTTATTCACCAAAAACAATACTGAAACAACTCTTCAGAAAGAAATGAAAGTAATTGGCTTTCAGCTGTTTCACGTTTGGCCCAAATGAATGACCGAGCAGATAGATTGGCAGGCAAAGCAACCCTCACAAATGGCTTGCTTCTCGGAAGATCTGAAGCGTTGAGGAGCTTCAGACACTACCTGCGGGCACAAAGCCAAGAACAGCATACCATCGACCGCCTGGAGAGAGAGAGGCGTGGAAAGAGGAAGCGCTAGACGATCTTCTTTCAAGGGACGAGAAAGGGCCATCGTCAATTAGACATACATTGCAACTGTTTCAAAGGCAACGTTGGGGAAAATTCTGAGGGGGGGGGGGGGGGGGGGGGGTTGAGCGCTTATGGGTTTTCCTAGCGAACAAATATTATCTTGAGCTGAAATGAATTGAAATGAACTGACCCAAGTTAATCTCCCGAAGAACATCAGAACCTGAATCAAAGGACTTCTTGTCCTGGTATAATCCCATTACGGACGTGCAAAATGGGTGTACAAGGATCAATGGCACGTGCTAACTTTACCTGGTTGTCATAGAAGTCACACATTCTGAGGCCGGCAGCAACATGGTTGTCTTTTATCTCTGTGTGGTACAGTTCCGCTATGTCCCCTGTATCAACAACAAACAGACTACATCTTCATCATTAAAATAATAACAATGGTACTACTACTACAACTGCTGCTGCTACTATAACTGCCGCTGCTGCTTCTACTACTACTACTGCTACTACTACGACTACTACTACTACTACTGAAATGTTTGTAAAACGTGAACCTCCGTGATTACAAGCGATTCAAATCACATGAAGCCAAAAAGGAAGACCTACATTACACATACACAGGCACGCACGCACACACGCACGCATACGTGCGCGCGCGCGCACACGCACTCACAAGCAAACACACACACACACACACACACACACACACACACACACACACACACACACACACACACACACACACACACACACACACACACACTACAAAGTCAAGCAAAATAATTTAAAGTAAAAGTCCAAGGTTTGTAAGTATGCAAAATGACCATCGAAATGATTGACAAATGAGTCACTAGTTTCAGATTTAATGAAATAAAATATAAAAATAAATGTTTAATTGGGTTTTTAATCGATTCTATTTTCTGTAGACTTCCCCTGAAGTGACGTCAGTCTCAGGAGTTAGTGCGGTTGCCATGTTAGATTCTTCAATAAACTGTGTATGCGTGTGGTCGACAAAAAAGTTAACTATGCCGGCCTACTGTGTTGCCGCGAACTGTAACAATTCGCAGACGACCCCATGCACGAGCTCCCGCGCAATCGACCCGCAGTGAGGCGAAAGTGGATTAAGTTTATACAATTCAAACGAGTTGACTTTCTTGCTGCGCCGCATCACGCCCATTTGTGTAGCGAGCACTTCAGTGAGTGCGATTTCGCAAACCCCATGGAATACCGCATGTCGAAGCTGACACGATGTTCCGGTACTCTTTGAAAATCCTGCCTGACAGGCTCAAACTGATACGGTTGTATCCTTGTGGGTCTCTCGGGCAAAGTATCAGTTTCGTCTTCGGAGCTCGAGTTGGCCATTTTGCAGCGACTCCCCAGTGACGTAGTAGGCATATGGTCACGTGATTTGGGCGTCATGGCGACGCTTTCGGTACGACAGAAAATGCCTTTTTTTTCGTGCATTTATAACCCTCAGATCACAGTTTCACCTACATCATCGTTCTCAGCGGGCTTTAACGGAAACCGTGTAAAAAAAATCACCCCTAACCTTGGACTTGTTCTTTAAGAACCGCTAGGAAGGGATAGATAGTTTGGTGGCAGTATAAGCAGATGTTCAAAAAAGCAAAAACAAAACAGAGAGATAAAGCAAAACGATATAAATGTGTGAAACAACAAACAAGAAAGCAACAACAACAACAACAACAAAACAACAAAGAAGACAGTGGAGAGACAATGAAACATCTGTGTCTGTGTGTCTGTCTGACTGTTTTCGTCTGTCGCTTGTCGCTCCGTCTTTGGCTCCGTTTGTCTGCCAGTTGCCCATATGCCTTTGTCTGTCTCTGTCTGTTTCTCTGTATGTCTCGCTGTCGCTCTCTCTGACTCCATCCCTTCCTCCCTCTCTGTCTGTCTCTCTCAGTCCTGTCTGTTCTCACAAAACCACTAGAAAGACACCTTCATATACATTTAACGGATTTTTTTTAGAAACACACCCTCCTTTCCATTCCTTCCAGTCTGGCTTCTGATGTGGACATGCTTGTCAATCTGCGCATATCCGGTTAACTGATACTTGGCTCTCAGCTTTCAGCAATCGTCAAATGTCAGGTGCTGCAGTTCTCGACTTTCGCAAGGCATTTGACCTGGTTTGTCATGACATTTTACTTAAGGAACTATCCTCGTACAACTTAAGCATGGCAAATATAACTTTCTTACGATTTTACAGGGTCGTCTAAATGTGTACTTGTAAATGACACTTACTCCCAAGAAATGTCTTTAGCAAGCGAAGTGCCTCAACGGTCGATCCTAGGCCTTCTTTTGTTTTGTATCTTTATTAATGACCTGCATTTGTGCCTTACTCGTCCATCAATGCAATGTGATTTATTTGCCGATGACGGCACCCTTAATACAGCTAACGACAATATAGATAATATACGTAGGGATTTACAACAGAGTCTAAATAATATCTACGGATGATGTTGTAGAAATCGGATGGCACTGAATCCAACCAAAACAAAAACACGTTTCGATGATGACGAGACAGAAACACCTTAAATCTATCCTTCGAGAATGCCAATAGAGCAAGTTTCAAAACATTGCCTGCTTGGAATAACTGCAGACGAGCAGCTAAAGTGGCAAACGTATATTAACAGTATTTGCAGAACTGTTTATAGAAGAAAAAAAATCTTCTTTCAAAACTAATCTAAATTGTCAGCCATAAAGCAAAATTGTCCTTTTTCCCTGCACGCATTGTGTAACACATAAACTATATTTAAAAAGCATGGGATAGGTGTGCCTGCGTGCACATGAAACAACTGTACTGTCTCCACAGATGTGCCATAAAATTCTTAATGCAAATTCCTAATATGGACTACAAACAAAAGTGCTATGATCTCGAACTACTCCCTCTAAATAAACACCTATTACTCAACAAATGCGTTCTAATGCAAAAGATTGTTCACGGCAAAGCCCCACAATACCTAAAAGATCACACGATTCCTTCTGAACGTTTCACGTTCATTGGAGTAAACAACTTTTGCCCAGAACAAGGATTGATATCTTTAAAACGAGTTTTTCCTTTTCAGGCTCTTTAGCGTGGGATAGTTTACCTCATCATCTCAGATACCCCAGGAATTAAAAACATTCAAAGGGAAAGCATTTCAAACACTCACTAAGCCACCCTGATACTTTTTTCTTCCATTCGCCAGACACCTTGACACAAAATGTACAATTTTGTTTCCCCTGGCGTGTTCTTGTCAAGTTTTACATTAATATTTCACACACACACACACACACACACACGCACGCACGCACGCACGCACGCACGCACGCACACACACACACAAACGCGCGTGCACGCACACACACACAATCAATTTGTATTTTCATGAGTTATTGCACTCTTTCACTTTCCTTGTGGTCATCATTGTAATGCGCTATGTATATGCGCGCACGCGCGCCCGTGTGTGTGTGTGTGTGTGTGTGTGTGTGTGTGTGTGTGTGTGTGTGTGTGTGTGTGTGTGTGTGTGTGTGTGTGTGTGTGTGAGTGAGTGTGTGTGCGTGAGCGCCGCCATTTAACTTTCAGTCTTGCTAGATGTGATCTTATTTTTTACAGTATATATATATACACACACACACACACATACGCATATACATATATATATATGACTCCTGGGCAGGAAGGACTGAGTACGGTGGCATGTAGAGAAAGTATAACAAAGTCCAAGCATGTTTTGTATTGGAAACATTTTACTCCTAATTTTCGCCGTTGAGGGTTTTGTCAATTTTGTATGAATCAGTCAAGCCGACCGGGCAGGCCTTGACAAAGCCCTCAAGGGCGAAAATTCGGAGTAAAAAGTTTCCAATATGTTTAACATGCTTGGACTTTGTTACAAGCTATCCCCTCTCTCTCTCTTATCATTGGCTGCTTTGATTGATTGATGATCGTTTATATATAGAGCTGCCACAAGTATCATTTTTGTCGCGACAAACACATGTTTGTCACCACAAAACACATCTTTTGTCGCGACAATAGTATGCTAGTGGCGGCAACCTTTGGTTTCGACAAAATTAAGTTTGTCGCAACAAAAAATTTTTTTCGCGAGAAAACGTTTGTCACGATAAATATACGAAAATTATAATTTTGTCGCGACAAACACGTCTTTGTGGAGACAAAATTATGCAAGTATCATTTTTGTCGCGACAAAAGACATGTTTTGTCGAGACACACACAACATTTACTCTTCTCTCGCATTACTTTATTCGTTTAAAATGATTTTGTAATTCTCTCTGTTTGTCTCCCCCTCCCTCCCTCCTTCTCTCTGCTTCTGTCTCTGCCTGTCTGTCTGCCTCTGTCTCTCCTCAAAATTCAGAGTTGCATCTGTCTTACTTTGCTAAGTTTGTATGTTGCGAAAATTTCAGACAGTAATAGTTTTGTTGTTGTTTTGTTCTTAAGATGTTGCCGGTATTATTTGTATTCTTGTTTGCGGTATTGAGTGTTGCTGTGTTTGCCATCACGGACAGATCTGGAAAAAGAAAAAAGCCGACTTGTGCTTAAATTTTCATCCTTGTGTAATTATGTACTCTCTCTCTCTCTCTCTCTCTCTCTCTCTCTCTCTCTCTCTCTTGGCTTGACTTATTTAGAAACTAGCATATCCTTCGCTGGAGCGTCTCTCTGGAACTCCCTGCCTCAAAATATAAAAACATGTATTTATCTTCCTTGAAATAAATTCTGATGTTTCTGCACATTTGCAGGAACTGTGAAACTGCATTAATCAATTAAGCAAATCGTGCTTATAATATTTGGGGGGGGGGGGGGGGTATATCCAAATGATTGTTCGTATGGTAATTAGAACTGCACATGTGTGAGTGTTTAGAATTAGGCGTGTGTGGCTGCGTGCCTGCGTGTGTGTGTGTGTGTGTGTGTGTGTGTGTGTGTGTGTGTGTGTGTGTGTGTGTGTGTGTGTGTGTGTGTGTCAATGTGTGTATGTGTGTGTGTGTGGGGGGGATATGTGTGTCTGTG
>OY757555.1:6446559-6459059 GCA_963584105.1 Alviniconcha strummeri | reverse complement strand
CAACAGGTACAGCCCTCCCCCTCCGCCCCCCCCCCCCTTCCCACAAACGCACACCTCCTGGGATCCGTCCCGCCAATACCTCATCCAGAGACTATCCGGTCCTTCCTTTCGTTAGACGTGTCTAACGTCTAACGAAAGGAAGGACCGGAGGTCCTACTAATAGAGTGTTTTACATTCAGTTTAGAGTCTAGTTAAACAAAACAAACAATGACAATAAAAAAATAAAACATGGAAAAACGCCTGTAAGTCGCGAAAAGCAGGACTGTGAGTGATGGCAGTTTGACTGTTTGTGACGTCATAAACGCATCTCCGCCGCACACGCTATGTGTGCGCGCGCGTGCACGCACACGCACGCAAGCACGCACACACACACGCACGCACACACATACGAACGCACACGCATGCACGCACGCACGCACGCACGCACGCACGCACACACGCACATAGTTTACGCTAAGACACTGTGTAGGAAATCCAAATCTGATTAGCTCGTTTAGAGGCACAGTGGTTATGAGAACCTTTAAGCCTGACTCAGTACTTCAGGCTGCAGTCTCCAGAATGTCAGCAGGTCATTTGCGGTTTCAGTTGAGACACGTTTTCACATGTTCATGCACACGCAAGGATATACATGACTTTATGTAAAAACGTTCCTCGATGAAATGTACACTGAATGCATCCTTCGTGATTATGTCGTAAATAGAATTTATGTAGACGAGTTGTGCATGCTTAGTGTGTTTACTAAACATTCGAAACAGTTACTTTGTTCGAGCTTTCTCAAAAATCTTTGTTCAAAGAGGTTTTGTTGGGATTAATGCAAACATTCCGAATTAAGGTAATTTGCTTCACGATAAAGAAAACTGTCAAAAATATGGGTTTCTTTCGTAGACTACTGCTATGTTTATTATACCTCATAGTTTTTATATCATGTACCAATATTTTTGTCAATTTTCACGTTGACAATGTGAAGTTAGCAAGCATCTTTCATAAGCTTTACGCCATGACTGTTAAAAGACAACAGCGGCAAGAACGGACAGGAAACACGGATACGAACACAGATCTGTTGCTCAGTCGGTAGCAAGTTCCGAAAACTGAACAGAAATGGCTGTTATAAAACGTCTACCGCTAGGAGTCATCAGCAACAAGATACGAGAAGTTCAGCAAGAAGTTTAATGAGAAAGACGTTGCATAATTATCTCTCACGGGCAAATACCACCACCGCCCTTACAAAGGTCGTCGTGCAAAATGGGCTTGTTTGCCTCGAACCAAATTAGGCCTAGCCTGATGAAAGCGGGGAAAGGGGGAATACAGTGTTGACAATAGTAGGGATATATTTTGTAAAGTATCAGTACTTCCCAAATTTAGTGTCACGGACACTTCATAGCTGCTGCTGCTGTATGCTCTGTCTGTCCGTCTGTCTCTGTCTCTCTCTCTGTCTCTGTCTATTGCTCTCTCTCTCTCTCTACTTAATATTATAAAGTTTTTGTTTGTTTTTTAATCATTTTTTTATTTGTATTTTCATGCATGCATGCATGCGTGTGTGTGTGTGTGTGTGTGTGTGTGTGTGTGTGTGTGTGTGTGTGTGTGTGTGTGTGTGTGTGTGTGTGTGTGTGTGTGTGTGTGTGTGTGTGTGTGTGTGTGTGTGTGTGTGTGTGTGTGTGTGTGTGTGTGTGTGTGTGTGTGTGTGTGTGTGTGTGTGTGTGTGTGTGTGTGTGTGTGTGTGTGTGTGTGTGTGTGTGTGTGTGTGTGTGTGTGTGTGTGTGTGTGTGTGTGAGTTTGGTTTTCGTCTTTTTTATTTTTTATTTTCTTGATTCATTTTTTCTTCACTTATTCTCTTGTTTTGTTTTTCTCTTTTTTCTTTCGTTTTCTTCCTTCCCATTTTGTCTGTTGCCTTTTCTATCGTTGCAAGCAGCCTTCAGAAAGGTGAGCTTTTCCTGGCGCGCCCGCATACCGAGCCGGCTCCACGCCAGCCTTGGGCTGCCAGCTCTGGGGGAAGACCTTTCCAGGCTGGCTGGGAGTGGACGTCCCCAAAAAGGCGAACTGAAGCGTTGCACGTGCCAAGCGCGTACTTGTCCACCCAATCGGAGCCAAGCGTGGCAAAGAAATTTACTGCAGAATAAAACTGCCACGGTCTGATATTGCGCTAAAAACTCTCTCTCTCTCCCCTCTCTCTCTCTCTCTCTCTCTCTCTCTCTCTCTCTCTCTCTCTCTCTCTCTCTCTCTGCTATAATTTTGCTCTCACATTATATTGACAGGTTTGGACATGAAGTGATTTTTTTCTTCTTCTGTGTTTGCACTCTTTCGCATATCTAACTTAAAGGCACATCTCTCTCTCTCTCTCTCTCTCTCTCTCTCTCTCTCTCTCTCTCTCTCTCTCTCTCTCTCTCTCTCTCTCTCTCTCTCGACCCCATGAGAAACGAATTGAGATACCCAGATATTCTGTGCAAGTCTGCCTCCTTTTGACTTGGCATGCGCAGCCTGATAGTTTGATTTGTAGTTACGTTCGTCGAGCTGTAGCAGTTAAACTTTGTCCGCTCTTGGGGCATTTTCTCCCGCTCAAACGGTAGATTGTAGATTATAGATCGCATGCCGTTTATAGGGCGCATGCCGTAAATAGATCGCATGCCGTATAAAACAGTTTATGCGAAAACCAATCGCACAGAAATGAAGGCTCCATTCACGTACACCCGGCACATGCTAAATTATTACTGCAGATGAACAGTAGCAATAGATCAAGGCAAATATTCAACTGCTCTAGTAATTAATAGAAAGAAGAAGTAAACTCTCTCTCTCTCTCTCTCTCTCTCTCTCTCTCTCTCTCTCTCTCTCTCTCTCTCTCTCTCTCTCTCTCTCTCTCTCTCTCTCTCTCTCTCTCGGGATAGATAAATAGAGAGACAGAGAGATAGATGAGACACTGGATACGGTATTGATATTCCCGGAGATATAACCATCCCAGTCGAGTTGACGATTCTCGGGGCGCAGAATTGTGGAACATTCAAATTGCAATCGAACTGACGCACTTAGAGCTGAACCGCCCTGCTAGAAGCACTAACAAAACCATGCCACAAACTGTGCCATCCAGAATGCTTAACGCCTCTCTCTCTCTCTTATTTGACCTGAACATAAGTGACCATTGTCCCATCTCCTGTTCGAGATCGATTAAGTTTCCAAAATGTGCGCCTAAAAAGATAGATAGATAGATAGACAGACAGACAGACAGACAGACAGACAGACAGATATATAGATAGATAGATAGATAGACAGATAGATAGATAGATAGATAGATAGATAGATAGATAGATAGATAGATAGATAGATAGATAGATAGATAGATAGATAGATAGATAGATAGATAGAATTTCGGTATTTTAAACATGTTAATGAAACTACTTTTCGCACTGACTTGCGCTGTACTGATCCCGACAAAGCCTCGGCGATATGGTACAATATGTTTGTCTCACTCTTATCAATATAGACACGCACCTTCAAAGCGCAAGCGAATCTTTCCGACTGCTTAAGTTTTTACTTACTTTAGTAATACCATCATGGATTAACAAAGACACCAAGGAAACACTGGGATAGAGATAAACTAAAGACAGAAATATGTTCCCCTGAATACGACAAACTAAGAAATAAAGTTAAAAATATTGTGAGAAAAGCAAAAAACGAATACTTCCAAAAGCTGATAACAATATAGCATCTGTGTGGCGTGCTCAAGGTGTGTTTACGAAAGGACCTCGTTCTACTTCAGCCGACGTCCCGAAGACTCTGACTGGAAATGTTTTCAATAATCATTTCCTGCCTGTGGCAGAGTCATTAACAGAATCAGAAACAACTATAGAGGAATGTTTTGATTTATGCAAACATAAAGCTAGCGGGCGACACCCATTTGTCATCCTGAATATTACCGTCTCGGAAATAGACAAATGCAATTATACTGAAGCTGGAAAAAAATCAATCAGTTGGTCTGGATAGTATAAGCAACCAATTACTAAACTTGTCATTACTATACATAATAGATTTGCTTACATATATTTATGCATCGATTTTTATTTTTTTTATTTTTATTTGAGCTTAAAGGGCCCCTGAACACTGATTTTAAGTCGTAAATATCACTTACTTTGTACTATATAAATAAAGTTTAACATACACGCTGTTCGTTTGATAGATTGACATTTTCCTGAGGTACGTAAAAGTATTGATTTGAATGAAAACAAACACGACACTTCAAGCATCTGCGTCGTCTGCAACTGAAAATCCCGTTTTCGGTCACGTGACCTCCGTGACGCCACAACAAGACAACTGACCGGCATGGCTCAGTAACGACTTGAACAAAACTGAATCGAAAGTGGTCTGGCAAATCAGTTTTAAAGCATGCTGAGCGAGTGTGCTGCAGCTGGTTGCTGTGAAAAGTTGACAAAGGAGTTTTCTTTCCATGCTTTTACTTTAATTTTTTTTAAATATTTTTTTTAATGAAGCCAGAAAACGACAGTGCGGCAAATGGCAATGAATCGATGGGACCTAGCCACAAAGAAGTGGGAACCAAAACACCACGATGTGCTCTGCTCAAAGCATTAAACAAAAAACAAAAACAAAAAAAAGCTTCATAGATCGCACCCTGCTGAGCATTCAGTTTGGGCTCAAATACATGTCTACAAGGTAACCGACTTGGAAAGATTTCCAGTTCGAATCTCCAAGGATGAAGCTCCGACGCCATTGCCAATAGTTGGGCCTTTGTTTATTTCCCCCTTGTCATTCCATCTTTCTCGAGCCTTGTTAGGTGCGTGTGGTTTCGGTCTTTTTCGTTGTGTTTACTCTAGCTTTCACAACAGGCTAGACCTCATCAGGGAGCCTGCCTTTTATTGGGTGTTTTATTTTATTTTCCCAAATTATCCGTGTTTGTTTGTTTCATGTAAAGATAAAAAAGTTTTGTTCGTTCTAGTTCAATAGACTAGCAATTTCGTGGCCTCCCTGGGTTATGGGTTGGGGTTGGGTCGGTCCTTGCCATTGACTGTTTTTTCTCTTTCAGCTCCTTTTGTTTCTCGGGTTATAGCGTTCATTTACGATGTACGAGTGTGGGGGTAGTCTCGTGAGCGTCTGCTGCCCCGCAATGTTGTTGTCACTGCTAAGTGGGTTGTATCGTGTACACGGATTACGTGTATCCAGCCTTTGTCACGTTGCTCGCTGACATTTTCTTTTCAGAAAGTGTTTGTTTGTTGTTGTTGTTTGTTTTCCCTCTCTTCTCTTCCACCATAAGATGTTTTTATCTCTGGCTTATTGGCCAGTTCGTAACCGCTATTAGCTTGCCTGATTAGGGCAGCCATTTTGAATTTCTCTTTTCGTCTGCATTTGTTTACATCCCGATGCTCTGTCATCGGTAGTCCTGATTAGCGATTTGCTTTATCAGTTTGCAGGCATTGTGTTTCTGGATGGAGGCCGGGTTAGTGAGGAGTTAGTTATGGTTAGTTTGGCTTTCCATCTGTTTGTCGTTGGCACAGTTATTTTTGCTTCTGTGCTCTTATGTCAAGTCATGTCAAGAACTTCTTTATTCCTTCACAGGAAAATGTGCCACACATAAAGCCACAAAGACAGTGTACATAGCTAAAAGATTAACACTTAAGAAGTACGCAACAACACGTAGTACCACACACATCACAATATACAATAAAAACAAAGCATAACCACCACTATTCTCATGTCACTTCTTCGTCACTTGAAACTCTCCAAGTCGATGCCAAAACTGATATCCGCAACTGGCTCGTACTGGAATGGCCATATTCCAGTTGCCATTTCCAACTTTTCAGGCAAATTTATCCGTAGTTTTGTGCACTGAAACTGTAGAAGCAACAATGCCAATGGCAGTCGAGTCTTATCGTGACGTCACGATTAGCTTTTGACTTTACGGCTCCAAGTGAACTCTCGGCCAAAACATGTACAATCACGCGGCTGCAGCGGTTATTTCCCTTGCCCATTCTGCCGTGACATATTGGTCTTGTTTTGCGATTCATAAGCATTTAAGATACTTGAAAAATATGAAATGATTACTGAGGCATGAGATATACACCTGTATTTACTGTGTGAAAATATTTAGTCGGTGGAATATACCAAAGAGGAGATCTAAAGCTAAAATCGGTCAAAATCAGTGTTCAGGGGCCCTTTAAGAAATCTCAGGATAAACCCAAATCCGACTGATTATAGAACAAAATCATTTCTGTCTGTTTTATCAAAACATCTAGAAAAACATGTGCACATTTATTCAAATGATTATTTGGAAAAGCGCCAACTCCATCACCCTTTCCAGCCTGGGTTTACAGATAAATAAACACGCCCTCCCTCACGCTATTCTAACTCTATGAACTATCAGCTTAGTTCGTCTAGGCCAAGGATACACATATTCAAAACAAGTACAGCCTTCTCCAGTGCCTTTCTATGGGACAACCCACTTCTGACAGTCCATCTTTTCACTCGCTGAGTTCCTTCAAGCGGAAACTTCGTGTATACTTTGAGGCAGTTACATAGGATGGATTGTGACAGAAAACTGCGAGGGGGGAAGAGGGACAGACAGAAGGAAAGAGAGAGACAGAAATGGAGCGGGTTTCGAGTGATTAGCATTGCCTTTGCTGTGATTGGTCATTTCTGACCTAGTTTCGACACCCATTCAGTTCCGCCCAGTCCTTCTGACTGCTTGCGTTTTTGCTTACTATTAGTAACAGAAGCTTATATGAATCTATATTCTATATTAAGATAGTGTACTGCCTTATCTGCTGGTTGTATGCTTATACATGTAAAAACTGAGTGATGCATCCATTGCATGCATTTGTGCATCTAGCGCTATGAACACGCAAGTTTTGTTAGGAAGTTTTATGCTTTACGTATCGAATTGTCGCTCATTCCTTCATGTTTCATATGTATATAAATTATTACAGATGCCTTGCACTTTTGTCTATTTCTTCATATGTAGCTTAACAAAGACTATTTGTTAGACAGGATTTGACTAAACCTAAACTACAGTCCTTCTAAAATAAAGTCTGCGAATTCGAGTTCTCTGTCTGTCTTTGTCTCTCTCCCTCTTTGTCTGTCTGTCTGTCTGTCTCTGTGTCTCTCTGCCTGTCTGTATGTCTGTCTCTGTCTCTCTCTCTCTCCCTCTCTCTCTCTCCACACACACACACACACACACACACACACACACACACACACACACACACACACACACACACACACACACACACACACACACACACACACCGCGTCGCCACATTGTTAACCCGACGACGTGAAACTGAGCATGGGACCCCGGGGTCAGAGTATCGACCTCCCGCCACACGGGCGACGTGCGTGAACTTCACCTGAACAGCAAAGCAGTCTGGGACTTGCAGGCCCCGAGCGGCACTAAATCGTCCAAGGATGACAGTGTCGGTTTTGCACCTTAATTTTGACTCCACATAGCGAATCGCCAGAGCCTAGACAACAAATTTGCAGAGGGAAGGGGTAGGAAGAGGGAGGGTGTAGGGGGAGGTGGGAAGGAGAGAGAGAGATGGAGGGAGGCTACAGAGAGGCTGTGGAGAGGGAGAGTATAGGGCAGGGAGATCGAGAGGGAAAGAGAGAGGAAGAGAGAGACAGACGCAGACACAGACAGACAGATGACAGACAGAGAGAGGGAGGAAGGAATGAGACACGGAGGGAAGAGAAAAAGAAAGAAAGAGACGACAGAGACAGACAAAGAGACTGACTGCCTGTCTGCCTCAACTCTAGGCATGAATGCCAGTCGGACAACCTGTCCTTGAATCAATTACAAACACTTAAACAGTGATATAAACATGAAAATAAATAAATGCAAACCAACAATCCTTGCAAAGAATACAAATAAATATGAATCAGATTATGACAACATGGGAAGAGACACTGCATACAGACACCAATAATCAGGAGGGGGAAAAAAATGGAAAGAAAACGAAAACAGTAGCAGTCTACTTCTCAACGATTTGCAGAGATGTGTTTTGAAACGGGTAAGTGAACTGCACGACGGAGAGAGTGAGACGGCGGATTTGTTTACATTGCACCGTAACTTTCTCTCTCTAGTGACATGAACCGATCAGATGTTCTACTGCCATATTTGCTGGTTGTACGTTCATAATGTGTAAGTGAGTGTGGTGTATGCGTGTGTGCATTTGGAGCTATGTTTTGAGCGGAAATTTTCATGTATAAAATTTCACTCATTCATTCATGCCTCATTCACGCTTATTGTGTATATAGCTGATGCCTGTAATTTTAGATTTACTCACCAGTAGCTTAGCAGGGACTAGTTTTTAGTTTTTTGACTGAACCTAAACTACAATCTTTGTAAAATAAATTCGAGTTCGAGTGCTTTTTTTCTTCTCTCTCTCTCTCTCTCTCTCTCTCTCTCTCTCTCTGTCTCTCTGTCTCTCTGTCTCTCTGTCTCTCTCTCTCTCTCTCTCTCTCTCTCTCTCTCTCTCTCTCTCTCTCTCTCTCTCTCTCTGTGATAGGAACGATGATTATTGTTATCAAATAGAAAAAAAACCATATGTTTGCATTAAAAAGGTTTCTTGGGGTGGGTCAAGTGACACCAAACAATATGATATATGGAGATACAGCAATGTACCCATTGCATATAAATGCATATGTTCGTGCAGTACGTTACTGGCTTAAGATTACTAGAATGAATGAAAAACGTTTACCGTACAAAGCCTATTTGATGTCATTGCATTTAGACGAATAAGGAAAATATAACTGGGTGACCAAAATTCGCACAACATTGTTTAGATTTGGTTTTGGGTACGTATGACAGAACAAGGGAGTTAATTTGTTTATACGTTGTTTTAGACAAAGACTCACTGACAACCGCTGGCAGGACTGGAAGAGTCGAATTGATGCAAGTGATAGATTTAATTTTTATAGACAATTTAAGACGAACCATGTGCAAGCAGCATATCTTTCAGTTGATGTTAATAAGTATATAAGGAACTCGCTTATTAAGTTTAGATTTGGTGTAAGTCCTATAGTTGTTCATTCTTTACGATACAAAACGCATGCCTACACAGACACCATATATCCTTTGGGTAGAGCTGCTGTCGAAAATGAAGTGCATTTCACGTTGTGTTGTTCTGCTCTAAAAGATTTACGTCAAAGACTTATACCTGATAAATTTAACAGCCAGCCAAGTTCATTTAGACTTGTTTTGTTACTATCAACTGAAAATAAGGTCATTATTAAGAACTTTGCCATATTCCTATACTTAGCCTTTAAACGAAGAGAATTGCTATTACGTGAATGATGACGCGACTGTATAGTTACGTTTGTGCAGTTCATGTTTGTGTATATTCATCTACATACTGTAAAGATTCTGGATATACGTGTGATTGCTATTTCTTATGTTCCTCTGAACACTTTGCTAAAGTACAGTTTACAACTATTAGTATAACCTTTGTGAAGGCCACAGGCCAATCAAATAAACTTTTGCCTCTCTCTCTCTCTCTCTCTCTCTCTCTCTCTCTCTCTCTCTCTCTCTCTCTCTCTCTCTCTCTCTCTCTCTCTCTCTCTCTCTCTCTCTCTCTCTCGGTGGATCCATCAAACTTCTGCACTAATTGTTGAATCTCTGGAGCCTAACTTTGAAAACTTTTTTATCTCTGCCTCTCCGATAAATGCATCTCTGTTCCGGGAATTTTGCACATTAGTAAACATGTGTTGCTCCAGCCGCTCATTTGCAACACGCTGCATGCGATCGAAGATTACAGGGAGAGAGGTCCACCTGCACACCCTCATTTCACACTAATTGCTGAAGTAGGATGAGAGTTTCTGCAGCGCTCAGGCTGGTAACAGCGTGCATCCCCTCCGCCCACCCCCGTCCCCACCCCCTTCTCCTTTTCCCCTTCTTCTTCTGCTTCTTCTTCTTCCACTGCATGAAGATGCTATCACTTTACCAAGAGGACCCCATATGCAGAATGCATGTGGGACCGTCTCCAGAATATCCATTTGGACGTTTTAAATTTTCATTCCATGGGACAGCGTGCCCTGTGGGGCACTAGTAATCATTCCAGTATGTTTCTGGTTCTTTTCGACTTATTTTTGTTGCTGTTACCGAAACCAAGACACGTAAGGATTTTATTTCCAAGTTCTTGACTACTTCTCTCCCTATCACCCCCCCCCCCTCCCCGCCCTCTCCATCTTACTCCGTTCAAGGTCGTCTAGACCTAAATGTAATGCCTCGAAAATCAATGGCTTACTTGTTCTTTGCCCAAAGCTTCGATCTAAAGAGAAAGACAGCGAGGATGAAAAGGAGCCTTTGTCTATCGGTGAACCGTCACGACCAGAATGATTCCACTGTGGGGAGCAGAAGCTATAAGCATCACAGGGCCCAACAATGGGAATAAAAAACTTCTCTCTCTGTCTGTGTGTGTCTGTTGCTCTGTCTATCTGTCTGTCTATGTGTGTGTGTATGTGTGTGTGTGTGTGTGTGTGTGTGTGTGTGTGTGTGTGTGTGTGTGTGTGTGTGTGTGTGTGTGTGTGTGTGTGTCTGTCTGTCTGTCTGTCTGTCTGTCTGTCTGTCTCTATGTCTCTGTGTTTCTGTCTGTGTGTGTGTCACTGTGTCCGTGTCTGCCTGTCTGTTTGCCTCTCTCTTGGAGTGCTAGTCAACTCCCGTTGTTTGTTGATTGTACACAAGCGCCGCAGGACTCATTCCACTTTAGAACATAGTTACATGTTTTAGCTGTACCGCCTACAGAGTGGACGTTTGCCTTTGTAATTGTTTCCTGCATTGTCAAAACATATAGCGTGAAATAAAACAAACAAACAAAACAAAAATCAACAAAAAAATACACAGCCAGTCTGACTGTCATAAACCTTTTTTCTTTTCTTTTTTCTTCAAATTTACACTAGAAAAAAAAAAAAAATGTTACACAAATACTCCATAAAATTATGTGTCATGGCGGACGAGTTAGACTTATCGTTGCAGAACGAAGATTAAAACCTCACTACTGATTGACGGGTAGCGAAACTGGCCCTTTTTACTTTAAAATCAATGCATTTAGCCTATAGGCTACATCTTCCTCCTATTGTCTAACAGACTGTTTATTGTCAACCGTAGCAGTTAATTACTTCATCTGCATTATTTAACGGATATATTTCTTTACATTCTATTTCCGAACCAGTGAAAGGACGCTTCTGTATGTAGGTTTAGTCAGTCGTTCAGACTCTGTCCATGGGCCAGAGGGTGTGTATATATATATTAGAGACTTCGTCAGCAAGTCCACAGGGTCTTAAGCGCGACTCCTAATTCGGCGTTTCATTGCAGTGATGGATTTTCTGCCATTTGGCCCCAGAATGGTTTCTCTCGGCCTGAAAACAATAGCCTTTACTCCACACTCTTCACTCCTGCACTGGGGCATTGGGGTACAAATGTTAAAGGAGACCGCAAGAGAGGAAACATCGGGAACTAAAACAAACAAACAAACAAAGCAAAACAAAACAAACAAAACGACGACAACAACAAGAAGCAAACTCGATCGATAGGAATGAGAAAGAAAAACAGAATATTAATCAACAACAAACATACAAAAAGCACAAAACAAAACAACAACAAACAAAAAAACAAAAACAATCTGAAGACGGGGATAGCTCAGTGGTTAGAGCGCCGGCCTCGTGACTGAAAGGTCCCGGGTTCAAATCCCTGTAGGAGCGGCGGGAGAATTTTCTTCTCCAGGGTCGATTTTCTGTGCCGACTCTAATTTCGGTATCCGTTCCACCCCCGTGTTTCCGCAGTAGCACGTAAAAGATCCCGGTCATTCTGCCAAAAGTGCATGTGGCAGGTTACAGCTAAACACGCATACACCTTACGTATGTGGCTTTGCATGAAGTGACATGGTGCATGGTTGTATGGTGTACACAGAACTTGCGCCGAGATGGCTGCAGTTTCATGTGGCACCAGCCATGCCAGCGCTTAAGTACACCACTTCGGTGAATATTCAGAAAACGCGCTATAAAAAGCTTGTCACTAATGTAGAACCACAGGCGAGCGCAGTGAGTCTGCTCAAGAGAGCGGAGAATAGCGCTATATAAGTGATCAATCAATCAATCAATCAATCAAGACAAACGAATAGACATACACAAAACAAAACAAAAAAGAAAAAAGAAAAAGAAAAGAAAAAGAAAAGAGGATATAGAAGAAAAGAAACAGCAAGAAACGCGCGCGCGCGCGCGCGCAAACACACACACACACACACACACACTATTTATATATTGTTACAGCTAACAAGGACATACAGTTAATTAACATTATATATCTGTCGAGAATTAGTTTTTACCGGCTTTGTTGTTGGATTATTTGTCTTGTTAAACTGTTAAAATACTTTGTGTACAGATGAGTGAGCGAGAGGTATATTGTGATGACGGAAGCATGTTTTTGAATAAACCTCCCCCACACACACACAAAAGAAAAAGAAAAAAAGCAACAAACGCTGAGTATTGTTAATCCAATTTATGGTCTATTT
>OY757555.1:6439059-6441559 GCA_963584105.1 Alviniconcha strummeri | reverse complement strand
CTTTAATAAGGGTAACCAAAATGATCCAAACAACTACCAATAAATATCTCTATGCGATACCAATAGTAAGTAATATAGTTCCATTATTAACAACAGGTTACAGGAGTGGATTGAACAAAACAATTTCAGGGGAGAATGTCAAGCAGGTTTAAAAACAAAAGACTACTCAACTATTGACCATATGCTTACACCGATTGCAATGATTCAAAAACAATTTGCCTTGGACAGAAAGCTGTATGTGGCTTTTATAGATTTTGAAAAGGCTTTCGACTCGATATCGAGAAAACTACCTTGGCGTATTCTTTTGAAAAATGGTATTACAAGTAGACTGTATAAGTGCGTTAGAAGTATGTTTGAAGATGTGAAGGCTAGAATTAGACGTAGTGCTAAGTTTACAGACTATATCAACTGTACCCCTGGTGTGAAACAGGGGGATGTGTTTAGCGCTGTCTTGTTCTCATTGTTTATTAACGAACTTGTCCTTGATATTATTAATAACGGCAGACCGAGCACTGATTCTGTCCAGTTAGTGATACTGTTATTCGCAGATGACATGATATTGATATCTGAAACTGTTATTGGTCTGCAGACTCAGCTTAACAGTCTATTTAGTGCTACGTCAAGGTTACAGCTTAAAGTAAATATGAATAAAAGTAATATAGTGGTGTTTAAGAAGGGAGGGTATTTAGGTGTCAGAGAAAAATGGTTCTATGATGGTTGTATGATGAAGGTGGTGAACTCATGAATATCTGTTGTTGTTTTTCTGTTTTTGTTGTTGTTTGTTTTTTCTTCTTCTACAAGGCTTCGTTTTTACCACGCTTGTCAAGATTTGGTAAGTAGATCAAAAAGGGCGCTTCTGTGTATCATGAGTAAATGCTGTGTATCATGAGTAAATCATATAGAACTGACTGTAACTCAGTTAATTAAAATTTGTTTAGGGGGATGTTCAAGTGCAACCAATTGTTCTCTCTGGGGTCTGGAAAGTACCTCTTCGGTGATTGATAATGTACATTTGTTTGGTTTGAAACGTTATTTAGGTGTGGACAGGAAAACCCCAAATGATCTTGTTTATGGAGAAGATGGAAGGTTTCCTATTCAAATTAATGCATATGTTCGATGTGTAAAGTACTGGTTAAAACTGACGCGCACGGACGATCAGACTGCTTTTGAGAGCATATAGAATGTTACTGAATTGGCACCAAAAGGAAAAACTAACTGGGTGACTAATGTTCGCAAAACGTTATGTGCAAACGGATTTCCTTATGTCTGGGATAATCAGGGGTGGGATGTCCGAATGTATTTATTAGGGAGTTCAGACAAAGATTTATTGACATTCGATGGCAAGTTTCAGATGACCATGTAAACACAAGTAAAGACATTTTCGTTGTGCAGACAATTTAAAACATTAGCTGGTGTTGAACTCTACATGACATTAAACTTAATAATATGTATAAGGTATACATTGACTAGATTTAGTTTTGGGGTGTTGAATATTATACTACATAGATCAAGATTTAAAGTTTATAATGTGGATGATTTAAAATGTCCATTATGCTTGTCGGCTGTGGATAATTTTGTTCTATGCTGTCCTGCGTTTGATGATTTAAAATACGAGTTTATAGAACCCAAATATTTCAATAACCGATGTGAATTTTGGTTGGCTACGTCGGCAAACTGAATACTGTGTGTATTTTATTACAAGGTTCATTGTGCTTACAACCCTTCAAATGGGTCTCTGGCCTTACTGAATGGAATTTCCATACTCTCTCTCTTTTTCTTTCATCCTTTGCCTCTCTCATCCTTTGCTCCCCCCACCCCCACCCCCATCTCTCTCCACACCCTCTCTTTCTCTCTTGCTTTCTCCCCTTCTTCCTTTTTTTCTTTGTCAAAGGAAAAAGGGCAATACATTACGATGTGCTTTTCTGTAAATTTAAGTTTCGTTTTGTTCAACAGATCAACAGACCATCCACGAGTTCAAGTTCTGGGGACGTAGAAAACTTCTATGTAAATACTCTCCATAAATGTGTAGGACTGCCAATCCGGTATTTATATTTTCTAAACTCTGCCGGCCTTTCTCGAAATCGTTGAACTACTTGAGAAACGTTGTTATAAAAGGAGACATTCTACTGTGCCTGTGTTCCCCACAAGTGTTGAAAAAGCAAGCTGTGAAGTGCACAAGCTGCTTATTGCACTTACGATGTCCCGGTCACCTTACTATAATTATATTGTTCTGGTGGCGGCAGTCGGTCTTTACTGTTTCTCCGGGTTGGAGCGCGTGGGAAGAGCTACTCATAGGTACCCGATCCCCCGTTTCCCTGCCCCCGACAGGTCGTATATGGTCTCTGTAGACGTTAAACCACAACAACAATAAATAAATAAAAACATATATATGTAAAAGTAAAAAAAAAAAAAAAAAAAAAAAAAAAAAAGGGAAGAAGAAGGAAAAAAGAGGACAATTTTTTTCTCCTGAAATTCCGTCTTGTTTTGATCCGTATGAAAG
>OY757555.1:6425344-6427844 GCA_963584105.1 Alviniconcha strummeri | reverse complement strand
AAAAGAAGAGGAAGAAACAGGCCAAAAGAAAGACAGCTACTGATTTTGAAGAGGAGGTTTTTGTTCTTTTAATTTGTTTCTTCTTCTTCTTCTTCTTCTTCTTCTTCTTCTTCTTCTTCTTCTTCTTCTTCTTCTTCTTCTTTTTAATCCATCTGTCTTCTGTGTTAGTGTGAATAAGTAATGTATTTTTTTTTTTTTTTCTTCTTCTGAAGATGACACCACTGTCGAAAAGTGTTGGTCTTTGTTGTTGTTTTGTTTGGCATCCGTGTCCTGTCTTCTTTTGGTGAGTATGCTTTTCTTGTTCTTTACCATTAGTTCTTTCTCACCAGGAATATGTCGCCTCTTTATATATATATATGTAACCGAGTGTATTGTACACATGTTCCGGGCCATGACCCTATAACCTTTTCTTTCCGGTCCTTTTCCTTTTTGATTGGGTGGGGGTTTTATGGCCCCAATTATCTAAGGTGTTAAAAGTTGTGTGCTGGTCCGGCAGCGTCGTGAGCCGGTTTGGTCTAGCGGTAAGGCGTTAGGCTGGTAAGCGGAAGGACCTCGGTTCGATACCGCTTCGGCTCTCCTTTCTCTTCAAAAAGGTTGCGGTTTGTGGACATTGTCTTGTGACTTTGTCCATCACTTTCTACTGAAACATTAAAATGGCTCTCATCGTTGCCCATCTTAATGCAGGAATCATTCTGGTGGTGACAGTGTAGCGATAGGTATATAATGTCCCTCTTCCCCCACCTCCATACCCCCCTCCCCCCTTCTCCCCGTCCCTAATAAGCCTTATGGTTTCTGTGGACGTTAAGCACTATGTTTACTTACTTACGGCAGCGTCCCTTTTCCCCCAGTGTCCCTGCAGAGGCAGGTTGTTTGTTTACTGTTGCGGCCGGTGTTCATGTGTTCATCTCGGGGAGAGCCTACACTGTTTCCTGGTTGGTTGGTGTACAAATAAAAGTTATGTTATAGCAGCCTCTGACTTGTGGCTCTTCCTTCATGCTTCCAACCTGCTTTCCCTCAACTCCCCACCCCACTCCCCTACATATATATATAGGGGAGCGGGGTGGGGAATGAGGGAAGCAGGTTGGAAGCATGAATGAAGAGTCACAAGTCAGAGGTTGCTGTAACTTTCATTTACACCAGCCATGAAACAGTGCTGGCTCTCCCCTGAGATGAACACATGAACACAGGCCGCAACAGCAAACAACCTGCCGCTGCAGGGACACTGGGGGAAAAGGGACGCTGCTGGCCCAGCGCACAAGTTTTAACAGTTTAGATAATTGGGGCCATAAAATCCCCACCGAATCAAAAAGAGAAAGGACGACAGGAAAGAGAAAAGGTTAAAAGGTCATGGCCCTGGACACACACAATGCACTCGGTTACATCTCTCTCTCTCTCTCTCTCTCTCTCTCTCTCTCTCTCTCTCTCTCTCTCTCTCTCTCTCTCTCTCTCTCTCTCTCTCTCTCTCTCTCTGTGTCTCCCAGTGTATCGAGGATTGGATTTCATTCTCATCGTCTGTGTATACTCGTATCCCTGAAGCTAAAGGAGTTGCAGCAACCTTCTCATCCATAGTACCACCAGGTGACTCCGTCAGTAGGAGAATAAAATACGGACAGTGTTTAAAACCAACCAGCCAACACAGCACATGCACACACACACACACACACACACACACACACACACACACACACACACACACACACACACACACACACACACACACACACACACACACACACACACACACACAGAGCAAAACCTAAATAAAGAGGAAGTTTCACGACTTTGAAAATACGTGATTGTGCAGTCTGTCGTGAGGTTAATCCGCACCAACAAAACTTGGCAGAGCGAAGATTTGCTACGAACATTCTTAAAGGCAAAATTCTAAACGTGACATAAACGAAAGCGAAACGGAGAATATCAAGACAAAGACCGACAGAACCTGAAAGGGGAGATCGACCTGCCATCGCATTCAACTGACTGCGTGTAGCACGTGCCCAAGAAGTTGTCTCCGCAAAGCATGGTGCAAGAAACAAGATTATTGCAGCCTGGCTCTGTCATGCTCAGTCGCTCGATAGCAAAAGCAATATGCTACAGCTTGTTGACTTTTCGCTCCTCGATCAACAACATTCCGATATCAAAGAATGTAGTCCACGCTTTCTGTGTTACATACGACTGACCGAATAGGCTTTAGTAGTTTTGGCTAGTTTAGACCGAGTGCTGTATCAGGGAGACTGAAAGACTAAAACAGTATATTACAGACTTTGTAACACAGCTGTTTCTGTGTCAGGTGAGACTGAAAGACTAAAACAGTATATTACAGACTTTGTAACACAGCTGTTTCTGTGTCAGGTGCGACTGAACGACGAAAATAGTATAATATTATAGACTTTGACAGCTTCGCCTTAGACATCGTACTTTTAACACAGCTATTTCTATGTCAGATAATACTGAAAGACTACAATATCAAAATATTTAGTAGTTTCGGCTTTAGGCAGCGTAA
>OY757555.1:6412844-6420344 GCA_963584105.1 Alviniconcha strummeri | reverse complement strand
TGATGTTGTTTGTATATCTTACCAAATTTAACAAGCCGTTGATTTCAGATTTTGTACGGTGAGATTTTGAGACATCATCACTAACACTTGCTTCATGAGCGTTGTTTGCTCTTTTCGCGCACTTCATTTTGACGTCACCAAAATGTCTGTGACGTCGCGGATAGAAAACCAGGAAGCTATCAGTTTTGCGTACAGGTCAGGGAAGAAACGCATGCGGATTGTGATCATTTTTTTTTACCGACTGCGAAATTTTGATGACGTTTGCCAGCGTTCTAGAAGTCCACGAGAAAAGCTGTGGTCTGTCGGGTTTTACCACAATGTTTTTTGTTTTGTTTTTTGTTTCTTGTTTGTATTTGTTTTGTTTTGTTTTTAGCTCACAACGATTGGTAATACTTTGGTAAACTTATCCAGCAGATGGAGAAAAAAAGAAAAAAAAAGAGAAAAAAAAAAAAGGCAGCAGACAAAGCATGATTAAAATAAACAAAAAGCGTATCAAAAAATCGTTTTTTTTTGTTTGTTTTTGTTCCCCCCCCCCCTCCCCCCCTCCTAGACTTAATTTGAGACCGCTAGTTCCTTTTAATACCGTAAAAGGCCAAAATGACTGGAAGGTTCTGATCAGTTGACTGGATTGTTACTTTTCTGCCCTCATAAAACATTTAATTATTACCAAAAAAGAGAGGGGAAAAAAGAAGAAGAAAAAAGTCCAATTTCTCTCCGTGGCTCTTACCTTGTTCTCCGCGCCCTTATATGACCACTCAGACACGTAATCTAAGACGTCATGCTTCAGTGTCGTTCCCCTCTGTCTTGATTGACGTGCGCAAATGGCTGCTCCCTCTGCACAACGCTGTCGGGAGGAGAGCGTCATGTGAATCACGCAGTCGAGTTGCAGACTGAGTGACACGGTATTGCCTGGACTGTCACGCTATGTAATACCCGGAGTGGACCGGTCCTGGGTACGATTTTTGCTAACAATCTGCTCCAATTCCCCTCTGAGTTATGTGCATAATTATAAGTTATGTACGCAGAGTGGTCGGCACTCAAATTTATATCCTTTTTTGCTTCAAATACTCCCCTCCCCCCCTCCCCCCCTCCTTCCCGTGGCTACATTGTATGTTTCAATATTATCTAACTACAGTCTCATATTCCAATTCATTTCATTGTTCTTTTTTGTACTTTGCTTGGCGTGGTTTGCAGTTCCCCTGTTTCATGTAGTTTGAGATTTAAAACCGCTGGACTTCTCTACTGATTTATAGACTATAAGCATGGAGACAAGCAATCACATTAGTTTCATATTCCCTCGCTATGCGTGGTTTGATATCCAATTTGTAGTGTATAAATTTTGCGCTGCTTTATGTCGATTTCTTCTTCCTTAATCCTGGCGTAGGTTCTGCGGACGCAGACATTAAGGTCACCTATCCGGAGAACCCAAAGCTGCTAAAAAGTCCCTGTATTAATCCTTTGTGGGTCAGACTATGTATCTTTGCGTGATTCTGTGTGTTAAGTCTGTGTGGGTCAGCCTTTAGCTGTTTGTATTTCTCTCTGTATTAAGCCTGGTGTGGGTCAGACTGTAGCTATTCGTGCTTCTCTCTGTATTAAGTCTGATGTAGCTATTCGTGCTTCTTTCTGTACTAAGCCTGGTGTGGGTCAGGCTATAGCCTTACGTGCTTTTGATGCTGCCAAAACCTCTACGTCACTGACCTCCGCCTTCCCGAAACTACTCTTTTTTTCTTCTTCCTTCTTTCTTCATTTTTGTTGTTGTTGTTCCCCATGCAATATCTTGTCCCACTCTTTATTTGTGTTAGCTCTGGCTCTCGTGCAGTTTCCCATGTGAGCCCGCAGGGGGCGGGGGATAGCCGGGGGTGGGGTGGGGGGGGGGGAGGCCACCATGTTCACTGTCATTGCGACTGACGTACTTAGATTCCAAGTCCAATGTCGAGAGCCCGCGAAAGATAAACAAGTTTCAAAACATATCACTGTGCATCATAACACCAATTTTTTTTTTTTTTTTTACTTGTTATTTCATCGATTGTGTTTTGAGCTTGTACTTTCAAATCATACATTCTTAAAACGTGTCATGACCACAGATATAATTATATGATATCAATGAAAACAATTCTTTTACAGAGTTGTTGTACGATTTAGCTTCAACAGCTTTGCTTTCTCTTATTCATCACATAAATGTATGAAGAATTTAAAGTGGCATATAGGTCGCTGATTTTTAACGCCCTGCCAACGGTAAGGATACGTACGTCAACACCTCAGGGCGAATGTAACCTTTAAAAAATCAGTGCACGAGGGTTGTTTGTTCTCTCTCTCTCTCTCTCTCTCTCTCTCTCTCTCTCTCTCTCTCTCTCTCTCTCTCTCTCTCTCTCTCTCTCTCCTTTTTAAATATTTTTTTATGCCAGTGCTGTCTCAATGGATTCTGGGTGGTTACTGCGACAAGGTTTTGAAACAAATGGGCGCTCTGTACGTAATATTGAACGATTCTAGGACTTCGATCAACATCGCTCGATCGAAGCAAAGAGTGAAAAGGCCCGGCCTACGAGTACGAAAAGAAAAGAAAAAAAAGAAAGAAAAAAGAAAGAAAGAAAGGGGCGGAGGATAAAAAACAACACACACACACACACACACACACACACACACACACACACACACACACACACACACACACACACACACACACACACACAAGGAGAAGGGGAAAAAAGGGGGGAAGGGGGCAAAAAACACTGAAAAAACGCATAAAAAGCATGACACGTAAAATAGGCTTATGTGAATTTAGCTTCGGGTCATAAAGCGCCCAGGAAGTGTTTACGTAGCTTATGCCATGATCGCACGTGACTGTCAAGTAAACAACTTGGTGTTTTACGCCCAGCCAACCAGTACTGTGATATCAGGTGGAGGATGTTGTCAAGGTTTCATCGTTTTCAAGGCTGTTATTGAGCTTACTGCCTGCCACTAGGGGCTAGAATGCAAAGTTACACTGAAGCAATGCATTTCTTATAAACAAGTACATAAGCACTAATGATGCATCTGCATTTCAAACCGATTCAAGCCTCTACTGTTGTCTCCCTTGCTGCACATGTGACGCCATTTGAGAGCTTTATTGACTATCATTAATAACAATAGTAATGATAATAAAATTCGTATAAAGCGCCATTCTCTAAATCAAGATTAGCTCACAGAGCTGTACAAACAACTTGACGAAAACCACATTTACACAAAATTCAACAAACAAAACCCTATGTATTCTACCACAAAACATCATCTACCAAACGATAGCTATTTACACATAAATCCATACATACATTGCTTGTAGTGATTATTGCATTGGTTTAATGGTTACCGGTCTAAGCCAGAATAGACTACAATCTGTCAATTATCACTTCTCCTCTGACTCATTTCCTGCCTATTTCTCTGACCTCACTTTGTACATCCTATCCATTCTTCTACAGATATACGAATACTTCGTATCCCCCATATTAGAACAAAAACTTTTGGGAATAATTGTTGCACCTACTGCGCTCCAAAGCAATGAAATTCTATTCCGTCTGACATCCATCACTTTCGATTCTCCATGCCTTCAGACCTGCATTAAATAGTCACTTCTACAAACAGTACCAATTACTTGCCTCTGCCCTTCCTCTTCCCCACTTCTGGGCGCCAGCGCGCGCATATGTGTGTGTGTGTGTGTGTGTGTGTGTGTGTGTGTGTGTGTGTGTGTGTGTGTGTGTGTGTGTGTGTGTGTGTGTGTGTGTGTGTGTGTGTGTGTGTGTGTGTGTGTGTGTGTGTGTGAGTGAGTGAGTGAGTGAGTGAGAGAGAGAGAGAGAGAGAGAGAGTGTGTGTGTGTGTGTGTGTGTGTGTGTGTGTGTGTGTGTGTGAGTGCTCTAGTGTTTTATAACAAGCTTCAAACACAGCTTAAAAAGAAAGCTCTGTTTTTTAACCGCTGTTTTGTCGCTTGAAAAAGGGGAATACCCCCAAAATTCGCATGTTGTGTAATTGTCATTTTAAATTTTCATGTGTTTGGATTTTGCGTAAAAAGTTAGAATTGTAGCATAATGTCCCAAGGGCAGGTATAAAATGAAGCTAGGTGAGCAAACTGTGTTCTCTTAGAGAATCGAACCTTCAGACTGTCGGCGCCGTGGCGTCCACCACGCCATAGCGAGCAGCAATCTCCAACAACGGAAGCAAATCGCACAGTTAAAAGAAGGAAGAAAAAAAAAAAAGGAAAAAAGAGAAGAAACAAAGAAGAAAAAAAGCGACACCTCTTTGAAATCTGTATCCTCTGAGGCATGTCAACATGGCTTTTGTCCTGGAAAAAAACACACGTCATGACGAGCAGAACGACACGCCACTCAAATGTCGTCCCATTTCTTGTGAAACTCGTTTGCTGGCAACACTTAAGCTTTTAGCCAGATTATGAGTGGATAAACTTAAAGGAGAACCGAGCCGGAGAAGCACCACGGATCGACTGAATGGAAGAAGAAGAAGAAGAAGAAGAAGAAGAAGAAGAAGAAGAAGAAGAAGAAGAAGAAGAAGAAGAAGAAAGAAAGAAAGAAAGAAAGAAAGAAAGAAAGTAGAGAATTTTTTCACTCCATTTCACGTCCCGTTAAACTTCGCGGTTTGAAAGTCGCGAAAACATGACCGCGAGTGCTGCTATTTTATATATATATACATCAGTAACGTCATAAACAAGGCGGTCGTGTGTTGCAGTAGTATCAGATACTTCACGAGCCAGCTTTTCTCCATCTGCTCTTCATTAGTACAGACTGAACCAATGTGGCTGCGCCGTAAGGAGCTCAAATCCGAAGCATAAAGGCAAGTAAGTAACTTGGTGTTTTACGCCCACCATAAAGGTACTTCCATAAACACTGATGGAATAAACAAATGAAGCATGGAATACAGAAGAAGAAAATCTCTCCCTTTTTTCTTCTTCTCGTTTTCAGGTTGCGTTCCCCTTTAACATTCGCGTCTGATGCCGGGATGTAATTGACGGAAGTCCAGGGGACGGGGATAGGGAAGGAGGCAGAGGGGGTTGAGAGGTAAAAACGCGATGGCAGGTTCTGTTGTACGGATCCGGTGGCATGCCTTCCACTGCCACCCCGTCTCGCCATGAGAGTTTTGTATATATACACACGCACGCACGCACGCACGCACGCACACACACGCACGCACGCACGCACGCACGCACGCACGCACGCACGCACACACACACACACACACACACACACGCACGCACGCACGCACGCACAAAACAAACAAAAAACGACAAGAGCAGCAACAGCATTGACGACAAAAAACAAAACAAAACAAAACACAACTTGTATGTACCTGTGATCACGTGCTAGATGCAAGCTAGTTCATTTTTATTGACCGCACTCTCTCTCTCTCTCTCTCTCTCTCTCTCTCTCTCTCTCTCTCTCTCTCTCTCTCTCTCTCTCTCTCTCTCTCTCTCTCTCTCTCTCTCTCTCTCTCTCTCAGCTAGAAGCTTAAGCTTACTCCAGGCTTAAAAGTGAGCACTGTTGGAGGAGGGGACCATTTATTTCTACTTCCGTGGTATTCACTGCAGGAGTCTCCGACGGAGAACAGACATACTTAGAGTAATACTTAATCTATACAGGTGTTTAAAAGCAACAGATCGCAGACTGAGTATATGAAAACATTTTTCAGTACCTTCACCGTTTTCGCATGTAGTTGAATTAAGACGCATTCAAAATCGGTTGGTGCATGTCAACTTTGATTACTGATGCGTGAGTAAGTGTGGACATTTTTATATATCTGATTACTCTGCTTAAGTTTCTTTCGTAAAAGGGACATGATCATTACAGATTAGAAAGAGATCAACGTGAAGATAAAGGCACTGGCTCCCAAGAGGAGCTCTCGAAAAGATGCACTGTCGCTTCCTTCCCATCTCAGGAACAGACGTTTGCCTTCAGATGGTCACCGGCACGACGGAACATGGGGTTTGTCTACTACATGACTGTGTACCACACAAATAAATATAACGTGTCACAGTTCTACATTGTTAAGTAGACACCAATGGATTGAAAACACTTTTTCATCTTCCATGTTCTTTGCGTTTAAGGCTGCTTTCCTTTAGGATCTCTACTTGGGACTGATGAACCGATATTGATTCTACAAAGCATACTTGTTCAAGCAAAAAGTATAGTTTATTAAGATCTCAGTAGACGATTTGGCGCAAATAACAGGCAGAAAAGCGAAACATTTCTGGGCTTTGTTTCATCAGCAGGCTACTTACTAAGCAAGCAGGTAAGGGGTTTCTCTCCCCCCCCCCCCCCCCAACCCTCCCATTCCCCCAACCCCCTTTTAAATTAAATGTTCTCGAGTTCACGTTCGTGGATTGACAAAGGCGAACCTGTCAGAATCTGCATAATGATTGCTTGTATCCCCTGATTATATCAACAGTTACAATCTTCAATATGATGGAACCATCATGGGCGAATGGGCGGTAAAAATAAATTTCCGTCCTGCCTTTTCTGTCTGAATCATTCAGTCAGTATATAAATATTACTGAACATGAACAACTGTTCACTTCCATAGTGTACCATGTTAATACGTTTCTTCTTCTTCTTCTTCTTCTTCTTCTTCTTCTTCTTCTTCTTCTTCTTCTTATTTTGGGGTGGGGGTGGGGGTTTGGGAAGCGGGGGGGGGCGGGATGCATGGGGTTGGGGGGGGGGTGCAAATCTTAGTTAAGACCTGGCCAGACATTCCTAACACGAACGTCTTGGATTTAAACAGACCCAGTTGATTCAGTCAATACTTTTAGTTTTCGAATACACCCTCTGAACTATTTCTGAACTCTCTGAACTACAAGAAAAATACCACTGTAGATCAGTGCTGTCCAAACAATTTTACCAAAATGCAAGGCTGCGTTTTCAGAGTGTAAGGAGTGACATGGCTCAGGATCTTTTTTCTCCCACTTAAGAAAAACATTCAACTCCCACACCACCACAAATATTGTATAAGGACTAGAACAACAGATCCTTCGCATTACAGTAGTAGTTCTAATATTAAAATGCACTTAACAACTCTGAAACAGCTCTTTAAAACCAAGCTGAATCGTCACTCCCAACGTGTCGTGCACGAAAAGCATGTTTTGCGCATGGTACCCGATCGCGTCAGAGCGTAGTCCCAGCTTACACACCAAAGGCGCAAGATACTTAGAAGATGGAAAGAAAAGTAAACTGTTGCGCTCACACCCAAAAAGATGGAAGGAGACAGAAACAGCGGGGTGGGGGAAAGAACTGAAACTTGAGGCCGCAAACTTTATCGTCCAGGGATTCTGGTTTAGGTCCATTTAGACCTATTGTGTGCACCTATTTAGTATCTTTTGTCAACAAATCTTTCTAACAGCAATTTTGTGCTGGAGCCAGTGCCGGCGGATCGTTCTCTTTTTTTCTTCTTTTTTTCTTTCTTTTTTGTTTGTTTGTTTATTTGTCCAAAAAAATCAAATGTTCTCCGCGTCAGTAGAAAGACTAC
>OY757555.1:6371096-6412644 GCA_963584105.1 Alviniconcha strummeri | reverse complement strand
CACAAAATGACACTTAAACAACAGTTAAATGGTTGAAAATGATGAAAAATGAGAGAGACACTTATCTTTTTGGGGCTAAGCTGTTTCAGATTTTTGTGGAACATAAGATAATCTCCATTTGCCAGTGAATCTTACAAATAATTTCCACTGGACAAAGGGTCTTAAACACAAACAGGACAAGACAAGTTTAATCTGTCAGGGGATCTTGAAAGTCAAATACATCCCCCCCCCCCCCCCCCCATCCCCCCCAAAAGAAGGAAATCTCCACTTGACATGGATTTTAAATACAAACAGGACAATTTCTGTGTGACAAAGGATTATAAATACAAACTGGACGTTTCAACTTCACAAGGGTAGAATCCCAAAAGCAGCAGTGTGTTCTGTTGGGCTTGCACAGATTTCTGCAGCAGGCACAAGAGGCAGAATTTCAAGTAGATAAGTGCAGGACTGTCCTTTAAAAATTGCTGTCAGTGTGTTTAGCGTCATGTTTGGTTGTACGTGTGTGTTTTTTCACGACGCTGCATTTACTGTACACTGGTTCTGAAAAGTGTTTGCGGACCCTGCTTAAGTTGCACCTTGGTAACCACATGGTATAATTACACTGGTGAATTGACTTTAATACCGCTGCATCTTCTGAAACGAAAAGGACACTGCTGTAACTTTTGTAAATGCACAAACAGCTGAGCCCATTATAACCACCAGTTCTAATGATAGTACGACAAGCCTGGTCTGGTGTATGGTTAGAGCTTGACCCCATTCTCTCACCTACCACTTCATCATTGAGACAAGAGTTTGCAAAGAGGTGCCCCCAGTAACTCATCCATAAGCATACATTCAGTTCAGGGACCTGTCATCACTCCGTCATATGTACGTATCTGCTGTAGGATGATTTAGCTCATGCGCTGAAGATAACCACAGCTACATGGGTTATGTTTCAATAATTATGACAAAATCAAATTCCACCTTTGCTGCTTGCTGCTTTGCGTTTACTTTTAGGCAGCGGTCTTCAACAGACAAGCTTTCAAGAGCAGGCTGGACTCCACCCAGCAAGACAGGAAGTTTCTTTGAGTTTTGCCGACCCAAGCAGTGACCTCAGTGTTGAAAGTTAAGCCAGAATAGCTTATTAGGCTGGCAAAGACCAGATTAAAGACTTTTAGCCTGAGTAAATCTGATCATCCTGTCAATAAGTTTTCACTTCTGAAAAGCTACCCCCATCTCCTGTGAGCCCAACAAGCACATGCCCGCGCAAGGCTCTCAGACAACAAAACATCTGCTCCAAGCCAGACCTGGCCCAACAACTCCACAGACATAGCCTGTACACAGATACAATCACTCATCAGGAGTTGTCGGCAACATCAGACATGGACAGCTTCAACCGACGAATGATGCTCTCCGGCATGCAGTAGACGGGGTTGACTGGCTGCACTGACGAGTCGCCTAGCAACGAAAGTCCTGCCAGTCCAAACAAGGTGTGGAAAGGATCCACCTCGGACAGCACCAATTACCTACAAAAGTAAGTTGCACCCTTGCACTGACTTAACCAATATTTGCACTTTGCAGCACAGGAAGACAAACATACATAAACTTAACTAACGCTTGCACTTTGCAGCACAAGTCTTCTAATAACTAAACATGCGTGCCCGCACTTTGCAGCACAGGTCTCTTAATTACTAAACATGCGTGCCCACACTTTGCAGCACGGGTCTCTTAATTACTAAACATGTGTGCCCACACTTTGCAGCACGGGTCTCTTAATTACTAAACATGCGTGCCCACACTTTGCAGCACAGGTCTCTTAATTACTAAACATGCGTGCCCGCACTTTGCAGCACAGGTCTCTTAATTACTAAACATGCGTGCCCGCACTTTGCAGCACAGGTCTCTTAATTACTAAACATGCGTGCCCGCACTTTGCAGCACAGGTCTCTTAATATAGGCTAAGGGAAGAGCTACACACTTTTCAGCATGTAAACTCAGGGGGATAGGGGTTGGACTAGCACTTTTCAGCACCAAGTCCTCTAACTAAGGGCCGAGAGTAACACACTTTTCAGCGTGTAGACTCGAGGGGTAGGGGTTGACCAGCACTTTTCAGCACATGGTACAGAAACCTTTTGTTGGTTGGTTGAAGTGTTGCTTAGTGTCCTCAGATGTCAGTTGACATATTAGGGACAAGTTGTGACCAATGCCGAAGCACGGTTCAATAAAGCTTTACGTCCACGGAAACCAGAAGGCTCGTTAGGACGGACAGCCCAGGACGTCCACCTCGACTCTCACACAGCTCCTGAACTATGTACAGAAACCGGGCAGGCACTGTCTTTTATACCGCACCGCGCGGCACCAGCCAGTCGCGGGCAGGCAGCGTCCAACTGGAGAGAAGGGGTGGGGGAACTCAGGGCCCGTAACTCGAGCTAGCTTGCACAGCTCTCCCGCTACAGTACAAAGCATGTAATCGAAAGGAGGACTTCCTGATCTTACTGTGACTAAAAGTCAGTTTTAGTCAGAGAGACGTACGAAACTTGTTCTTTTTGTCATAGAAATGTGCAACCTTTGCAGGCTTTTGTCATAATGATGATCAACCCTCCGAAGTTTTCCTCGGTGAATAAAGGGAAAATATTTGACATTTTGACTAAGAGTAAGCCCAGACAACATGTGTATATAGGTCCCATATAGGATCCATGTGGGCTGGAATATAGGCCCCATATGGGATACCCATGTGGGATCCATATAGGGAATGAAAATGGGTTTTGAATGGGTCCCATATATATGGGATTTATCTGGGATTCAATATGGGACCCACGTCTTTCTCAGATACATTACACATGTTTCCCATGTGGGTCCCATATACTTCCCATGTGGATCCCAGATACTTCCCATATGGATTCCACTAGAGTAAGAGTAAGAACAGATGAAAAATTATAAAGTTTCTGTGATACTAATAATTAAAAACCAACATAAATTATGCAGGGTTCATGGTAAGAAGATGGACGATTTGGTGAAGAAGGCTTTGACCAATGTGGCAATGGAGAAATGCTGATGATTTCGAGAGAGACTCAAAGCTGACGTTTTATTCTGTGCTATTTAAACAACATGTCTGCATTGTCCAGGCTGAGGTTGTTGACACAGCATTGCAGATGGTGCAGGTCAACTTAATGGGGGAAAAGGATGGCCGCGGGCGGTTACTATTGTCATTTTCTTAAGCTTAGTTTTATCCGTCCCTTTCCCCTCTGTAAATTACCCAAAGTGTTTTTGGTTTGTTTTACTTTTAGTTTTTTAATTCTTGATTTCTTCCCTCCAGTTCTTTTTACCATTATCTTTTTCATTTCTGTTGCAGTCACTGTCTTGTTTTATATGTTGTTATTGATGCTGTATTTGTCTATAGCCTTCTATCATAATATTTCACCATGAATGTCTTCATTATTAATATTACTTATTAGTAATACTGTAGCAACGACAGATATGTAAGTTGGCATTTTTTGCTTATAATTTTTGCCATTCACTGAATGATTCAGATATAAAGTTTAATCAATCAGTCAATACCTCTGCTTGCTCTTTGAAAGTCACTCATAAGACACACCTGTTCAGTATTTCTAAACTGTCTTTTTCACAGACGTGCCTATTCCCCCATCTGATGTGTGTGTTACTGTTAGTGTTATTCATTGTAAAGCGCCCTGTGTTCCCACCTTGTGCAGAAGATGGGTGCTGTAAAAATCCCCTTTATTATTATAAAACTGAAATGTGTTACTGTTACTTCTCCTTAGAATATTATTAGGTGCAGAGTATCTTTTATTAGATGCAGTGTCTTTTCTTTTTTAGATCTTTTTTTCGTATCCTTATTTCTTCTCTCTCTCTCTCTCTCTCTCTCTCTCTCTCTCTCTCTCTCTCTCTCTCTCTCTCTCCTTTTTTTATTTTTATTTTTTTTAACAACTATCATAATCATGCATTACCCTCTTCTTTTCCTCTCCCTTTTGTATATATATAAATTATAACCATGTAAGGAAGCAATTGCAGGACATTGGATAACGGTGTTGTGAAAGAAAATCTTTGTCATTACTTGACTTCATTTACATTTGGTTGTACCACATTGTTCTGAATTCCAGTTCTTTTTTCTTTTTCTTTTTTATTGTGTTTTGATTGGTTGTTGGCGAAAATGTCCATCCTGGGAATGTGGAGGGGAGGAGGGCATTCCTTAGCTGGTTGGTGAAAGACTATTTGGGGAATGCAACATTTTCATTTTTCTCAAACGGTACAAGAAGACTGTAAATACATGTGTATGTATGCTTAAAAGGTTAATTTTATGTGTTGCTCAAGTAAAGTTTTGTCAGGTTCTTAATTCTAGTATTTGTAAGTGAACCACGCAACTTTTATGAAGTGTCATATGTCATGACGTGTGACACCAAAGTACGAAATATTATGTGATTCTGCAGATATCAGTTTGCTTTACTGCTTGTATTACTTTTCTGAAATACAAAAGAATAATGAACATACTTATGCATTGTTTTATGAGTTTTTTATGGTGTTTAGCTTGTGAGAAAATGAACAGTTTGTACCCAGGGTGAACGTACTGCATGAGCGAGCACTCTTCTATTCTCGCGCACAGCTGCCTGATGAAAACATAGAGACATACATCAGGAAGTTGTATGAGCTTTCCAAACATGCACACTTTCCAAACAGGGAAGAAAGCATTCAAGACAGACTGGTTCTTGGGATGTGCGACCGTGAACTGTCGGAGAAGCTGCAACTAAAGGCAAACCTCGCATTAAAAGATGCAGTGCAACAGGCTCATCAGTTTCAACTCGTGAAACACCAGCTGAGCGAGCAGAGGCATGACAGCAGCACCAGTGTTGATGCAGTCACTCACCGCCCTTCCGGCTCTAGTGCACCACAGCAAGCGACCACGGACCAAGAGGTGGGGCCAGGACCAAGAAACCTGACTACAATTCATACAAAGGAGGAAATGACGACAGAGCATGCACCAACTGTGGACACCATCACAACAGAGGGGCCACGTGTCCAGCTAAGGGGAAGAAATGTAGGGCCTGCGGAAAACCCAACCACTTTGAACGAGTATGCCGCTCTTCAAAGAAAGTCAACAATGTCTCAGTGATCAACGAGATACGCCCAGCTAACCCGGTGAACCGACCCAAGTCACCGACATACTTCCTGGGCAGCATTGACCAGCTTGGCGAGGAACCACCATGGCGCACGAAGCTGACAATGAATGGGCACACTGTTGCTTTTAAGATTGACACTGGGACAGACATCTCTGTCATTTCTAAAGAGGTGTAAGACAGCCTTCAACCCAGACCAAGACTGAGACAAGCAGACGCCACCCTACGCAGTCCTGGAGGTACTCTACCATACCTGGGGATGTTCACCACCTACATCGACATTGGTAATCAGCAGACCGTCCCCTTCAGAGTATTTGTCCTGAACAACTGCGACAACCTCCTCAGCAGGAATGCAGCCTTACGCTTAGGGCTGGTTAAGCGTCTGGACAATATCAATGATTTTGCATTCAGCAAAGTCGGGCAACCTGTACAGTGTGATCCCATCAAGATCCGTCTGATGGATGACGCCACACCCTACAGCATCTAGACTGCACAGAGGATACCACTTCCTCTACTCCCGAAGGTGGAGCAAGAGCTCCAACACATGGAGGAGAATGGTGTCATCAAGTGCATCACAGAACCAACTGATTGGTGTGCACTGATGGTGCCAGTGATGAAGAAGGGAGGTGGAGTATGCATCTGCGTAGACCTGAAGAAACTGAACCAAGCAGTAAAGAGAGAGAGAGATACATGCTCCCGACCCTCGAAGACGTCATGCACAAACTCAAAGGTTCCACAGTCTTCACGAAGCTGGACGCAACATCGGGCTTCTGGCAACTCCCGCTGGATGACAGCAAAGCTGACCACATTCATGACACCGTTTGGCCGGTACTTCTTTCACCGCCTGCCCTTCGGAATCTCATTGGCTCCCGAAGTGTTCCAGAGAACAGTGGAGAACGTTCTCGGTGACATTGAGGGAGCTGAATGCTATATGGATGACATACTCGTTCATGCCGATGGCATGGAAGAGCATGGCAGGCGTCTTGACCAGGCACTCAACCGTCTTGCTCAAACTGGACTAAAACGTAACCGAGAGAAACGTGAGTTCCGCAAAGAAGAGATCAGCTTCTTGGGCCACATCCAGCAGAAAAGGGGTATGCCCAGATTGAGAAGGAATGCCTGGCCATGGTTTGGGCTTGTGAGAAGTTTGAGTGGTACCTGGTGAGCTTAGGGTCGTTCACTGCACTGACTGACCACAGACCACTTGTTGCACTCATCAACACCAAGGATCTACAGGAGACTCCCCTGAGGTGCCAGCGTCTCTTAATGCAACTGAAGCGATACAACGTGACAGCAGAGTATGCACCAGGCAAGGACGTGGTCGCTGACGCCCTGTCCTGAAGTCCGTTGAACAGGGAGAGTGGCAACAATCTACAACAGGATGTTCAAGACCATGTCAACGAAATCACATCGTCATGGCCTGCATCTGAGCCAGATACGTAAAGAGACACCGAAAGACCTGAACCTGAAGACAGCAATGGAGTACACACACACACTACTGCTCACGAAACCGCTCAGGCTTCTTGATGCTCCTGCCGCAGCATGCGCAGTATGTCCCACCTGGGTCAGGGACACTCTGCACTGGGACTGCTGTCATCACTGGATCAGTGCCGTCATCTGGCGGTGAAAGTGGATCTGGTTCCAGTGCTGCATCATGGAGTGTGACAGGTCCAGTCTGGAGACAGGTGTTTGCTGCGATTGCACCTGAAGTTGCCTCCAGTGGCTGTCTCGACAGTGTAGGATTTTGTGTGTGTGCTTCAGCTGTGGATGGTATCCTGTATTCATTTCTTCAGCTGTGGACGGTATCCTGTATTCATTTCTTCAAAAGTAACACCATCCAGCATGCGCGTGCGTGTAGCTACTCACAGTGGATGTGTCAATCTAGTCAATGTGTGCGTAGAACTAGTCAAAGTTAGACATAGCTAGTCCACGACTCTATTTTGAGTTCCAGAAAGCTTTGCAGTCAGATGATTCAGTTGTATGTTTCACTCCAAAGAAAGGAGGATGTCACGATAAGCTGTTGCTATCGTAGTTGATGGTCATCGTAGCAGATGACGCCCCTGCGGTGGAAGCTTGTATTTGTAAGCGCTGGGCATGCGCAAGAAAGAATGAAGTTTGGTTCCTGCAAACACAACCCAGCGTGGTCTCTTTCTGTTGCACAGTTAGTTGTAGAGCTAATCATTAGTCGTAAAGCTAATGACAAAATAATGTTGCTGTTTTCATGTCATGACAGATTCTACTTCTGCAAAGAGGGAGACAGTTCAAGCACAGCAAGATGTGAGCACTGCTGTGACTGTAATCCTTCCTAATTTATTCCTGTTGGTGGCTAGTCAGGAAACTATCCCTTTGATTTTTGCATATTATATACATGATGTATCACAGTCTTAAAAAAAAAAAGAAGAAGTGTATGTGGCATTCTAACCTGCATAAAATAGTAAAATGTGCATAAAACATGCACTAATGCATGCATCCCTGAGTTACTTTTGGTGGTTTTGTTTTAGTTTTGGGATCAACTTTGTCATTTCACCCTTCACTAAAATGGAAGCCTGTAGTGCATGTGAATGACAGTGGCACTGGCAGGCTTGCTTTCTGTTTAAAAAGTGTGACTGGCTGATCAGTAGGTCAAATCCCCTACAGAAGAGTATTTTGAGATGATTCATCCAGTGCACAAAAACACCAAGAAGAAGGAGACGTGTGAGACAAGTTTGTCCCTTGCCTCAAAGTCAAACACCAGGATTGCTGGGCAGTGGCTGACCTCTGCTGATAGCACTTCACTCACTATAATATGCTTGAGACGCATGCACTACCATTACTACCTTCCTTCTAATATCTAACTCTCTGTGAAAAAGTGTGATCTTTTAAATTATTTAGTATTCACTTTTAGTATGTGGGTAAGTAATAGCTTTCTGATTCATACCAGCAGTTGCATCTGTCACACATTAGACATAGTTTCAGTTCATATAAAGAAGTTTAACAGCCTATGACCAGTAACAAATTATTATATGTGTAATAAACCATACCTGCATCTTAATTCTTATGTTCTGTTTCTTCTTCTTTTCCAGCCATGCAGATGGGAGATAACTTTGGACTGTCCATTGCTGCTCGGAGTCGTACCATCCCAGCACTCACTCTGTGACTGGCTTATGGAATGAATTGTATCAAGTGCTGGGCCTGCGCAAAAAAGAATCAAATTTGGTGGGTAAGTAATAGCTTTCTGATTCATACCAGCAGTTGTGGTATCTGTCACACATTAGACATAGTTTCAGTTCATAAAAAAAGAAGCTTAACAGCCTATGAGCAGTAAAAAATTATTGTATCTGTAATAAACCATACCTGCATCTTATGTTCTCTTCTTCTTTTTCCAGCCATGCAGATGGGAGATAACTTTGGAATGTCCATTGCTGCGCGGAGTCGTACCATCCCAGCACTCACACTGTGACTGGCTTATGGCATGAATTGTGTCAAGTGCTGCAGACTGAGAAGAGGACTGGTATTCATGTGTCCAGGTTGCCAGATGCACTGGTAATTTGCTAGACTCCTTCCTTGCACTTGCAGTGACATTGACCACCGCAGTCTTTTATGAACTGACTGAACAGTGTGCGTGAGAATATATATATATATTGCATGTTTTGATATTTTCCTTCTCTCTTTTCTTACATCCTTCATCCTTGTGAAACAAAGTGCATTGAGTACACCATTGTTTTAATTTAAAATGGAAACTGAAAGGAGAGGGCCACATCAGGCAAAGTTACGGAGTTTGAGTAACATAGAAAGGTCCAGTGAACTGCTTTTCAGAGAAAGGTCCAATGACAATGACCTCAGAGATATGAACCAGAGGAAAGCAGTTTCATCTTCTGAGATTGAAACTGTAAACACTTGTAACACTTACAGCATACTCAAAGATTCCAGTGGCATTCCTGAAGTGGATACAGCCAAGAAAAACGAGAGTGTGACTGCAAGTGACTATACCAAGGTAAAACAGTCCCCAGTTGTAAAAGAACAAACTGATGTTCATGAAGCTGAGTGTCCTGACAGTGACAGTAAAATTCCTACAATTTGTACTGAAGATGTACACAGCGCGATTTTCAGTCACAGTGTAAATGCTGATAATAGAGCCAAATTTACATGGAAGATGACTGTTGATGATGGATCCATTTCTGGACACCCTTTGGCAGTTAGTTCAGACATGGTTGTGCATGATAACAATATGACTGACACCCTGCATGAAAACAACATGACTGACACTGGCAGTCAGTTGACAAACAATATGACTGACACTGACTGCCAAGTGAAAAGTAGTGTCCAGAAGGACAAAATGGGTTTGATTAAACGTGAAGGCCTACTTGTTTGTAGCAACTCAGAGAAAGTGGTCCCCGACATACAGTATTACACAACTGATTTGGAAATAAAGCATACAACCAATGATGCACCCACTGAGGGATACAGCATGACTGTAGGAGATGATGCACCCACTGAGGGATACAGCATGACTGTAGATGACGCACCCACTGAGGGATACAGCATGACTGGAGATGATACACCCACTGAGGGATACAGCATGACTGTAGATGACGCACCCACTGAGGGATACAGCGTGACTGGAGATGATACACCCACTGAGGGACACAGCATGACTGTAGATGACGCACCCACTGAGGGATACAGCATGACTGGAGATGATACACCCACTGAGGGACACAGCATGACTGTAGATGACGCACCCACTGAGGGATACAGCATGACTGGAGATGATACACCCACTGAGGGACACAGCATGACTGTAGATGACGCACCCACTGAGGGATACAGCATGACTGGAGATGATACACCCACTGAGGGATACAGCATGACTGTAGATGACGCACCCACTGAGGGATACAGCATGACTGGAGATGATACACCCACTGAGGGACACAGCATGACTGTAGAAGATGATGCACCCACTGAGGGATACAGCATGACTGTAGATGATGCACCCACTGAGGGATACAGCATGACTGTAGATGATGCACCCACTGAGGGATACAGCATGACTGGAGATGATACACCCACTGAGGGATACAGCATGACTGTAGATGATGCACCCAGTGAGGGATACAGCATGACTGTAGAAGATGATGCACCCACCGAGGGATACAGCATGACTGTAGATGACGCACCCACTGAGGGATACAGCATGACTGGAGATGATACACCCACTGAGGGATACAGCATGACTGTAGATGACGCACCCACTGAGGGATACAGCATGACTGGAGATGATACACCCACTGAGGGACACAGCATGACTGTAGATGACGCACCCACTGAGGGATACAGCATGACTGGAGATGATACACCCACTGAGGGACACAGCATGATTGTAGATGACGCACCCACTGAGGGATACAGCATGACTGTAGATGATACACCCACTGAGTGACACAGCATGACTGTAGATGACGCACCCACTGAGGGATACAGCATGACTGGAGATGATACACCCACTGAGGGACACAGCATGATTGTAGATGACGCACCCACTGAGGGATACAGCATGACTGTAGATGACGCACCCACTGAGGGATACAGCATGACTGGAGATGATACACACACTGAGGGATACAGCATGACTGTAGATGATGCACCCACTGAGGGATACAGCATGACTGTAGAAGATGATGCACCCACCGAGGGATACAGCATGACTGTAGATGACGCACCCACTGAGGGATACAGCATGACTGGAGATGATACACCCACTGAGGGATACAGCATGACTGTAGATGACGCACCCACTGAGGGATACAGCATGACTGGAGATGATACACCCACTGAGGGACACAGCATGACTGTAGATGACGCACCCACTGAGGGATACAGCATGACTGGAGATGATACACCCACTGAGGGACACAGCATGATTGTAGATGACGCACCCACTGAGGGATACAGCATGACTGGAGATGATACACCCACTGAGGGACACAGCATGACTGTAGATGACGCACCCACTGAGGGATACAGCATGACTGTAGATGATGCACCCACTGAGGGATACAGCATGACTGTAGAAGATGATGCACCCACTGAGGGATACAGCATGACTGTAGATGACGCACCCACTGAGGGATACAGCATGACTGGAGATGATACACCCACTGAGGGATACAGCATGACTGTAGATGATGCACCCACTGAGGGATACAGCATGACTGGAGATGATACACCCACTGAGGGACACAGCATGACTGTAGATGACGCACCCACTGAGGGATACAGCATGACTGGAGATGATACACCCACTGAGGGACACAGCATGACTGTAGAAGATGATGCACCCACTGAGGGATACAGCATGACTGTAGATGACGCACCCACTGAGGGATACAGCATGACTGTAGATGATGCACCCACTGAGGGATACAGCATGACTGTAGAAGATGATGCACCCACTGAGGGATACAGCATGGATGTAGATGACGCACCCACTGAGGGATACAGCATGACTGGAGATGATACACCCACTGAGGGATACAGCATGACTGTAGATGACGCACCCACTGAGGGATACAGCATGACTGGAGATGATACACCCACTGAGGGACACAGCATGACTGTAGATGACGCACCCACTGAGGGATACAGCATGACTGGAGATGATACACCCACTGAGGGACACAGCATGACTGTAGATGACGCACCCACTGAGGAATACAGCATGACTGGAGATGATACACCCACTGAGGGACACAGCATGACTGTAGATGACGCACCCACTGAGGGATACAGCATGACTAGATGATGCACCCACTGAAGGACACAGCATGACTGTAGATGCACCCACCAAGGGACACGGCATGGGATTCACTGACATGATTCTTGTCGTCTGTGTACATTTGCTGATGTTGCCTGCTCAAGTGTCAGCAACTGCACTGTTGAAACCGCCGCAAGCTCTGCCAGAAGCTTGCTATAAGTTGTTTAGTCGTGATGGCAATGACTGCCCTATGCACTTACACTTGGGTTATGAGGCCCAGTACCAGCGTTTGAATCGGACTTGCTGTGGTGGTTACCCAGGTATGGACTTCCACTGCCAGACGAACTACAACAAGTCTGGGGATCAGTATAGCATGATGGCATGTTTGCAATCCATTGTTGTCCCAAAAGGCTACACTGCAACAATGTCGTACACATCAAAAGGCCCAGTCTTGCACTTATCAAAGCTTGGGCCTGCATATATTTCACCCCATGGCCACGAGACAAGGTCATGGAATATAACATACCAGTATGGGACCATTGAAAAGAGTAAGTGCAGTGGCATTGGTCAGGAGCAACTGTGTAAGGGGGACGGAAATGAAGATAATTTGTGCACATGCCAGCTAGGTTTCATACCTTCCTCAGAGGAGTGTTACTCAGGTTTTACCGATGAAGATCATTGTCATTGTGCACAAATGAAATGCAAAGAGGGTACTGAAGCAGCTCGCAATTTCTCTCTGAAAAATGAAAGTTGCGAGGATCTATTTCAGGCTGGGTTTGATGCAGACTTCTTCTGTGAAAAACTTAAAACAGTTCCAACAACTCCTGTGCCATCAACCACAACCACTGCTTTTCCGAATAATGACAGTCATCCTGACAAACCTGGTTCTAAAAAAGCAGTAAACTTTGGCATAACAGCTGGAATTCCAGTATCCATAGTTGGGTGTATACTGCTGGTTGTAGGCATTCTGATGTGAAACAGGATCAGTGCCATCGTACACAAATGTTGTGATGCAGTGAACAGGACACGTCCTGGTAATGCTGAGACTGGCGAGTCTAGGCAAATGCTTACCTTAGCTGTCTAAATGCTGCAGTGGGAACCCCTTGTCCATGTTTAAAGTCTACTGCTTTTGTAAAGAGCCATGGAGGGAAGGAGTTGCTGGATCATGTTGGCAAGTTTCATAACATTCTCTATGCTGCTATGGACAGTGGATACATTTGCAGAGGTGCTGTGGCATAAAGTAAAAGGTTTTGGTTGGGGGGTGGGGTGTATGTGTGTTTGCTTATTCTTTTGCTGTTGGTTGTGGGTACATAGACTGATAGAGTGCCAATATTCATACTTTAAATTAGGTTTTGTGAGAATGAACCAGTTCTCTGCCATGATTTTACCAGCAAACAACCAATAACCGTTTGAAATTTGAAATCCTCCCTTTTTCCCCACTTTAGCATGTGAAAGGATTTCCATCCAAACACAGGATTGAAAGGAGATTTGTTGTACATAAGGACTGGAAAATCTGCAGTTGTAAGGCATGTGTGTACACTTTTCAGCACATAAATTGTACAGGCTGAGGCAGTGACGAGGTTAATACTGGGTTATTGTCATCTGGTTGGACATGATTGTTTGCTGTTGACAGTTCCAGCCAATGAAAAGTGTCAACTGTCATTGTCGGCTGATTTATTGGCTGGAGTTGGTTGTGTTTACTACTGGTTGAACATGTTTGCAACAGGCTATTGGATTAAGTTTTGTTTTTTGTACTGTACTACTCATGTAATGTATATAATATAATGTGACTAGACATTAAAAACATGTTTCTTAGTTTTCATCATCAGGGAGAGTGGCCTCTCCAGAACCAGTTAGGGATTTCCATTTTGCTGATTATGTGTGTCAAGATCCAAACACATAAAAGATTCAAAAGAATGCTATTTATTAGGACAAAACTGAGTACGCAAATTTTTGGGGTAATCCCCTTTATCAAGCTACAAAAGTGCACAACAGTTAATGATGAAAAATGAGATGATGAGCCAAGACACTTGTCCTAATAAATAGCATGCTTTTGAACATTTTATGTGTTTGGATCTTGTTTGAGAATGCTACACCAACAAACATATATTACAACTGTGGCAGTCTGAGAGGGATGAGTTCCCGGACAATAAATTACATAAAATATTTCCAGTTTTAAAAGAGTGTATTATTTGTCCTCGGACAAACAGAAAAGAAGAGACTGTGATGGCCTGATTGCACATTCCTTTATTATTCATTCCTTTTTATTGAAGGGTGAGGAACCACCAATGATGCAATGTACATCGGTTGTGATGTATTTTCAATTTGAAGAACTTGTTTTACTTGTTTGTGGTGTTTGGTTTGTTGTTGGGGGGTGGGGGGGGGGGGGTACGTAACATGTATGTGAGCAAGTGCTCTTTGTACGTTTTACACTAATCCCGCCCCGCTTAACGGATCAATGCAATTTCATTACTGTACTTTAGTAACCCGGGAACCGGAGCAGACGACGCTTTTGTTTTGAAGCGCGGCGTGTGGCGTAACGCCACATGGCCTTCACACAGCCGACCGGCGATAGCCGCCAGTGCGCGCCTTTTTCAAATCTGTTTTTCTCCCTTAACATTTTGACCGCTTGTTTGTTTACCTACTCTTTGTCTATCTAGTCCTTTTTATGCACTAAGCTATGTATAATATAATTTGGCATCTTAGAATGTTTATTTAACGTTTATTCAGACACAGACACCGGATCGAGCTTAATTAGTAGCCGATGCCTCTCTAGGTCCATTCTTTTATAGCCGTCGTCTGCATGGCGCGCTTTGTTTAGTACTAGTAAATGGTAGTGAAATGTTGTTTTGATTCGATTAAAGTAATTCCGTGTCGATCAATGCGTTGTCGTATAGTATTTTACTTAGCTGACTTCATGTTTAGTGTTTATTTTGGGTTGAAATTAACTTATTAAGTATTGTGTACTGTAGAAGCTAAGTTGTATTCATAGACTACTTAATCTCACTATCAGCGCTGCTGCGACTAAGGTTACGCGCCCCAGGCGAAAGTTCGCACCGATTGTTTTAATGCTAGTCTTTGAGTTTGTCTTGCTTCTCTTACAGAGCGTGGTATTGTAATTATGTACCATTTTAACCGTGGGAGCGTGCTCTTTATTCCGATGTAAGTTTTAGTGACATTTATATTTTGTACATTGTGTTAGTTGTGATTTAGTTGTACGAATCTGTATATAGACAGGCGCAAGCCACGCTTCCCACTCTTGTTGTAAATAAAATAAGTCATGTGTGTACATTTTGTTTATACGGTTTAAAAGATTGTAACTGTAGCTTTTATTTGATGTTTTTGATGTTTTAATTAGTTTAGTTATTGTAGAGGAAAGTGTGTTTGTGAGGGCCAGGGAAACACAATGTCAAAGAGGCAGTATTTTTAACACAGGCAGCTAATTAAGACTCTTGTCATTGTTGACAACATTTGTGCCCCGATATCAAAGAGGCAGCATCTTTAACACAGGCAGCTAAATAAGACTCTTGTCATTGTTGACAACATTTGTGCTAGATATCAAAGAGGCAGCATCTTTAACACAGGCAGCTAATTAAGACTCTTGTCAAGGTGGACAACATGTGTGCCTGATATCAAAGATGCAGTGCCTTTAACACAGGCAGCTAAATAAGGCTCTTGTCATTGTTGACAACATTTGTGCCCAGTATCAAAGAGGCAGCATCTTTAACACAGGCAACTAATTAACTACTTGACTGCTGCAGCTTTATCAGGCAGACGAACCTGCTGATGCTGAGCCTGTTTTGCCATACAGCTGATGGATTAGGGTTGGTGCAGCAAATGGCCTCTAGCGCCTTTGTTTTACATTATATACCTGACAAAGTATACTTGACTGAGAATGTGTGTCTTCCACACTGTTAACATTTTCAGCCAGTTGTTGAATGCCACTTGGTCCCGCCACAACATCGTCACTTTACAATAACAATGACTGAATGTCATGCACACAGCTTACGTCACCACCATGTAGATTCAACTTTCCATCCATATCCCACCACTTTCCATCAGAATCATCCTCAGAGACTGGATCAGCAGTAACTTCATCGAGAGCATTGATCTGACTGAACACCTCTGGCAAGGAAAACACTTTCTGTGCCATGCTCCTGTCTCCACCATGCACTTGAAAATCACACCCCCAAGAATAAAGAATAGAAATTTATGGACAAACTGCATATGATTTGAAAGGGAAATGTCACTCTTTCCAGTGGTATTCATCGTTTGACTTGAATGCAATGATGCTGTCCATTTAGCTGTTAGTAAAGTTTGTTACTGGTCTCTGACAAGTGGATTCATCAGCAGCATTGTGGAGTTACTGAGTAACATACTAACAACCCTTTACTGACAGGTGGGTCTGTCAGAGGCAGTCAAAAGGTCAAGACTCTTGTCACTGTTGACGTCAAGCGTCATGTCCTGAGATCACTCAGCGCAGTGTATAGATGAAAAGAACTTCCTCAGTTCCAAGGCAGGTTTCTGAAGTTTGCTTTCACTCAGCACCTTAATGAGGTCACGAACTCTAACCTCTGGGTGACGACGTTTCCACGTCAACAGGAGCTGGTAGATTAACTCCCGAACATTGTCATGATAATTCTCTTCCAGCCGGGTAACTGAGGGAGGGTCTAATTTGAGTTTCCTAGCTGCACACATTGAAAAATATAATATACAACAGGCCCTTTCCATAGAAAACAAACAAACAAAGACATGAAAGACTGAAATGAGAGAGAGAGAGAGAGAGAGAGAGAGAGAGAGAGAGAGAGAGAGAGAGAGAGAGAGAGAGAGAGAGAGAGAGAGAGAGAGAGCGATGAAGTGCATTTCTGATTCATGTGTTCCTTTACAAAAAGGACACTCTAGATTTACTGGCACTTTGGAATGCCTAAACTGATAGGATCTCAATGCTGACACCCCCTGTCTGATTCTGGTTTGGGCTTTTCTAATGACAGGATTGATAATAGTTGCTAAATATGGTGTGGGTTCATGTAGCTGTTTGAAAGAAGAATAAAACATGTTTGGTCAGTTCACATAATGCTGCTATTTTAATCTATAAAGGAGCAATTTATCGGCCTCTGTTTAAACACACGCAAGAAATGAGAAATGTTTTCTACACTTTGATTCTCCCATACATGACCAAAACTGTATATGTAAAGTGTAAAAGAAAAAGAAAAAAAAAGAAACCCAACTTTTTTTATCCTTACACTGGCAATGAAAAACACACATTATTTTATAACTAAGAGCTTTGAATATTTTTTACCTTTTGTCATTCTTGTAACTTTAAGCCAGTATTTAATGCACTTGGCGTATGTTTGTACATACAATGGGTATCTAGAGGCTGCTGCTGAGTAAACATTTACAAGGCATTAGAGAGAGAGAGAGAAAGACCAGGAGAGCCACCAAGACAGACACAGGTAGAGACATAAATAATGATCATAGATGGTGTCAGTGATGACTGTCCATCAACATTGACTGTCCACTGCCTGCCGAAACAATCCATGCACAGCATGCTGATGGCATAGGATGACTGCTGTAATTTAAAAAAATATATATATATATAACAGTAAAGAACATAGCTTTTAATTCTTTTAATAATAATTATGTAACCGAGTGTATTGTATACATGTTCCGGGCGCCAGGAGCCCTATAACCTTTTCTTTCCGATCCTTTTCCTTTTTTATTGGGTGGGGGTTTTATGGCCCCAATTATCTAAGGTGTTAAAAGTTGTGTGCTGGGCCGGCAGCGTCCCTTTCTCCCCAGTGTCCCTGCAAAGGCAGGTTGTTTGTTTACTGTCGCGGCCAGTGTTCATGTGTTCATCTCAGTGGAGAGCTACACTGTTTCCTGGTTGGTGTACAAATAAAAGTTATGTTATAGCAACCTCTGACTTGTGGCTCTTCATCCATGCTTCCAACCTGCTTCCCCTCAACTCCCCACCCCCACTCCCCTACAAAACCTGGCGCTGCGAGCAGGATTGGAAGTAGAAGAGTCGCAACCAATCAGGAGACAGTGTAGAGGAGCTGTCGGGAGGCCGTTCAAACGGACCCGCCCACCAACAGCATGGCAGAGCAACCACCGTGGCGAGCCATTCAGCCACCAAAGCTACCACTCTTCACTGGAGAGGCGGATTGCTGTGACGCGGATGAGTTCATCCAGGAAGCAGAGCGCATCCTCCGCAACTACAGGATGGAGGACGGCACAGCTGTAGAATGGATCATCCAGGCGTTGGAGGGATCTGCCCGGAGGGAGGTCCTCACTCGCGCAGCAGGGGCCAAAGTTTTGGCAGTCCTCGCAGCAACTTTGGCGACCACCGGGGCCTCTCTGCTCTGCTCACCTCGTTCCACGGCCGGCGGCAGGGGATGGGGGAGAGTGTAGTGGGGTACGCGCAGCACCTGCTGATGCTGACCACCAAGCTGAACGCAGCGCAAGCGGATGCCGTCAACCCCGCTATGCTCTGCGACCGTTTTATCGACGGGCTGCACCCCCCATCCCTCCGTCGCGACATTCGACGCTACGCCAGGGAGCATGACGACGTCACCTTCCAGCAGGCACGGGCTGAGGCTCAGCGCTGGATGCGCGGGGATGCTGATGTGGAGGTGCGAGCAGAGCAGGTCCTGGTGACTCAACCCCAGCACAGCAAAGAAGTGGAGGAGCTGCGGGCCCAAGTAGCGGCTCTGACGGCGAAGACAGCAGAGCTGCAGGCTGAGCTGCGACACCAGTCAACCCGGGCACCACGGCCTAAAGTATGCTACTGGTGCGAGCAGCCTGGCCACTTCCAGCAGGACTGCGCTGAGAGACGCCAGTACGTCCAACGGCAGCAGGACCCTCGAGCGTCCTTCAGCCCCAGCCGTCCTCAGCCACGGTTCTACGCTCCGCGGCACAGCGCTGGACCACGCTTTCCATCCCGCCAGGGAAACTAGAGGTCCCCGTTGTCAGAACCCAGACAACGGGGGGCATGAATCATGTGGGCATGATTGGACGATGCCCCACAGTAGACATAGTGATGAACGGTATGAAAATGAGAGACTGATTGATACAGGGAGTGAGGTTACGACTGTGACTGAGAGGTGGGTGGCGGAAAATCTGCAGAACTCTGACCTCCTTCCCATGACTCCAGTGACCTTGAAAGCAGCAAATGGGCTGGAGATTCCGTAAAGTGGGGTAGTTATAGTAGATTTAGAACTTTTAGGACAGAAGTGTGAGGGTGTACCAGTGTTAGTTGTTAAGGATTCTAGTGACCCCTCCACCAGGAAGAAGAAGAGTGATGTGCCAGCACTGGTGGGGATGAATGTGTTAGGTAGGGTGAGTAGTTTGTTGAATAACTTAGATGTTGTCCCCCCTGTCTTGCAGCCAGCCGTCCGTGAGATTCGCCTTGAACGCACCTCCGTCAGGGGTGTGGCTCGAGTAGCAGGCCAGACTCTCATCCCAGCCCATTCCCTCGTCACCCTCCGCATCACAGGAGTGCAGCGGCCATCAAGACACCTGTTGGCCTCATCCTTGGCCCAACCCCTCCCCCGAGGGCTACTTCTCATTCCCACCCTTGTGAGTGGCGATGCGACACCGAGGTGTGTGCGCCTCGCTAACCTGTCGGCTGGGGACCACATCCTTGCCAGACGCACGCCTGTGGCAGTGTTACATGCAGTGGACGGCATTGAAAGCGATGAGGGTGTGCAGATTACGACGACCTGCAACAAGACGACCGTCTCCATGGAACCCTCCATCGCAGGGTCTACACCCTCGGATGCTGTTCCCTGCCCTGCATTTGACGGCACTGACAACGAGCGGGCCAGGCTGCATGCCTTGTTGAACCAGTATGCCCATGGTTTTACCCAGGATGACCTCGATCTTGGGTATACTAAGGCAGTGCAACACCGCATCCCCACCAGCGATGATGCCCCAGTCGTGCAGCTCTACCGGAGCATACCGCCAAACCAGCTCCAGGAGGTGAAGGAACACATCAAGGGACTCCTGGCCCAGAGAGTCATTGTGGAGAGCCACAGTCCCTACGCAGCTCCGGTGGTCCTGGTGAGGAAGAAGGATGGCAGTCTTCGGCTCTGTGTTGACTACAGGCGACAGAACTTGAAGACTGTTGGTGATGCCTACCCACTCCCCAGGATCCAGGAGTCCCTGGATGCACTGGTGGGGGCCCAGTACTTCTCGACCTTGGACCTCGCCAGTGGGTACCACCAGATCTCCATGGATCCCCGGGACCAGCACAAGACAGCGTTCACGACACCCTTAGGCTTGTATGAATACACAAGGATGCCGATGGGCCTGGCGTCAGCCCCTGCCACCTTCCAGCGTCTGATGCAGGCAACCATGTCAGACTTTGCCTTTCAGTTTCTGCTCGTCTACCTCGACGACCTCCTTGTCTACTCCAAGACGTTCGACGAACACATGGAGCACCTAGAACGACTCCTGCAGCGGGTGACAGAGACAGGTCTGAAACTGAAAGCCAGCAAGTGCCAGTTTCTGAGGCGTGAAGTCACCTATCTTGGCCACACGATCTCGGCTGATGGAGTGAGCTGCGAGTCTGGCAAGGTGAAGTGTGTGCAGAACTCGCCAACACCAACAACGACAACAGAGCTGCGCAGCTTCCTTGGCTTTACCAGTTATTACCGGCGGTTCATCAGCGGGTTTGCCAGGATTGCCGGGCCGCTCCATGACCTCGTGAGCGAAGGAGCCAAGCACTCCAAGAAGAAGGCAGCTGACGTATCCAGGCTGTGGGGTCCCAAGCACCAAGAGGCCTTCGACTCCTTGAAGGGGGCTTTGACAACAGCTCCTGTACTTGGCTACGCTGACTACACCAAGCCCTTCATCTTGGAGACAGATGCCAGCCATGACGGGCTCAGCGCCATCCTGTCCCAGGAACAGGATGGGAAGTCAAGAGTGCTTGCCTTTGCCAGCCGGCGCCTTCGACCCAGTGAGAAAAACAGTTCACTCTACAGCAGTATGAAGCTGTAGTTTCTTGCCATGAAATGGGCAATAACGGACAAATTCCGGCATTACCTGTTGGGCGGGAAGTTCAAGGTCATCACCGACAACAATCCGCTGACCTACTTTCGCTCCGCGAAATTAGGCGCGTTATAGCAAAGATGGGCCTCACAGCTCGCACAGTTCGATTTTGACATCCAGTACAGACCTGGAAAGATCAACCCTGCTGATGCCCTTTCCCGCATGCCCCTCGAACCCTCTCCTGAACCCCTCCTGACAGTGGTGCCACCAGAGGTAGCCACTGTTAATGATCTCCAGTGTGAGCAGCTGGCTGTCGACCCCACCCCCACTGCTGGTGTCCTTGGCGACACCATGGCTCCTGTGCTGCCCCTGGACAAGGAGGACGAACCTGATCAAACGGCTGTTCCCGAGGCTGCAACTGAGGTACTCCCCAGACTGTCTCTTGCTGACTTGCAGCAGCTACAGCAACAGGATCCAGTCCTTGGCCCGGTGCTCGCAGCCTGGCCAGCCAAGCCCTCCGTCACCAAGGAACGCTCCATGCGAGCACTGGTGCAGCAGTGCCCTCGACTGTTCCTAAAGAAGGGGGTACTCCATCGCAGGCAGGCTGACCAGCGGCGGGGTACTCCCGAGCAGCTGGTTCTTCCCAGCTCACTTCGGCCTGATGTCCTGGCGTCGCTCCATGATGGTATGGGCCACCAAGGTTATAAGCGCTCCATGGAGTTGCTGAGGCCTCGTGTCTACTGGCCCGCCATGTACAGAGAGGCCAGAGACTACATCAGCAGCTGCGAGCGTTGCACGATGGGCCATGCACCAGCGCTCCACACCACTTTCTGTCATCTGCTTGTCAGCCGTCCCCTTGAAATCCTGGCAATCGACTTCACGAAGCTTGAGACTGCTAGTGATGGGCGAGAAAATTTTCTTGTTCTCACTGATGTTTTCTCGAAGTTCACCCAGGCCATACCGACGCGCAACCAGGAGGCAGGGACAGTGGCCAAGGTATTGGTTCACGAGTGGTTCCAACGCTACGGGGTACCCTAGAAAATCCACAGTGACCAGGGTAGGGACTTTGAGTCTAAGCTGATGAAATCCCTGTGTGAGCTCTATGGCATCAAGAAGACCCGGACCACTCCATACCACCCCCGTGGTAACGCGCAGTGCGAGCGATTCAATCGCTCGTTGCATGATCTGCTTCGAACCCTGTCCCCGGAACAGAAGTCCAAGTGGCCACAGTACCTACCGGAGCTCGTGCAGGCGTATAACAATACGCCTCACGCTTCCACCGGGTTTTCGCCCCACTTCCTTCTGTTCGGCCAGGAACCGCAGCTACCAGTTGACCACCTGCTTGGGCGCACAACCACGTCCGCGGTTGGACCCATCGACTGGGTACGACAGCATCGGCTGCGCCTACAGGATTCACACGCCAGGGCACTAAAACATCTCCAAGAAGCTGCAGTGGAGAGACGAAAGCAGACGGACCAGAAAGCTGCCGATCACCCGCTACACGTTGGTGACCTGGTTTACCTGAGAAACCGTGTCCCCGGGAGGAGCAAGATCCAAGACCGATGGCGTCCTGAACTGCACGTCGTGACCGCACGTCCCTACCCCGGCATACATGTGTATGGGGTCAAACCATTCTCTGGCGGGCAGGAGCGGACCCTCAGACGGGATGACCTGTTGCACCACTGGCACCATTGGCTGCTGCCACAGAGGAGCCGACACGGGAAACACCTGCTCAGGCCAACCCACAGTACCCTGATCGGGGTGAGTTCTGGCTGGGTCGACCTGCGACTGTTGGCTTGCCTCCTGCGGCACCCATGCCTCCTCCCGCACCCATTCCCGCTGCACCCATTCCTCCTGCACCCATTCATGCAGCTGAGGCACCGCCAGTCAGAGTCAAACCTGCACTCAGGCGTTCCACCCGAGTGAACAAAGGGGTAAACCCCAATGCTGTCCCCTTTCCTATTGGTCCCGTTCCCGCTGCACCCATTCCCGCTGCACCCATTCCTGCAGCTGACGCACCGCCAGTCAGAGCCAAACCTGCACTCAGGCGCTCCACCCGTGTGAACAAAGGGGTAAACCCCAATGCTGTCAACCTACCTCGAAGAGCAGTGTGGCGACCGTAATGTTGCGTTGCACTACTGTGTATATTTATTTCATCATGATCGAACTTTGATGACTTGATCGCTAACCTGGTATTACTTCATAACATTATATATGTTCATTTGAGTAGTAACGGGACAAGGTCCACATCAGGTCACTGAGCGTTGTGTTGTCTGTGAGTGAGTTATGTTTATTACGAGTATACGTGTTAACCTTTATATAAGGCCCTATATTCTCGTGTGTGCATTTCTCTAGCGAAACGTTTTATCGTACCGAGGGGCCTTCACATAAGGCTTGGTATTGAAATCATGGCTTGAGATGGCAGACGCCACTTGTGTGCCGTTCATGTTGTAAATGGCATGCAATGTGTAGTATTCGATAGTTGCAATGTGCGCTGTGTTGATGTTTTTGTTTTTGTTTTTTCGAACATGTTGTTTTGAGGTCTTGTACAGCCAATTGTGGAACGTCCTCCATTTTTAAATCCCAGATGGCAGTAGGTTTTTGAAATGCAATAAGAACAGATGTTTCTTTTGGAGTTTTCGTCATTAACAAAAAGAATCCTCTTTTTCATCCTTTTGTCCTGTTTCAAGCAATACGTTCTGGGTCTGTCTGGTTTACTTGGCTTAAATGCAGTAATCATTTTGCCCTTTAACTGCAATGCAATCATTGCTTGGTCTTTGGAGATGTTTTGTGTAGTTAGCCAGGCCTTTACTTGTATGTTGGCAAAAAAGGGTACAATTTATCTCAGTGGAGAGCCTACACTGTTTTCTGGTTGGTGTACAAATAAAAGTTATGTTATAGCAACCTCTGACTTGTGGCTCTTCATCCATGCTTCCAACCTGCTTTCCCTCTACTCCCCACCCCACTCCCCTACAATAATAAAACACACACACACACACACACACACACACACACACACACACACACACACACACACACACACACACACACACAGAAAGAATCCATGTCACCATTTTGGTCCAACCTCTTGGCTGGAAGGAACAGTTTGTAAACTTCACAGACATGCACATGTATCTGACTCACCAAGCCTCCTCCAGTTTGAGGTCTCTTCGCAGGATTTTGCCACATAGCTGAGGTATTTTTCTTCTATCACTCGCGCCAACTCTGAAAAAAAGAAAAGAAAAAGGAAGTGAGTGTATGTAATGATCCAAGTCAGGCTGTCTGTTCAGTCAGACACCAGGCAGACAAGTCAGACTGAGCTTCATAAATCTGTCTGTCAGTACAAAATGTGACTGGACTTTAACATCCTGTTAGCTGCACAGGATCACCTCAGGATGAACAGAAACTACCATAAGTCAAGGCATTTTTTTTATTTTATTTTTCTTCTCAACTTATGTATAACTATGATACTTACTATGCATCTAAGTCAGATCTACCAGCTCTGTCAAAACGCAAATAAAAACTGAGAAATCCAACAACAGGCCAGAAAGGTGACACTCCTTAGTGAAGATAGTCATTAATCAAGAAATTGGAAACCCTACATAACACTATTCACGCTCGGGGAGCGGGGATAGCTCAGTGGTTAGAGCGCCGGACTCGTGATCGAAAGGTCGCGGGTTCGAATCCCTGCTGGAGCGGCGGGAGAAGTTTCTTCTACAGGGTCAACTTTCTGTGCTGACTCTTATTTCGGTATCTGTTCCACCCCCGTGTTACCGCAGTAGCACGTAAAAGACCCCGGTCATTCTGCCAAAAGCGCAGGTGGCAGGTTACAGCTAAACACGCATACACCTTACGTACGTGGCTTCGCATGAAGTGACACGGTGCATGGTTGTATGGTGTACACAGAACGCGCCGAGATGGCAGCAGATTCTTGTGGCACCACCCATGCCAGCGCTGTAAGTACACCACTTCGGTGGATATTCAAAAACGCGCTATAAAAAGCTATTCGCCCATGTAGAATCACATGCGAGCGCAGTGAGTCTGCTCGAGAGCGGAGAATAGCGCTATATAAAATCGATCAATATATTCAATAATACTAAAGCCCAAGCCAACTGATTCATCAGCCACCATTCTTTGTTCTGCTATTAGGACAAAACAAGCAATCATGGCTGTAAGAACATGACTGGTATGTAAAGAAAAACAAACACAGTTCATCCATGTCCCTACCCTTATCACATCATATGACACCCATGGCAAAATGTTTCCTATCTGCCAGACAGACAGACCCACACACACACACACACACACACACACACACACACACACACACACACACACACACACACACATCATGAATGTATAGATCTATACTGTATATTTATGCACTTTGTGTAACTACTGTTTGGGTTTCCCCCAACACAAATAAAACTACTGAAGTCCTTTTACAATGTACTGCCTGTCAGTCACTAGTGTCATTATTCTAGAACTTTGTACCCACAACTGATTATATATGTTTTCTTCTTCAGTGCTGGTCCTAGTCAGGGGGAATCAGAGGTCAAAACTGAAATAGCTTGCAGCTTATCCCAATTAGGCTTGTTGTGTTCCACATACATCCTATTTTAAGGTACAATTAAAAGAAAAGCAGTTAGGACCCCGACTGCAAGTTAGGGTGGCTTCGAACATGTCCAAATGAAGAGCATAACGCATGTCTCGGTGTGACATAAAAGTATTATTATGTAATATTTAGAACAAGAACCTCATTATTTCATAGAAAGGTTCTGAATAACAATCATTAGGAGTAACTAAGTGCAATTTTTAAGAGGGTTCATCCACTTGAGAGTAGAACAGCCTACCCTCAAAATTGTGACACTGAAACATGTGTGACATGGAAAGAAAAGTTTTTCCTTCAAGATCAAACAAACACCATAGACCATGAACAAGTATTTATTCTTGTTAGTTTTTGATGCTGTGGAGATATACCAAAGTAATACTGGAACACCTCCTCAACTTCGGATGTTCTTTGAATTGTAACGCATGTTTCGCGTGACATGTAACGCATGTTTCACTTGACATTCAATAATCACTCAGGTTGGAAACTGTTAAAAGCATGTAGAAAATGTTGTTGTTTTTTCAGAGTATTTATACACATTACATGTATGTACTTTTTATTTTATTTTATTTTTTGAGTTTGACAAGTTTTGCTTATGTGAAGAAGAAAAAAAGGGGGGGAAAAGAAAAGAAAAGAAAAAGTGATGAGCAGTACTAGTAATGTTTACATGAATTGACTGAAACTTAACATGAAAATTTAATCAATCACCTGTTCTCATGCAAAACAATGACAACTTCAAGCAACTTTTATTCTGCAAAAAAAGAGCTGCATTTGACACCGGTCTGTAGTGGCTTAGTTTTGCAAGCTGATCTGCTGATCACCTAAGGGATGTCATCAGTTGCAGGGAATGAGAAGCTGCTCTGATTTTCACGCAGGAACTTTATCTGCAGTTCTCCAGATGAAGCCTTGTAGTCCTAGATTTAACAGAGCCAACAAGTGAAATCACAGTACAAGTTGCAGTCCACATCACATTCAGAGACAGCAATCAAAGTTGGAGGAAATGGAAAAACAAGATGTAGTAAACTAGTACATATATAGTTAATAGTATGCTGCCTCAGACCCCTGTCTTTTTCATGAATGCTAATGCAAAACTGTTGCAAAGTGAGTGACTACCAATTAGGACCAGCACTGAAGAAGAACCCATATATATATAAATATATAGTCTTATGATGTGATCAGTGACCTGAACTGCATGTTCTTTTGTTATTAATTACCTACAATACTGAGCTCTTACTGGATTACATAAACCAGTTATGCACTGAATGCAATATCGTCTCAGCTCAAAGTCATGATATGATCCGATATGTATTCAATGAGTTAAGCAGCTGTACCTGCCCATGACTGTAAAATCCTACCATCTTCACAAAAATGGTGGGAAGGACCCATCTTCAGGTGATGGATTTACCCACAGAACCTGGTCTTCCACATCAGGTCTGGTGGTGTGACTGAGAGCTATGCATATGTCTATCTATATAATATTATTTCAGTCAATGCTGTGAAATATATTGTCTCATCAGATCATATGTTATCTTGATAATAATATATAGCATTTCTAGTTCTATACCACAATGTCCATAACATGACTTAGCTCAAAGCACTCTACAAAAAAAACAGTAGTACACATTTACACTGTACAGGATGTCAGTAATCATATTAACACCACCCCCTCTTCCTCAAAGCACATACACCCTCCCCAACACATCTGTACACACACACACACACACACACACACACACACACACACACACACACACACACACACACACACACACACACACACACACACACACACACATTCATTCAATATTCAAACTGTGCGAAAAAGCTGCTTTACAAACCAAGAGAGAAGCTTTTTCTCAAAAGATGTGTTTTTAGATCTTTCTTGAAACAGGAGAGAGATGGAGAATTGTGGACAGTTACAAGTAGGAAGAGACTTTAGAGAGTTCCAGAGTTTAGCTGCTTGAAAGTGGAAAGATGTTTCCAGTTAATTTAGGGTTAGTTTGGGGGACTTTCAACATTTTTTTCACTGCTGGACTGAAGAGCTTGAAGCAGTTCTGAAAGGTATGGAGGAAGAGAATTATCAAAGTACCTGAAAGCTAGTGCGACAATTTTGTAGTGGATATGGGCATCAGCAGGGAGCCAGCAGAGTTTTTCCAAAAGGGCAGCAACATGGTCTGAATTTCGTTTGTGGAGGACAAGTCTGGCAGCATTGTTTTGAACTTTTTGTAGTCGGTTCAGTGAAGATGATGGAAGACCAGAGAGGGTAGAAGTGCAGTAGTCAAGCCTGGACAAGACAAGAGATAAGACTAACTGCATGCAATGAGTTTTAAAGCAGCTGCACATCACTCTGACTGACAAATCCTACCGTCTTCAGAAAAGTGGTGGGACATATCCTCAGGAGGGGGAGTTGGCCTTAATGCCTGGTCGTCCACATCAGGTTGCTGGTGGCGCGACTGGAAGCGGGGCTGGGGATAAGCGTTCATGTTGAGGACCACGTTACCCGGGAAATTCATTGCCCGTGTGCTGAGCTGACTGTTGAATATGTTTAGCTGGTTCAGCGGGTATTGTCCGGGACCTGCTGTAGGTTGGCCTGAAAGAGAAAATCTCACTACATCAGGAGGTGATGTTCATTCTTCTTTCGACTTCCTAAAACTGCATTCAAAATATCTATAGTTGCAGTTTTTACAGCACTGCTGCATTGCACAAATCACTTTATATATATATATATATAGAGAGAGAGAGAGAGAGAGAGAGAGAGAGAGAGAGAGAGAGAGAGAGAGAGAGAGAGAGAGAGAGAGAGAGAGAGATGCATACACAAGTAATACTGTTTGTTGGTGCTATGTTTCAGGTGAATCTGAACAAGCAGGCATAATGGTGTCTGTGGGAGTATGAGTGTGGGGGGTGGGGAGGCTGACTGTGTGTGTGTGTGTGAGAGAGAGAGAGAGAGAGAGAGAGAGAGAGAGAGAGAGAGAGAGAGAGAGAGAGAGAGAGAGAGAGAGAGAGAGAGAGAGAGTGGGAGAGACAGAGACAGACAGAGACAGAGACAAAGATAGACAACAGAGACAAAGATAGACAGACAGGCAGAGAGCGAGAGAGAGAGAAAGAGGTATAGAACACAAAAAATACTGTTGCACAACACTCACCCACCATTTCACATGTACATGTATATTGTCTCACCTGAGATATAGTGTTGTACTTACATTTACAAAGTTGTGCACGCACTGTGTCATGCATGCACCCTCTTGTACCTGTACACACCATGCTACACACACACACACACACACACACACACACACACACACACACACACACACACACACACACACACACATACACAGTGTGTGAGTAGGTGAGTGTGACGGTGTTACTGAAGTAGTGAATGTATGGCTGGGTGAGTGTGACACTCTGTGTGTGTGGGTGGGTGTAATATATATGTATGCAGGTATGGGTGGGGGAGTGTGACATGATGTAGGTGGATGAGACCACATGTGCATGCACAATGCATATGATATTTGAATATGTTGGTTAGGGCACTGTGGGTGCAACACTGTGCATGTATATGTTTGGGTGTAGCAGTATTATGTGGATGTGGCGTAACAGTGGGTGAGTGACACTGACAGGGTGTGTGCATGCAGAACTGAAAATGTGGGTATGACAATATGTGTGGGTGTGACAGTGGGTGGGTGTATGACAGGGTGAGTGTATGTGTGTGTGTAACATGGTGTGTACAGGTACAAGAGGGTGCATGCATGACACAGGGCATGCACAACTTTATAACTGTAACTTGTAAGTACAACACTATACATGTAGGTGTGAAATGGTGGGTGTTGTGCAACAGTATTTTTTGTGGGCATGGAACTGAAATTCTGCATGTGATTGTTCAGCATCACAGAATTATGACAGTATCAGCTTTTTGTACAGAAATCAACCCCTTCAACATCACAGAATTATGACAGTATCAGCTTTTTGTACAGAAATCAACCCCTTCAACATCACAGAATTATGACAGTATCAGCTTTTTGTACAGAAATCAACCCCTTCAACATCACAGAATTATGACAGTATCAGCTTTTTGTACAGAAATCAACCCCTTCAACACTCATACCTCTTCCTGCAGCTGAATCATTAAAACCTGGGTCTGATTCTGAATCACGTCCACCAGAGGCCATCTCATCTTCAACAGCCCTTCTGAGCTGGAATATATATGATATATATCTAGTTAACTGTCTACACTGAAAACTTGCATGCCACAACAGTCTCAGCTAACTGCACTAAGAATCATGTCTCAAGGCCTAGGGTCCTTTGTCAGTGGATAGTCACAGTGAAGATTCCAATGAAGACCGCAGGCAAAAAAGATGATGTGGATTGTGAAGTCTTGCCACCGTGAAAAAATCATTTTCAAGCATCCAACCAGACAAGGCTGGTAACTGTTGCAGTCCCTATGGTAAAATCACAGCTAACGTTATATATGCCCTTGCCATCATTTATCAATGTACCATACTGGAGTTAATGACAGACCTGGATCAGAAAGATAGTTTGTTGAGCTCTAAAAATTGAATTAAAGTTCAGTGACAGATCTGGGAGCTTCTGCCACTGATTTTGGTCCCAACCCCAAAAACAAAAATAAAAAACACTATAAAAAAGCTATTCACTTATGTTTCTAGAATCACATACAAACACAGTGAATCTGCTTGAGACTGACTGATTGATTGAACTTTATTTCTCAACGGTGAAGATATTAGCTCAAAGGCCGACTCACATATCTGCCGTTGCTACAATGCTACTAATAACCAAGACATTCACAGTGTAATATTATTACAGAAAGATATAGACAAATACAGCATCAGTAAAAATAAAAATAACAATTAATAAAATAATAATAATAACAACAACATATATAAAACCAGACAGCGATTGCAATGGAAATGAAAAAAATAGCAGTGAAAACAACTGGAGCAAAAAAGTCTAAAAATCAGTCACACACACACACACACACACACACACACACACACACACACACACACACACACACACACACACACTGGGTAATTTACAGAGAGCAGGGGAAGGGGAGGGATAAAATTAAACTTAAAAAACTGACAATAACAAGGAAAAAGAATGGAGAATAGCGCTATAAAGTATTAAAAGCGATCAACAACACTAACAACCATCATGTGCCCTACTTTGTGTCTGCCCCAGTATTTCTCTAGACTCAACAAAAGTCCTTCAGTCTCAGAAGAGAGTATTTATAACAATTAACAGTGTATTATATTTATAACCATAAACAAATTGGTAAGTAAGTAACTTGCATTTTTATGCCCAGTCAACCTGGACGGTTACTTATATCAGGAAGAAATAAACAAAGATCCATATATATATATATAAGTTTATAACTTGCATTTTTATGCCCAGTCAACCTGGACAGTTACTTATATCAGGGAGAAATAAACAAAGGTCCATATATATATATATATATATATATATATATATATATATATATCTGTGAATTATCATTATGGAAACAACAAAGTAACTCAGCATGCACTAAAAGTAAAACTGTAGTAAAGGTGTCAGTCTTCAAAATGTTTAACTTGAAGTTGAACTGTTGGAGCCGCCCTTCCCCTGCCCCCCCCCCCCCCCCCCTTAAAAAAATAATCCATGGACGCTTGCTAGGACTGGGGCAATGATTAATAGCACCAAAACTAGTGGCCATAATTATTTCCTGCTTTGTCTACCTGCTCGTCTTTAAGACAAAGAAACGAAAGTAGCTCCTAGGCTTAAACATCAATCAGTTGTAGTGTTATTAATGACATAAATCTTCTCACTTGATCGAAAACATGAAGGTCGTTAGTCATCAATCGGTCGACACTGTCGATGTGTCGAGATGTCGAGATGTCAAAATAAATACAGAGGGAAACCCCAAACAAGACGAACACGGCGATTCCTGAAAAAATAAGAAGCGACTTACGTCCCTTAGTATGGGCCCAGTCATGAATTATGTCCCTTATTTCACACGCCCCTTCGCTGTAGCACCAGCAAAATAAAACTAAAAGAGAAAATTGTATTGCTTGCTGCTCAGAGCAGTAGACAGTCCATAGTCTTTCATTGTGATAGCTCCTACAGTGCTTCGATTTAATTTATGACTAAAAACAGAAATCTTCATTTTTTTTACTTTTTTAAATCTCCGCCCTTCGCTTCGTTTTTTATTACTGAATTCCCTGAAATTAACTCGAACATGCGAGACTTACCCGGCTTTGGTAAGGTGATGCACTGTTCGCCATTTGGCCGATACATGTAGAACTGCGACAGTTATCAATGATAGATAGTGACGCATGCGCAGTCCTCACACTTCAGAAGGGATAATGCACACTAATTAAAGAGATTTCCTCTAGATACGATCATTGAGTTGAATGTGATACAAATATTTAAGGGAGGGAAGGGAGGGAATTGATAACTGTCGCAGTTCTACGTGTATCGGCCAAATGGCGAACAGCGCATCACCTTACCAAAGGTAAGTCTCGCATGTTCGAGTTAATTTGACCTCAACATGCCACTGCAACGTTATCAGTGATACTTCAGAGCAATTAGTGTGCATTATCCTTTACTGAAAAACAGATATCTACTCACATTATTTCTGCTGCCGGAAATAGGATTCCAAAATCGTCTGCCCCATGTTTGTTACTGGCTCCCGTTTGTAGAACCTGGTAAAAGTTGATGCTGAAGACCAACCAGCAGCTTTCACTAGAAGACAATGTATACAGGAAGACCTTTACTGGCGGCTGCAGCTGAGCGAGCGCTGCGGCGATGTGCACCAAACTGAGTGTCCACTCCCGCTTTATGCAACACGTCTCTAATCCACCTGGCAAGGGTATCCTTGCTGATGGGAAGATGAGGCTTAAGATAGCTGAGCAGGAGTTGAGTGTGTCCATCCCTGAACATTTTAGTTCGTCTGAGGTATTCTTTAATAACCTCCACAACACAAATGTTCTTATTTCTTGAAAATGATAAACGTTCGATGGGGCCAAATGTTTACCCTGCTTCGACTGTTTTAATAGGGACGTTATGTAAAATACACACTTGTTGTCTTCCAATTTCATACTCTTAACAGACAGCTTATGAATTGTTTGACATCGCTGGCCTGTTAAGGCCAACAGCATCACCAGCTCGTTGTGAGAGAGTTCCTTCAGCGTTAGTTTGTCATTAGAAGCGTAACACTCCAACAAATTTAGTACAGTATCTACATCCCAGGTATGGCTATATTCGGGTAGGACTGGTTTCAGTTTACACACCTTTCATAAAGCGTCTATCTTGTGCTGACCAAAGTCTACAACATCTGCAATGTTCAAATATGACGATAACGCAGACCTGGCGACACAGATGGCACTGTAGCCCAAGCCTGATTTATACAGGTGAGCTAAAAAGTTCACAGCTTCACTTATAGACGGCGATATGGGATCAATGTGTCTGCTGTGCGCATACCTGCGCCACTTTGTCACATAGCAAGCATATCTCTTTTGGGTTTCGGTTCTCCAGGATGTCTGTCGCTTGTTTCGAAAACCCTGTGTGCCTGAAGCGACTCCTGATAGTTCGCAGATAATTAGTCTCAGTTTTTGAAGTCGATGTTCCTCTGCTGGGCTTTGTGGTAGACTTAACAGATTCTTCCTCGCTGACACTGGCACTGGGTAGTTTATTAGCATCTTTGCTATCAGTGAAAACCATGGTTGATTTGGCCAGTCTGGTACCACTACGACACCTTTTGCTCTGTCTCTGCAAATGTTTTGCAACACTTTAGGAATGACACAAAATGGTGGAAAAGCATAAAATCTTGTATCATGCCAGCTCAACTGAAGTGAAAGCATCACTGACTGAACCGCTTTTGCTCCGGGGTCAGATTTGAAAGAAACATAGCTGCTGAGTTGGAATTCGAGAAGCAAAGAGATCCAGATCAGGATTAACACCAAGTATCTGTAGTGCTTGTTGCAATAGCTCCGTGTTTAGTTTCCATTCAGTGTCATGGTTTATTTTCCTAGATTCGAGATCCGCATCAACGCGTTCTCTCTACCTGCAGCCGATAACCAGACTCCCTTTTCAATACAGAAATCCCAAATTTGGTTTGGTTATCATGTTACAGTGTTTTGAGTGACTGGTACCCACTGATTTTGTTAACACAGGCCACAGCTGTTGTATTGTCCATCACTCATCCTAACATGGCGGCATGTACTGGGTAACAGTGACTGCAACCCAAACAAACCAGCTTTGAGCTCAAGCGCATTAATGCTCATGCCTGTTTCTGTGACAAGCCAGTGGCCTCCTGTTTGTCCCACGTCACATGAAGCTCCCCAACCTAACAAAGATGCATCCGAAAAAAATGATGAAATCAGGCTCCCCGTGTACTCTGAGCATCAGTGTCATTGCTTGCTGAATTAATGTTCTCCTTCCACCAGGAGATTTCAGCCAAAGCCATTTCCGACAGCTGAATGTTTGCATCAAAACTTCCTTTACTCATTTTTAGCCCTTCAATTTTATCATTTTCCATATTCCTGTACCATAATGGACCGTATTTTACACCTAGGAAGCTTGCAACTATTTGCCCTATGAACTTGGCGAGGACTGAAGCGAATGGAACAAGAGCTCAGTGTAAGTAAGGATGCAGCTGTGTTGAAGATTTTTTTTCTTTTTTCTCTCTCATAAGAGTGACGGTCATGTCTACTGAATTTATTTCAAATCCCAAGTAGGTGATCACATGAATAGGAGCTAGAACCGATTTTTCAGGATGAATAACAAATCCTAACTTCTCAAACAAACACAGTGATGCTTTCACATTCCTGAACACACTCGAGTTCCGAGTCACCCATCAATACAGTGTCGTCAATGAAGATGGTGGAGATGAAACCCCATCTATGAAGCTGAGCCATTACTGGCTTAAGCAGTTGGTAAACAACCTTGGGCAGCAGGCCAGACCACTGATTAGGAAAAGCGGTATACTTGTACAACTACCCTTTCCACTCAAATTTCAAAAATTTCTGAGATTTTTCAGTCATGTGCACTGAGTAGTAGGCATCCCGTAGGTCTAATGAACAGGGGGAAAAAGACAGTTTGGTGATACAAGTGTTAAGTGTTTCCATTTTAACTTAAATGAAAGTCTTCAACACTAACATTAAACTTTTTCAGGTTCAGTATCACCCTGACCCTGCTGTCCTTTTTTGGTCTAATAAAAACAGGGGAGACTGAATTCACCCTCTGTGTGATCGCAGGGAACGATGACACCCTTTCTCAGCAGTTCTTCAATTTCTACATCAGTGGCCTGTGACTGTTCACGGGAGAAATGAGCTTGATGGATTTGACCTGATCCGCATCAGTTCATCGAGTAACTGTATGTCAACACCTACAACCATCTTCAGAATTTCCTCCTCATAGGTTATTATTTCCTGCCACTGTGGTAAACAGTGCTAAATTTGGCCTACTGCGCCGAATTTAGATGACCTATCAGTTAGTCTCGTTTTGATGGCCTCAGTGTTGCCGTAAAAATCGCTTACCTCATTAATTAAATTCTCTGGCGAAACTGCCTCTTCCTGGGATGCAGGCACTACTGCCTCCGGTGTTTCCCAAACCCTCTCTGGAATGTTGCTTGTTTCGCACCCCGCCCCCTCTGGCCGGCTGTGACACCCTTTGAACGGAGTGCCGCTTTGACCTAAAAAAGGCCTGCCGTATGGTTGTCTTTTGTAGGGGTGATGGCGTTGGCCGCTCGTGCTGGGTGTGCTTTTGTTGCTGTGCTTATGAGCCTCTCGGGCTGATTTGGTGGCCTTTCCAACATCCCCACTAAACAGTTTGTCTTTCACAGGAAGATCTTCGTTTTGACAAATGGAAGCAATATCTTTCGGGAGCGCTGACTGAATCAAAAATTGTCTGCAGAGACTGATTTCCTGTTGTGCCATTCCAAGAACAGCAATCGCATCTCCCAAAGACGCGAGCGTCTGGTTTGCTCTGGTCAGCGCCCGTTCTGAAGCACTAGCCGCGTGGTCGCCGCCCGCTGCGTGTGCTGTGCCATCGCTGATTTGATGACCTGCGAGGTCAGCTGCATATTCGGGAAGGGAATTTGTTTCCACGAGCAGACACGAGGTTGCGGCAGACAGCAGAGTCGTTTGCACGTTGACTAATAGTCCATGGGCCAGGTATCAACCCCCCCCCCCCCCCCCCCCCCGGGAATTTTCAGTGGAGACAATGATTTTTGGATAGCTCAGTATGTGTCTTTTCAATATCTGCTTGTCTGCAAGATGAACTACTCTGCTTTTAGGGATTATCTGAGATGGTACATAGCAGCTTAATGGCTATTAAAATGGGCGTGTCCCCTACAAATCCCAAACAACAGGCAGCTATACCATTCTTTGGACACAGAGAAATACTGCACATGCTGGTATCAATGGGTAGCACTGCTCTTGCGGCTGCTGTTGTCTTACCCAGGTATGGTGGCCTGAATTACGCGTGTGGGATTAATGAAGATTGAAAAAGAAAAAAATGTCACGTTGCATAATTTTGTACAGTGCTCGTGTAAAAATATTGAACAAAAGTGCTTCATTTACCACCAAATGTATCTTGGCGACTGAGAGAGTCAGAGAGAATGTTTAACACCTGCATTAATGGATGACATCACGGAATAGAATATACTCAAGTTCAAAAGTTAAGCAACCTTTTACAAAAATGCACATATGTTCAAATCTCAATAAACTACTTCCACAAAACTGCTACAGGCCGTGCTGTCTTGGTCGCTGGTCTACCTCCATTTAACCTGAAATCAGTTTGGCCCCATGGAAGATAGGCGAGAAACATGCCCGATGCCGAGTGTACGGGGGCGGGGATAGCTCAGTGGTTAGAGCGCTGGACTCGCGATCGAAGGGTCGCAGATTCTAATCCCTGAAGGAGCGGCGGGAGAATTTTCTTCCCCAGATTCAACTTTCTGTGCTGACTGACTCTTATTTCGGTATCTGTTCTACCCCCGTGTTACCGCAGTAGGACGTAAAAGATCCCGGCCATTCTGCCAAAAGTGCAGGTGGCAGGTTACAGCTAAATATGCATACACCTTACGTACGTGGCTTTGCATGAGGTGACATGGTACATGGCTGTATGGTGTACACAGAACGCGCTGAAGTGGCAGCAGATTCATTTGGCACCAGCAATGCCAGCGCTGTAAGTACACCACTTTGGTGGATATTCAAAAACACGCTATAAAAAGCTATTCACTCATGTAGAACCACATGCGAGCGCAGTGAGTCTGCTTGAAAGCGGAGAACAGCGCTATATAAAAGCGATCAATAACAATAATAATGTAAAACTTACCAGCTTTGCCTTTGTTATGTCTCAGTAAAACAGTTTAGGTTTAGGAGCCTGATGCCACCGGATCGCATCTCTGGTTTGGCTTAAATCAGCATGCTGGACAGTTTCATGTATCAGCTTGCAGTCAGCAGGCTCTTTGCTATTATGCCAAGAAAACAGACGAACAACTAGGAAATGTCAAAGATATTCACCAAAGTGAATTGACAAATCATTACTGACTTTCTAAAATTGTTATCTGACTTTGATATATATAAAAAAATATATTAAAAAAAAAAAAAAAAACGGAAAAAAACCCGCATTACTCTCTTTATTTCTTACTGCCTAACATTATAGCTTGGGTGTGTTTTTCCCAGCCAAAGATACCAAAGCCAGTGCCATAGAAGGTTGCCAAACCTGAATGTCCCTTACTTTGAATGTCACTGAATGCATGTCCAGCTTAGACATACATGTCAGCCTCAAACCTGAAGCCATCAAGATTCTCAAGCTCTGTGTATTCTTGATAGTTATCTTCCTTTTGGGGTTGCTCCACCTGGATTTCAACACCAGGTCTTGTGGCATGAAAAAACAATCTGTCCCGTATACCTCCCACTTTTCCATTCACAGTATGCAAGCCATGGCCATCTGCTCGAGGAATAGTTTTAGTTGCCTTAACAAGTTAACTGTGGAATATCAAGAGTGCTTGAAAGCTGGCCCTTTCGATGTGCATTATCAATGCATCTCTGCATGGTGGCATTGTGACTGTTTAACAAGGATGAGGTGTGTTGACACATTTCGTTGACATCTATCACTTATTTACCTCTACAGAGAAGATGCATGGAATGTTCCAGTTTTATAATTTTTCCTTAATGTGGTAATCTCTTTATCTCTAAACGATTCTGCCCATAACATACTGAACGATGTACTGAAAATAATGTTTATATGGTCTTGTTGGAAGCTTGCTCTTCAATGGTTTTAGTGTCTTTGATGGTTTCCTCGGGTCTGTCATCCTCTCGAGTGTAATCTCTCCGACAGGTGGCATGGTATTTAGCTTCTCCTCAGCTGTTTTTGACATGCATTTGACTAATGTTTTCAACATGTTGTTTTCTTGTATTCAAGTCTTTTCACAAACAAGACATCTGTCACTGGGCAACAGCTAGCATTGTGGTTGCTGACGGATTTGCTGTTCTCGCTTTTTGGAGGATCTTACATCACTCCCTTCCGATGGGTTCTTTTGTTTTAAAATAATTCTGCAGTCATTCATAAAGTAGCACAATGTGTGATTCCCATGCAGATTCGGTATATACTCATATATTTCATCCACCATATCAGGACTGGACCATTGCACATGTTTAAGTTATTTAGTTCTTGGATTTGTATATCTCATCAACCGCACAAGGTCACTTCAGGACAAATCACAGTCACAGTTTCTTACGAGCAAAAAGCTGGCTCATTGTTCTACACAGAACACAATCAATAGCAAACATCCCAGCCAAAACAGTCAATAGAACAATTGATCAGATCACAGGTATGTCTAAATCACCTTTTTGAGGCACAGTAACACACGTTTTGGTGCCTATTTATATTCTGCAGGCATTCAACATGAGAACCTGCTTAAATCAATTGACTATGAGCAGTGTGACCTATTTTAACTCGGGAATTCGCTTCAGCCAAGACTAACGCAATTGAAAAGTATGGAGAGGATTTGGAAAAAATGAAGGTGAATGGACCGGGGAAGCGGAAATTAGGACAAGGAAGAAATTATGGCACTGACTAAGCATATTTGGCTATATTCTGACCTATTCCATGCTTTTTAGGGAAAACATTCGTCAGCTCTGGGGTTTTAACAGAGGGGACCTTAATACTTCTGCGTCCGCAGTGCCCAATAACAAGGACACATTTAAGACAAAGAGAAACGGAAAGCTACAACATATTAAACTGTTCAAACAATAAAACGATATATGGAAATGGCCTTTTTTGTCATAATAAATGAGTTGCTAAGAGACAAGGTCATTGCAATTTGGAATTCCATATAGCGCATTTATTAGAACCAGCACCACAGACACAAACAGCAACAGCTCACTTCTGTGTACTTTGATGGTCAAGGTACCCAGAAATTACCATGTGGTAAAATCCCCCCACAGGCTAGCTCATGATCTTCCATCAGATTTCTTTGTTGTTCTGTCAATGTAACCCTTATCAGTTAGTTCACTGTTAAGGGTGGGTGGAGACACATCAGGGCAATTCTCTGGGACTGGGTATTTGTCCATTTTACTTTTCAATTTAGACTCTGGCATTTTCTGACGGAACCTGCTTTTGCTTATCTCAGCCAGCTTTTCATTTATGGTGGGCCCCACCACAAGCTCTTGTTCAAGATCGGCAGCCAGCAGTGTTAGCATATATATCCACCTTCAAACCACTCTCTTTGGTTTGGGGAATGGCCACACAAAATTCACTGTCAGTGTCAGGGTTCACTTCACCACTGTGAGATTTCTCGCCCCTGGCAGAGTTCACAGTCAGTTCTAGAGCTTTGTTTAGCCCGCCCCTGGCAGGGCTGTCGCCTACAGATTCATTCTCTGATTCTGCAGCCACTGTCTGGTCATGCTCTGCTTCCCATTTCTGGAATTTGTTCATGATGGCCCCCATCATTTGGTGCATCTGTTCTGCCATCGTCAAATGCATGTCCATGTTTTCCATAGGCTGGGAAAAGAAGTGCCAGCTACTGGCTCTTCATCCTGTCCAGCTTCTGTGGCCATGATGGCTGGTGCCAGACACGAGGGTCACAATAAAATCCAAGAAAAAAGTAACGTTACCTTGTTCATCCACAAAGAAACCAGTTAAAAGGGTTATGCACAGTTGGAATCCAATTTGAATAAGTGATTATAACACAGTTTATAATGATATACCACCAGTAATACGTAATAAATCCGAGGAAAGTGATAATCTTCAGTGCGAGGAAAGAACATGCGAACACAAGTGAGGATTGCGCATGCGTCACTGTCTATCATTGATAATGTTGCAGTGGCATGTTGAGGTCAAATTTTCCGATCCAAGGTTTACTATAACTCAGCCAGCATCGCCAACAGCATCTATGTATCTGTGTTATGCGTTTTTGAGTAACTTCATTGAGAGCGTTGATCTGACTGAACACCTCTTGCAAGGAAAACACTTTCTGTGCCATGCTCTTGTCTCCGCCATGCACTTGAAAATCACACCTCCAAGAATAAAGAATAGAAATTTATGGACAAACTGCATATGATTTGAAAGGGAAATATCACTCTTTCCAGTGGTGTTCATCGTTTGACTTGAATGCAATGATGCTGTCCATTTAGCTGTTAGTAAAGTTTGTTCTGACAAGTGGATTCATCACAGCATTGAGGAGTTACTGAGTAACATACTAACAACACTTTACTGACAGGTAGGTTTGTCAGAGGCAGTCAAAAGGTCAAGACTCTTGTCACTGTTGACAACATTTGCACCTGATACCAGAGGCAGCTAATTAAGACTCCTGTCATCATTGACAACATTTGTGTCTGGTATCAAAGAGGCAGTGCCTTTAACACAGGCAGCTAATTAAGACTCCTGTCATTGTTACGTGCTGCCACTCCTGCCAACTGCTCCTCTCAAAAGTCAGAAAGAAAAATGAATATCAATAAAATCAAGGAATGGTTTTAAAACAAAATCCTTGATCCTATGTTTATATATCAATTTCAGTCCCTTCTACCTACATGTTGGAGAAAACATACTTTGAGAAAGATAAATCTGTAACGTTTTTATTTTTTATTTTTACTGTAACACTAACACTTTAACAGTGTAAGTGTAATAATAATATAAATCAACTAAGCACACGCACACATACACACACACACATAGCACATTTCAATAATGTTTTCAAAAGCACACATACAAGTACCAAAATATTTTAAAAACACAATTAACACAATCAGCATAATCCAATAAGACAGTCAATCCATTATCAGGGACAATGGCAAGTGTCCCTCTAAAACAGAAAAAGAACACAGACAGTTGCTCCTTAAAAATCAGAAAACAAACAACTTTCATGATTGCATTAATGTCTCCCAGTCTTACTGTAATAACGAACAAATAATAATACTAACAGGCAATTTAAAGAGTGCTTTCGGAGTCTCAAAGCACTTTACAACTTAGTTAAAGAAAAACAGGAAACATGCAAATTCTCACGTACAAATCAATGGTACATAAACAAATGGAAAACATTCATAGACATAATCATACAAAGCATAGTTACACACACACACACAACATTGTGCAAGCACCCCCACCCTCCACCCCCTCCACTGCCACACACTAACAGGATTAGGCACACGTGCACACAGTGCCAAGTAAAAATAAGAACAGGCATTTTAAGACTGCCTGGTGGATTCAGTTCCACTGAATTCAGGATTAGAGAATGAATGTGATAACATCTGTCACTATGAGAAAGAAGAAGGAAAGTTAGGAAAAGATTTCAACATCCTGTAAATTGTGCAGGGTCACCTCAAGATGAGAGAAGAAAAAGAATAGTGAGTTAACATCCAATAAACTGCAAAGGTTCACATCAGGATGGGAGAGGAAGAAGGAGAAAAAGCAGAATTACAAGAGGGAGTCAGTAATGCATTTTAGCATTCTGTCAACAGCAAAGGTTCACATCAGGATGGGAGAAGAAGGGGAAAAAGAAAAAGAAGAGTGAGTTAGCAACTATATTATAACATCCTATTCAACTGCACATAAAAAAAGGAGAAAATACAGCAAAACCCCTGATGAAAGACTACTGTTGAC
>OY757555.1:6347712-6370896 GCA_963584105.1 Alviniconcha strummeri | reverse complement strand
GGCTCCTCATTCACCCCCACACCCCACTCTGACATACATACAACCCTTTCTGTTGCTGTTGCTATCCAAGCAAGCTGGTGGTATAAGAGGCATCGTGCTTGTGCCACTCATACAGACACCCAGCCATGTCCATTGTCATTAGGCATTGGAGTCCTGCCTCTTGAGGTCCACAGAGGGTGACATCAGTGTTCATTGTTCATTTTTTCCTCTCTCTTTCATACAGAACAGAACATCCTTCAGCACAGTACCCTCCTCCAGTCCTTCCAAAGGACATTTTTGTGTGTGTGGATGTTCAAGTGGTGGTCCTTGAGTTAAAGACTGCACTGGGAATTTTACAGCACAGCGGAGCAATGAATTTACTTGATTTCAAACCACTGACAGAAGAACATGCTGTTGTTTGCTCTGATTGTAAGTATTCCTGTGAACGCATGAAGCTATGAGTCTAAAATTTGGCACTAAGAGTCCTCACACCACGTCTTTCAACAATAATATTCCTCCTAAGAGTCCTCACACCACGTCTTTCAACAATAATATTCCTCACACCTGAAAATGTAGTTCTGTGATTATGCTGGCTAAAGAAACATCAATTCAAAGAAGTCTGAAGCATGGTTGACATATTTGTGGCATGTCAGTTGTCATCTGAAAATAGAACACCAAATGCTATGCAGAAACAGCACTGATATATTGGGAAAGGGGTGGGGTGGGGGAACAAGAAAGATATATGAACAAAAGCATGTCAACTTTCAGTCACCATCATTTCATGTCCTTATTTTGCTAGAGGTCTATACAGAGTAAGGTCATTTTGACTGTAGCACCCTTCTGTCAAGTTGCATCAGTATCACGTGTTTTATGGAACCCCCAAGACATCCATAGCTGTTTATTTCCCTGACTATATCTGCGTACTTTTGGATAACTCCGCCTTTCCTTACTGGGAAACATCACTTGAGGGTACCTCTCAAAAGTTGCACTTTTAAACATGAGCCCAACATATTACTGCTATAGCTGCTTCTGCAGCATACTGTGCAGCACATAATTTGTCCTTGTATCAGTCTGAGAGACTTGAGGGCTTTGGCCACGGTTGGTCTGAAAAAGAGAATCTGGATCATGTCCTGAGATCACTCAGTGCAGTGTATAGATGAAAAGAACTTCTTCAGTTCCAAGGCAGGTTTCTGAAGTTTGCTTTCACTCAGCACCTTAATGAGGTCACGAACTCTAACCTCTGGGTGACGACGTTTCCACGTCAACAGGAGCTGGTAGATGAACTCCCGAACATTGTCATGATAATTCTCTTCCAGCCGGGTAACTGAGGGAGGGTCTAATTTGAGTTTCCTAGCTGCACACATTGAAAAATACAATATACAACAGGCCCTTTCCATAGAAAACAAACAAAGACATGAAAGATGGAAATGAGAGAGAGAGAGAGAGAGAGAGAGAGAGAGAGAGAGAGAGAGAGAGAGAGAGAGAGAAAGAGATGAAGTGCATTTCTGATTCATGTGTTCCTTTACAAAAAGGACACTCTAGATTTACTGGCACTTTGGAATGCCTAAACTGATAGGATCTCAATGCTGACACCCCCTGTCTGATTCTGGTTTGGGCTTTTCTAATGACAGGATTGTTAGTAGTTGCTAAATATGGTGTGGGCTCATGTAGCTGTTTGAAAGAAGAATAAAACATGTTTGGTCATTCACATAATGCTGCTGTTCCAGTCTATGAAGGTGCAATCTATCGGCCTCTGTTTAAACACACGCAAGAAATGAAAAATGTTTATACACTTTGATTCTCCCATACATGACCAAAACTGTATCTGTAAAGTGTAAAAAAACAGAAACCCAACTGTTTTTATCCTTACACTGGCAGTGCAAAATACACATTATTTTATAACCAAGAGCTTTGAATATTTTTTACCTTTTGTCATTCTTGTAACTTTAAGCCAGTATTTAATGCACTTGGCATATGTTTGTACATACAGTGGGTATCTAGAGGCTACTGCTGAGTATAAGTTTACAAGGCATTAGAGAGAGAGAGAGAGAAAGACCAGGACAGCCACCAAGAGAGACACAGGTAGAGACATAAATGATGATCATAGATGGTGTCAGTGATGACTGTCCATCAACACTGACTGTCCACTGCCTGCCAAAACAATTCATGCACAGCATGCTGATGGCATACGATGATTGCTATAATTTTAAATAAAAAAATAAAAAAGTAAAGAACATAGCTTTTAACTCTTTTAATAACAATAATAATAACACACACACACACACACATACACACACACACACACACACACACACACACACACACACACACACACACACACACACACAGAAAAAGAATCCATGTCACCATTTTGGTCCAACCTCTTGGCTGGAAGCAACAGTTTGTAAACTTCACAGACATGCACATGTATCTGACTCACCAAGCCTCCTCCAGTTTGAGGTCTCTTCGCAGGAGTTTGCCACATAGCTGAGATACTTCTCTTCAATCACTCGAGCCAACTCTGAAAAAAGAAGAAGAAAAAGGAAGTGAGTGTATGTATAATGATCCAAGTCAGGCTGTCTAATCAGACACCAGGCAGACAAGTCAGACTGAGATTCATAAATCTGCCTGTCAGTACAAAATGTGACTGGACATCCTGTTAGCTGCACAGGGTCACCTCAGGATGAACAGAAACTACCATTAAGTCAAGGCATTTTTTTCTTTGATACTTACTATGCATCTAAAATTCTAAGTCAGATCTACCAACTCTGTCAAAACGCAAATAAGAACTGAGAAATCCAACAACAGGCCAGAAAGGTGACACTCCTTAGTCCCTAATCAAGAAATTGGAAACCCTACATAACACTAAAGCCCAAGCCAACTGATTCATCAGCCACCATTCTGTGTTCTGCTATCAGGGCAAAACAAGCAATTATGGCAGTAAGAACATGACTGGTATGGTATGTAAAGAAAAACAAACACAGTTCATCCATGTCCCTACCCTTATCACATCATATGATGCCCATGGCAAAGTGTTTCCCATCTGTCAGACAGACTGACACACACGTACATCATGAATGTATAGACCTATACTGTATATTTATGCACTGTGTGTAACTACTCTCTGGGTTTCCCCCAACACAGATAAAACTACTGAAGTCTTTTTTACAATGTACTGCCTGTCAGTATTCTAGAACTTTGTACCCATGACTGATTATATATAGTACATATAAATATATAGTCTATGATGTGAGCAACGACCTGAACTGCATGATCTTTGGTTATTAATACCTAAAATATTGAGCTCTTACTGGATTACATAAACCAGTTATGCACTGAATGCAATATCGTCTCAGCTCAGAGTCATGATATGATCTGATATGTATTCAATGAGTTAAGCAGCTGTACCTGCCCATGACTGTAAAATCCTACCATCTTCACAAAAATGGTGGGAAGGACCAATCTTCAGGTGAAGGATTTACCCACGAAACCTGGTCTTCCACATCAGGTTTGGTGGTGTGACTGAGAGCTGATGCATGTATCTATCTATATATAAAATTATTTCAGTCAGTGCTATGAAATATATTGTCTCATCAGATCACATGATATCTTAATAATAATGTATAGCACTTCTAGTTCTATACCACAATGTCCATAACATGACTTAGCTCAAAGTGCTCTACAAAAAAATAGTAGTACCCATTTACACTGTACAGGACATCAGTAAGCATATTAACACCACCTCCTTTTCATCAAAGCATGTACACCCTCCCCAACACATATGTACATGCACACACACACACACACACACACACACACACACACACACACACACACACACACACACAGCCATTCAATGGTCAAACTGTGCAGAAAAGCTGCTTTACAAACCAAGAGAGAAGCTTTTTCTCAAAAGATGTGTTTTTAGATCTTTCTTGAAACAGGAGAGAGATGGAGAATTGTGGACAGTTACAAGTAGGAACAGAGTTCCTGAGTTTAGCTGCTTGAAAGTGGAAAGATGTTTCCAGCTAATTTAGGGTTAGACTGGAGGACTTGCAACTTTTTTTTCACTGCTGGACTGAAGAGCCTGAGAGCTTGTGAGCTTGAAGCAGTTCTGAAAGGTATGGAGGGAGAGAATTCTCAAAGCAAGTGAAAGCTAGTGTGACAATTCTGTAGTGGATATGGGCATCAGCAAGGAGCCAGCAGAGTTTTTCCAGAAGGGGAGCAACATGGTCTGATATTCGTTTGTGGAGGACAAGTCTGGCAGCATTGTTTTGAACTTTTCATAGTCGGTTCAGTGAAGATGATGGAAGGCCAGAGAGGGTAGAAGTGCAGTAGTCAAGCCTGGACAAGACAAGAGATAAGACTAACTGCATGCAATGAGTTTTAAAGCAGCTGCACATCACTCTGACTGACAAATCCTACCGTCTTCAGAAAAGTGGTGGGACATATCCTCAGGAGGGGGAGTCGGCCATAATGCCTGGTCATCCACATCGGGTCGCTGGTGGCGCGACTGGAAGCGGGGCTGGGGATAAGCGTTCATGTTGAGGACCACGTTACCCGGGAAATTCAGTGCCCGTGTGCTGAGCTGACTGTTGAATATGTTTAGCTGGTTCAGCGGGTATTGTCCGGGACCTGCTGTAGGTTGGCCTGAAAGAGAAAATCTCACTACATCAGGAGGTGATGTTCATTCTTCTTTCAACTTCCTAAAACTGCATTCAAAATATCAATGGTTGCAGTTTTTACAGCACTGCTGCATTGCACAAATCACATATACATATATATGCAGACACAAGTAATACTGTTTGTTGTTGCTGTTTCAGGTAAACCTGAACAAGTGAGCATGATGGTGTCTGTGGGAGTATGAGTGTGGGGGTTGGGGAGGCTGACTCGATGTGTGCATGTGTGTGTGTGTGTGTGTATGTGAGTGAGACAGACAGACAGACAGACAGACAGACAGACAGAGACAAAGATAGAGACAGAGAGCGAGCGAGAGAGAGAGAGAGACACACACACACACACGCACGCACGCACGCACTCACACACACACACACACACACACACATACATGTGTGTGTGAGTAGGTGAGTGTGACAGTGATGTATGGGTGGGTGAGTGTGACACTGTGTGTGAGTGTGTGGGTGTGTGTAATATATATATGCAGGTATGGGCGGGGGAGTGTGACATGATGTAGGTGGATGAGACCACATGTGCATGCACAGTGCATGTGATATTTGAATATGTGGGTTAGGGCACTGTGGGTGCAACACTGCATGTATGTGTTTGGGTGTAGCAATTTTATGTGGATTTGGTGTAACAGTGGGTGGGTGACAGTGTGCGTGTATGCAGAACTGAAAATGTGGGTATGACACAATATGTGTGGGTGTGACAGTGGGTGGGTGTATGACAGTGTGAGTGTATATGTGTGTGTGTGTAACATGGTGTGTACAGGTACAAGAGGGTGCATGCATGACACAGTGCATGCACAACTTTGTAAATGTAAGTATGACACTATATATTAGGTGTGACACTATACATGTAGGTGTGAAATGGTGGGTGAGTGTTGTGCAACAGTATTTTGGGGGGCATGGAACTGAAATTCTGCATGTGATTGTTCAGCATCACAGTATCAGCTTTTCGTACAGAAATCAACCCCTTCAACATTCATACCTCTTCCTGTAGATGAATCATTAAAACCTGGGTCTGATTCATCACGTCCACCAGAGGCCATCTCATCTTCAACAGCCCTTCTGAGCTGGAATATATATATATATCTAGTTAACTGTCTACACTGCAAACTCGCATGCCACAACAGTCTCAGCTAACTGCACTAAGAATCATGTCTCAAGGCCTAGGGTCCTTTGTCAGTGGATAGTCACAGTGAAGATTCCAGTGAAGACCGCAGGCAAAAAAGATGATGTGGATTGTGAAGTCTTGCCACTGTGAAGTTGTTCTCAATGCTTTTTTGTTGTTGTTGAACTTCAAGACAGTGTCAAAGATTTAGATATCACCTACAGAGGGAAGAAAAAATAAAATAAAGCAGAGTTAGTCACTGTTTCAATCATTTAGTGATTTACATATATATATTATTATAAATAAAATACAATATTCTTTAATCTTCAAATTCAAACTGTCACTCAGTAATGATCAATATTTGACTTTCATGTGTGTCATGAACAGATGTAGTAGATATTAGACTTATGAAGGGGGAGACAAAGAGGACTTTAAAATCACTTTCAAGCATCCAACCAGACAAGGCTGGTTACTGTTGCAGTCCCTAGGGTAAAATCACAGCTAACATTATATATCTATGCTCTTGCCATCATTCATCAATGTACCATACTAGAGTTAATGACAGACCTGGATCAGAAAGATAATTTGTTGAGTTCCAATTTGACTTAAAGTTCAGTGACAGATCTGGGAGCTTCTGCCACTGATTTTGGTCCCAACCCAAGTGAGAGAGTCTGTGGCATGGAGCCAGGCTTGAGAATGAGATCATTTGCTTTTGAAACCCAAGGTAAACATGATTAAGCATGGTCACCATACAGGCCAGGGGAGTGGGTATAGCTCAGTGGTTACAGTGCTGGATTCATGATAGAAAGGTCATGGGTTCAAATCCCTGCAGGAGCAGCAGGAACATTTTCTTCTCCGGGATCAACTTTCTGTGCTGATTCTTATTTCAGCATCCATTCCACCCCTGTGTTAGTGCAGTAGCATGTAAAACTAAAACATCCCAGTCATTCTGCCAAAAGTGCAGGTGGCAGGTTACAGCTTAACAGGCATGTGCCTTATGCATACCATGGCTTTGCATGATGTGACATGGTACATGGTTGTATTGTGTACACAGATGACAGAACACATTGAGATGGCAGCAGTTTCATGTAGTGCTGTAACTTGTACACCACTTTGGTGGATATTAAATTATTATTTTTTTATAAAAAAACTATTCACTTATGTTTCTAGAATCACATACAAGCACAGTGAGTCTGCCTGAGAATGGAGAATAGCGCTATAAAGTATTAAAAGTGATCAACAACACTAACAACCACCATGAGCCCTACTTTGTGTCTGCCCCAGTATTTCTCTAGACTCTATAAAAGTCCTTCAGTCTCAGAAGAGACTATAGTATTTATAACAATTAACAGTGTATTAAACTATTATATATAACTATAAACAAACTGGTAAGTAAGTAACTTGCATTTTTATGCCCAGTCAACCTGGACAGTTACTTATATCACTTTTATCAAGGAGAAATAAACAAAGGTCCCCATATATATATATATATATATATATATATATATCTCAGTGAATTATAATTATGGAAACAACAAAGTAACTCAGCATGCACTAAAACTGTAGTAAAAGTGTCAGTCTTCAAAATGTTTAACTTGAGTTGAAGTTGAACTGTTGGAGAAGAAACTTGTGAATCAATCTCCCTTCGCTGTTCACTCCTCTGTTCCAGTTATTATGCCGCCCCTTCCCCCCCCCCCCCCCCCCTTAAAAAAATAATCCATGGACGCTTGCTAGGGCTGGGGCAATGTCCCAATGATTAATACCTGGCACCAAAACCAGTGGCCATAATTATTTCCTGCTTTATCTACCTGCTCGTCTTTAAGACAAAGAAACGAAAGTAGCTCCTAGGCTTAATCATCAATCAGTTGTAGTGCTGTTAATGACATAAATCTTCTCACTTGATCAAAAACATGAAGGTGGTTAGTCATCAATCGGTCGACACTGTCGATGTGTCGAGATGTCAAAATAAATACAAAGGGAAACCCCAAACAAGTCGAACATGGCGATTCCTGAAAAAATAAGAAGCGACTTACGTCCCTTAGTATGGGCCCAGTCATGAATTATGTCCCTTATTTCATACGCCCCTTCGCTGTAGCACCAGCAAAATAAAACTAAAAGAGAAAATTTTACTGCTTGCTGCTCAGAGTAGTAGACAGTCCATAGTCTTTCATTGTGATAGCTCCTACAATGCTTCGATTTAATTTATAACTAAAAACATAAATCTTCATTTTTTATTTTATTTTTATTTTTTTCCCTTCGTTTTTTATTAATTTCCTGAAATCTTCCGATCCAAGGTTTACTGTAACTCAGTCAGCATGGCCGACGGCATCTATGAATCTGTGTTATGCGTCAAAAATGAAGTGTTTGTGTATAAAATTCCTCCTCGTCCGTCCAACAGAGGATACAGGTAATGTAAATGGCCAATCATAATTCCATTGTATAAGTGTTTAGCGACTGATTGTTTGTTTTCTTTAATGATTTGTTAATTTATTCGGCTGTGGAGTAACCGCAAAGAAGGGGGTGTGCTGTAGACCTGTGTTTTAAATCTCAGAGCTCCAAGCCGGCAGTGGCAGTAAAGTTGTGGTCCCATTGTGCAAGAGAAAATACCAATAGCGTGTTGGAACCAAAGCCCATAATGGTAACTACAACAGCGAAGTTATCTTCCCAGCGTGTGAATTGAGTCAGACGTTGGGATGAAGCTCACCCCCCTGCCTTTTTTTCTTCTTTTTTCCTTTTTTTTTTTTTTTTTTTCTTTCTTTCATTTTTTCATTTTTTTTTCATAAACCGACGTCCCCCATGTACATGTATCCCTGTGACGCATGCAGATTATATGTAAATGCTAATAGTTTTATACTTCTTTGTCCAGTTCATCAATATTTTGAAGTCTTAGAGTTTTTAGACACTTCCAGAAGTTCCACTACGTCAGTACATGCTGGATTAATTTGGTGTTTCCATATTACACAGAAATCTGACATGGGCTACAGGATCTTTAAGTTTAACGTGTGTTTGTGATATTTTGTCAATAGCTGTAGGAGCAAAATATCACAAATGCACATCAAACTCAAAGATCCTGTAGTCAATGTCACTTTGTCAGAGTTCTGTAGAATACAGAAAAGCAAAATAACCCAGCATACAAGATTACAACTACAAGTACTCAAACTACTAACTAGTAACTAGTGAAAGTGTCTGATTCCTTAAAATATTGGCAAAATCCCTTTTGTCAATATTTTGTAGCAAAAATGAAGTAGCAAACTATTCATATTATTAAGTAGTACTAACCAGAAGCCTCTCACCCCCTCTCCCACCCACCCCACACACATTTTTGTTGTAGTTCTTGTTGTTTAATTTCTGCAACTGCAAGTGCAACACTACTTAGTGAGACAGTGAGTATAGAGTGAGACAATGAGTCATGCTCCGAGCACCGCTTTCCGGCAGCTTCCTCCAAACTCTGCCAGATTAAGTTATGCCACTGAAGGGGCACTCATTATCTCCGCACAGCTGTCCAGCGACACGGTCAGCACCCTCCGAAAGGTTCGGGTACTAATAATAGTAATATGACTGTGGAAACAACCTAACGCCAAAGCACGCACGTAAACATGAGACACATCCACCCTAGGTAAAAAAAAAAAGAAGAGAGTTCTGTCTGGATTCAAACAATTGTGGTTTTATTTGACTGGCGTAAGCAACGTGGTCAGTTATGAAACAAACATCTGATATTATTTGAGTTGTTTGTAACAAACTTACTACTGTTTGAGCACCAACAAAAAACCTGCTCGTTAGCTGACAGTTTTCTGGACCCTATGGTGTAACTAAATACAGCAGTGGTTGAAGGAAGGATGTCGTAAACCAGTGCTTGGAGTATGACAGTGAGTATGACACTTGACAGTGACAGAATTTCCAATACTTGTCAGTCAGAGTTCTGCTTCTGCTTTATGAATACTATAGGTGTTTCAGCGTGATTGCAAACTGGGCTTCTTATAAAGTTTGAACAGATGCCATTTCCACGGTGTGTAAATCACTAAATGGAATAAGTGTTTTCTGTCCAAGACAACACATGGCTGATGGGCTTGTATTAGTTGTAATATATGTTGACTGTGAAGTGTACATGCCTAGTGCTCATTTGGAAAAGGGCTCCCTAAAACCCCACCATTGTCAGTATTAATTATTATTATGTCAGCATAAATAAGTTTATATGGTAATGGAAATCTTAGCAAAAACTTCCATTCCAACTCAACTGTCCATCCATTTATACTAAATGTTTTATAATTTAAGAAAGGGTGCCCTAAGACCCCACCATAGTCATTATTACGTCAACATAAATAAGTTTGTATGGTAATGGGAATCTAAGCAATACTTCTATTCCAACTGTCCATCCATTTATGATTTATGCATCTGGTCAGGGGCCTTTAAACTTTAAATGGTAAACTTTACTGAGAGTGAGAGAATTTGTGTTCCAGAGCTTCAGAATGGAAGTTGGATGCTCCGGACTGGACAGGGAGGCTGAGGGTGGTGGCCGTCAACAAAGACCTCTTTATCAAGCTGGAAGACAAGAGTTCAGGTGGTGTTACTGTGTACATCAGGGATCACAAATAGCTTTTAGAACCTGCATACAGCAAACACAATGTCTTGACAAAAAATGCATACAAACCTGACGCTACACACACTGACAGCAAATTTTTTTCTTTCTTTTTTTAAGAAGAATTTTGCATTTACCTTGTTAAAAGTCTGCCTCTCATGCCTGCTGCAGAAATTCTGTGCAAGCCCTGACCCCTGATACGTATAATATATATTACAAGTAGTGGTGGGTAAACTCCGTCGGTTTGATTGTGGACAGCGGTAGACTCTCAGCTGCAGGTGAAACCCCTGGTTAAACTGAAACTGAAACCTCATTTTCTAGAGCCTTTGCCTTCATGTTTTGAAGTGTATTAATGGAGCCATGTCCAAGAACCAAAACCTTTCTTTACAAATTACTACTTTTGACTTTTGTTTTATTATTTTGTTTTTAGGGTTCTTTTGAGGGGTTTAATTGTGGTGTTGCTTTGGTTTGCATTTTTGTGTGAGTGTAGATTACTAATATTAGCAATATTACACATTGTATATGACAGGAATGCCTCTTCCACCTCCATATATATTATATATATATTATTATGGAGGTGGTGGATGGCATTCCTGTCATACACAATGTGTAATATTCTAATAACAGTAGTAACAACATCTTCATTTATAATAATAATAGTAATGATGATCAGTATTGCTTTTATTATTAATGAAGATATTATTACTAATACTATTTTTATTACACATTGTCCATGAGATGATGAGAGGGACAGACATGCAGACAGACAAGAGAGACAGTTTAGTTCAATTAAAAAAACTTTAATCATCCCACCAGGGGCAATTTTGTTGTGGTCATCTTTTTTGTGGCAGAGAGACAGACAAATATAGGAATAGTAGGACAAGAATAAAATAGTATAATTAAAAGTAATTAGGAACAGTGTGATACTGATAAGAATAAAGTAGTCTAATTAAAAGTAATTAAATCAAGTCAAAATCAGATCCCAGAAAATCTTCATTGTTCACAATTATGCAATGCATAAAAAAGAAAACACTTTGACGTGTCAGCTCCTAAAAAAAATGAGAAGCTTCACATAAAATAAATACATAGTTCATTAAAAAAAATCCATCTCCACCTCGGTGCCTGTCGCATTCCCTTAACCCCATCCCACACTTCCTTATAAATAGAAAGTTACACACATATCTGATATATTTTTTTAATTATTATTATTTTCTGTAGAAAGAAATTTGCTTTCAAACTACCATTAAAAATTGATCAATGTAAAATTTATAAATAGTATTAAATGTTATTGCAGTATATTATTATGTGGTGTGTGGATCCATCAATAATAATTTATGTGTGTGTGTTAGTGTTACAGTGTGTGTGTGTTGTTGTTGTTAGCTTGAGCCCACTTTGATTCATTTGAATGTGCCTGTTAGACTCAGAACCTTTCTTGCTGCAGGTGACCTGTTTGCTCAGTGTCCAGTGGACTCTTATCCAGGCATTGCTGTAGAGTCAGTCATGGATTCCAGTCGCTACTTTGTCCTCAGAATCAAAGATCCCAGTGGTGAGGACTGACACTGTCTTTCAATAGTAGTGTCCTGATTCCAATACTGTGTTCAATTGTAACAGTTCTCTGTCCTGGAAGAAATGTGAAAAGTAAGTAAATTGGTGTATATGCCTAGTCAACCTGTGCAGTTATAACCTTATATCAGGGTGAAAATGGGAAAAAGGTGGATTTGGACTGTGAGCTGGATTAGAACAAGGCTTGTCATGATTGTTACAGCTAACAATATTTGTCATGATTATTGTACTTTTTATTGGCCCTGATATAACCATACTGGCTGACTGGGTGTAAAACACCAAGTTACTTACTTGCTTGTACTTTTTATAATTATAGTTAACTTTGTAGCCAATGAAAACATGGTTTGGGTAAAACGTACATACTATGTTGTGTCAAAAATGATATTGCCTAGTGGGTGAAATGATAGGGTGTTTTAAATCATTAAGTTAATATTTTGTCATTAAGTTAATATTTTGTTAATTGTTGTATGAGTGGACGAGCGGAGACTGGTGTGCGCATGTCAGTGTGTGTGTGTAGTGTTTGACAGGTGATAATGGTAATTTAAGCTACAATAATTAAGGTTTTGTTTGCTGAAATATATGTTAATGTAGTTTTTGTGATAAGCTGTTTGTACAACACAGTGAGTTTAACTCTGGTTAAAGAATAGTGCTTTATAAGAATTATTTATTATTATTGTTTAATTGCTTCCGCAGGGAGGAGTGCATTCATTGGTATTGGGTTTGCTGACAGATCAGACTCATTTGATCTAAATGTGGCATTGCAAGACCATTTCAAGTAAGTTTCTCTCTTTCAAGTAAGTCTCTCTGTGTGTGATCTGTTACCACTGCCTCTCTTTCTCTGTCTGTCAATTTTTTGACATGACATTAACATCCTAGCAGTAGTACTAACTTACTGTCTCAGTCTCTCTCAGTCTTTGTCTGTCTGTCTCTCTGTCAGACATACCCCCCATAGCAAAGGTGGTAGGTGGAAGGGGGTATTACACAGGAATCGCTGTGTATGTCAGTCCTTTGTCCATTGAGTAACTTCAGACTTCATTTAAGGGAGGTATTTGATACGATTTCATTACATGGAAAAACCTGATTGGTGTTTACCCAGATGTTATTGAAGAAGTATCTTTGAAATTGGGCATGGTAATAACATCTTAATGATAATAATGCACACTTTTATGTGCAATACCTCCAGATTGGAGCACATAGCCCATTACAAATCAAAGAACCAAAACACAGTCAAAACAAACTTCCACAAGCTCACATGTGCGCACAGACACACGTGCACACACACACACACACACACACACACACACACACACACACACACACACACACACACACACACACACAACACATACACACACACACACACACACACACACACACACACACACACACACACAACAACAACACACACTCAATAGGATATCTTGAAGAGGTGAGAGTTCAAAGATGGTTTGAAAGATGTGAGTGTGTTGGAAAGGGAAACTGTTCCAGACATTGCAGCTTAAGAACAAGATCTCTGACCAAGGGAGTGAGTGCACACAGAGGGAAAACCTCCTGATTGTTGCACCCATACTATGACTATGTTTGGTGACCTGGAGTTTGGGGAAAATAAGGATGTGTGGTTTTCTGTTTCTAAAGGAGTTCACTGATGAGTATTTTCACTTCTTGGTCATTGAATATACTGATGGTTAAAATGCAAACTGTTGATGTGCATGCAGATGGCTGAAGCAGGCAGAGGAAGCAGTGAAAATGACAGAGGAGCTGACCCAGGGGCCGAAGCTGGACCTGGGTTTCAAGGAAGGACAGACTATCACTCTCAACATTGGGGTAAGTGTTCCTACTGAGGCTGTGTTGTTGTTGGCTGGTTAGTTTAATGCCTTTATAGCTCATTATATAGTATGGGCTTGGCACCGCAGTCACAGATGTTTATGGGGCCAGGCTTCTGACCCTGCACTGTGCACCCAGTCTCCAAGTGTCAGTTCACAGCATCTTTCCTCCAACCACTGCCATAATTGGTTATGCCATAGGTCTCCAAAATACAGTCAGATAGCTGTCAGTCCCTTCCCTTTATGCCCTAGTAGCTCATTGGATATGGGCTTGGTACCTCATCCTCAGCAGTTTCAGGGACCAGGCTTCTGATCCTATTGGGCGATTCACCAAAGCTGGTTTGCTAGAGTGAATGCGCTTTGTAATCTGTCAGCAAAGAAGTCGCGAGAGGTCGCAGCGTACTTCGGGGCCGATTTCTGAGTAGGCGTTGCTTCACACTGTGTATAAAAGTGGAAGTTCAAACTAAAATTTGCAAAGCAGTACAAATGCCAGTACTGTTGCAGTCGCAAAAATTACTGTGGAAAGGGGATGGAGCGTGAAAATAAAGTGTCTTTGCATCGTTTTTTTGCTGACCAGAAGATCGCGAGTTCGTAGAAAAAATGCATTTTGGGGCATCCTAAAGCACGCGCAACAAGTTATTGCTTATTTCCAGACACATTATGACTACGGGCCTCAAAAAATGCCTTTAACGTTGGCAGCATAAAATTTGCAAATTCACTGTCACCGCCTTCCATTGTGAAGAAAGTACACACCAGAAGTAGAAGCAGCCAAGTGACTTAAGCGATGCTGGGCAAAAATGAAGGGAGTTAACAACCCTGCCTGAATCGCCCAATACTGTGCACCCACACACCAAAAATTAGTTTATAATATATCCTTTTCACAGCCACTGCCATAATTGGTTATGCTGTAGGTTGCTGAAATACTTGTAAGCTGTCACCCTCTCCTCTGCCTTGTTCCCCCCCCCCCCCCCCCCCCTTTTGTTTTTTTTGAGTGAGGAGACAATCTAAGAGCAGGGGACAGATTAAGAATAAGGAAACAAAACCCCTCTGTTTCAGAACCGGAAAGGAGATGGAGCAAGGTCAAAACCAAGGCCCCGTGCCACAGGAGGAATCCTCCCACCCCCTCCAGGTGGAGGCGGCATCAGGATCCCACCCCCATCAGCAGCAGGCTCCAAGATCATCCCCCCTCCCCCCTCTGGCACCAGCTCGGGTTTCGTCTCTGCTCCCCCTTCCAACCCTGCCCCCACTACAAAGGACGGCACAGCCAGTAGCGGTGGGGCCTCCGACTTGGATGTTTTGCTGGGCCTGGGGCCTGGCGAACAGCCCAGCTCTGCCCCGCTGGCCCCAGTGCAACCCCAGCCCCAGGGCTCCATGGATTCCTGGGGGGACTTCACCAGTGCAGCTAACAGGCCAGTAACTCTCCGCTTAACATTTGTTTGTGCTGAAGTCATGGCTCACTGTGAACCAAAAGTCATGCTAGGTAGATACAGTGCAACACAAATCAATATAAAAATTTTTTATTCATAATTAAAGCAAAAAAAGTGAAAATTTGCATTTTGGGTCGCTAAGATTCCACCCAAAACAGGGACAGTTAGACAATTCAACATGACAGCAGTAAGAGTATGCCACTTTGAGATCGATTATGTGCACAGTCATTATTCATATTCCTTCCCTCCACTGCCCACACACCCACAAACACAGTAACACCTACACCCGTATTATTGATATCACATCACCCACCTACCCCCAAACACACACACACACACACACAAATATATTTTTATATTTGTTTTATTAAAAGCTATCTTTTAATACAAATATTAATATACATATTTTTGTAGTCAGCATAGACCCACTAATGCTTGAGCAGACCTTTTCTGTGGCAGACAGTTTTGGCTGTTTGCTGGCCAGGTCTAGCTTGGGTCAGATACGGGTAAGGGCATAATTATGGGCGAAGAGCTGAAGCAATCTAGCTTCATTCCCTGTGTCTTTGTAGGCTTTACACATGCTGTCTCTTTTCTTTCGGTGCTTGGCCAAAAAAACAAAAACAAATACAAACGAAAACCTGAAGGTGCAAGTCTCAAACCTGTTAATGCTCCCATGAGTAATTTTGTGATTGAGGCTTTTGCAGTTTTAGTTAGTTGCAATGTTTCCCATTGTTTTAACTTTTATCCAAGTTCAACTTTGTTGTTTGTATTGTGTGTTGCAGTTCTGCGCAGCCATCTTCGAACAGCAGTGATGGTGACTGGGTACAGTTTTGATGCATGCAACAAAAGGGGCTGTGCATCAGTGTGAATGTTCTTGTCCTTGTTACTGTTAGCGTTTGAAGAAAGGATGCATTCTGTAGGAGTTGTGTCTTTAAATCTGAAACCTTGTACTGTTGCAGTTAGAACTGTTTAGTGATGGTCATGTTGGATGTTTATGTATTATCTAGAGTAAAGGAAGGGGACAGGTATTTTACCCCCATAGAGCATGTTGGCATATCAGAAATCTAGCAAAGTGAGCAGACTGCTGATAATAAACTCTCGCGGACCAGGACAGGGGAGATAAGCCAGGCAATAGTTGATATGGGTAAAGAGGTGGAGTTGCCTACCTTCTCTGGTGACGCCTCACACATGCCATTTTCACACCTTTTATTTTGACTTTGGACTTTTGTTGCAAAAGCTTTCAGGCATAGTTCTGGCATCACACATGCACCTGTGCCTATTGTCAGTGGAGTGGACTGACAGAAGTGACTGCAAGTGGACCAGGTATCAGGGACCTCAGTGACTGCAAGCTGACCCATGTGTGAGGGACCCCTTACTACCAGTGAAATGCCTCACTGGCTTCAGTGCCACAGTTGTCTGGATCTTTTACAGAATCATCTCTGTGTGACTGAGCTGCCAAAGAATGAGCACTTGTCTTGAGGGACACCTGTCTGATGTCACTGAACTGGTTTAGAGTGACTTGTTTAAAGGAATAGGCCCTGTTTTAGAGTCCAAGAAGGCTGGCCTGTCTCCAGCTGGTAGAAATCATGAAAGTGGAACTGGAAATGAAGGATTTTTGTCTTAATATGCTCCTGTTGATTTTATTATTTTCGGATTTAAAGTTTAACTTGCATCTGTGGCAGTGAGTGGGATTGGCCATAGTTGACACAGTTGAGCATCACAACTGGCCTGTAGCAGCTACTCTCATCCTGGTCTTGTTCCTCGGGTGTCATGAACATGTAACTTCCCTGCCTGATGCTAATGGACAAGGTGCTGTATGCAACATGGGTGAGCAAGAACGCCTGTCATTGTATACAGTTGGTCATTGCTAATGGAGCCAAGACAGTTTTAATAATTGAGTATAATATCAGTCAGAACAGTTTAAAATGAAATCCTTGATTTCCAGTTTGTGTTACAATCTCTTTGACCTGTTGGAAAATGGATGTTTTGCAATAGCTAGTTCCTTGGGGGGGGGAAGGGGGGGGGGCCTACAGTACACAGTTCCTGCCAGAAGGATTCTGCATTCAGAATTCCAATAGGCACACATTGGGCCACTGTAATGTTCCACTGTGTAGAGGCAAAGTCATCAAGACAACAGCTACAGACCACAACTTTGGAAGAAATTAAACAGTGAGTGAACCAGAGTTAAACCTAAGACTTTCTGCTTCTCAGCTGCTCAACTTACCACCAGTCCAAACCAACTTACTAGGCCCCTGAGGTGGTAGCATGCATTTCTTCACCACACTTGCAGGAAGGAGTCGTTGTAAATCATGTTAGCTCAGACCACTGTTAGAGTGTTAGAGAGAAAAACTGTACACATATATATATGTTTGGCAAAAATGCATTTGTGTTCATGTTTAAAGATTCTTTCTGTGATACTGGGGATAGATTAGTGTGGAATTGTTTGCTTGTAGGATTCACTCTTCTACTGTTACAATGTTAGTTTGTGATGCATGCAATGGATGTGGAGAGAAAGTATTGTGTTGTTCGCTACTTGTTGAAACTTTGATTTTGTGAGGGCTTCTGTAATGATGTCTTCTGTGGAAATGTTTGTCATGGATGATGGAGACATTGTCTGTTAAACTGGCTGTCATAATGATGTCATCAGTTAAACTGGCTGTCATTATTATGTCATCAGTTGAACTCATCCTGAGCATCATTTTTATCCAGTGTTTTTTGTTTGACATTGTGATGTTATGATGAATGATTGAGATTTGTGTGTGCAGATTGAAATCAATGATTTTATTCTGACAGCTTCAGTACAGCATACTTTTACTTGGTGAACCTAATTATGCCATAATCAGAGACTGCATGTACACTGAGTGATTTGCATCAGCTTTTGCACAGCAGTAACAAAACTTTTGTATCAAGTGCAAGGACTATGATGGTAAAAGGCCAGTACACTGAAAAACAAAAGGCTGCATCAACATTGCTAGTAGACTGCATCAGCATCCCTAGTAAAAGCATTCCAGCGCAGTCTGAGCAGCTGCACACAGAGTGCATGCCACCCCAACCCAAGATAGCTCCCCAGATGTCATGTAAATGGTTTACAGTTTTTCAGCAGAGTCCATCCATCCAGCAACATTCCTTGTGAACCCAGTTCAGTACACACAGAAGGAGAAAGAGTACTCATGGTCTACAAGTGTGTTTGGGTCCCTTTAAGAATACAAAACAAAATGAAGCAATAACAACAACAAAACACCTAAACAAAAAACAAATTGAAGAAAAAGAAATATTCTTTTGCTAGGAAATTGTTTGACAAAGCACATCACATTGAGTACAAATTAACATTGCCTACCAGTAATGGGTCAAACAGAGGGTTGAAAGTGCATGTTCACTCAGTGGTCTGTGCGGTACCCCACCTGCTAATATGGCGCAGCAACCAGGCAGACGTAGGGTTGTTTGACAGTGCGATCTCAATATAGCATATGGCATTTCTGAGCTTAGTGCAGAGAATATATTTATTTGACCTTGGCATAATGCAGTGTTTACACAGACGTTTGTATTGGGCATGACCCCTGTAGATACCAACCTTGATGTCTGTTCAGCTGTCTTCTCTGTGTGTGCCATGTGGCTTTTTGAGAGGTTAACTTACATGTTTACTGAAAGTCCCAGAGTATCGTGTGCAAAGGCATGGGCTCTAAATGGAACCTCTTTGTCGGCTTTGCAGAACATTACTCAGCCTTTGATGGGTTTTTTGTTTGTTTGTTCTGTACATAGAACAGTACAGCAGGACGTTCTGAAGAATCACTCCTTTATTTAAAGGGAACCCAAGTAAATTAAAGGGAACACCAAGTGAAGAAGCCCCCATATTGATAGAAACAGAATAATTCTTTAGTGTCTGAAGCGGTTTCCTTACTTGACTCACCTCCTTTTTTGTTCATTTTTGGGGGTTACACTTACTGTTTTGAGAAACACTCCACCTCACAAAGTAGTGTTGCTGTTTTTCGTCCTATTTCAAGGATGCATTACTTATCAAACGTACATTTTATGCATGCGCTGTTCCAATTTGGTAGCTTACTTATGTTTGTATGACATTGTAAACAATGGAGAACATTGGAATTTGAAGGATACAGTGGGAAAAAGTGCCATTAGAAAGTTTTGGAAAGTGAATCTGAAATGGAAACTTTGCTTCCTGAGGCTAAATAGCATTCAGCAAAGAGAGAGTGTGACCTAAATCCAGACAAAAAAAAATGGAGGTTAAAAAAAAAAAGAGCAATACTTTTGGACACTAACATATGAAACTACTCACAACAGTTTTTCTATTTATTGTCTAGTCATGAAAACAGCTGTGAGCACTGACATTTTGTGCTCAACAATCTGTGATGTCACAAACAAAGTCCCCATGTGTGGCCTGTGTTACATCATGAGCAAACCTCATCTTTTTTTCTACTCAACATTGGTAAAGAGTGAACTGCACCCTAAGCAGCAAAGATTTAAAGGAAGAAATGACTCCTTTAGGCCTCCTTACATATTCACTTGGGGTCACCTTTACAATAGCAATTTTAAAAGGTTTAAGATATATATCCCTGCTGTACTCTTGTAGTTTTGTGCTTTTAATACAGTGGAGGTCCACCCATGTTTAAGACCACCCTAAAATTCCATCAAAGGTGGTCTTAAGAGGGCTTGGTAAGGGGTTCATTGCATGGATGTGTATATTTTTGAGAAAAAATTAAGAGTGGGGTTGGTAAGGGTTTCATTGCATGGACATTGCGAGGGGTTGCTAAGGGGTTCATTGGGTGGACATATATGTGGAAAAAAGTGGTCTTAGGAGTGGGCTGGTGTCTCACCCTTGAGGTACCGCCCTACAATCGCCCTGATGTAACCATCATGGTTGACTGGGCATTAAAAACCAGTTCTCTATATCCACTTTCTGCAAAGAAGAAAATAGTCATTATGGTGATTTCAGCCACTTTGTCTCAAGAGGGTTTCACTGTGTGGAGGTTGAGCTGTGTGTTATTGTATTAAGTAAGGCAGTGAGTGTCATGCTGCAGGAGTTGTGTGTCTGGTTTGTTCATTACCAAGTGCTTGTGTACAGTGTTTGTGACTTGATACAGGCTCCCAGTTTGTCTCAAGTCATTTCTGTCGCTCAGTGGTTGTCCTTTCATGTGCAAATATCTGTGCTTTTCATTCCTGTCATTGCCCTTGGCCTGTACTTTCTCTGCCTACCAAGTATAAACTTTAATGGTGATTGGTGGTGAGGGGAGGGGGTGGTTTACCTAATGCTTATTGCTCAAACACATGTGCTTGCCCACACACACACACACTCACATGCAATGCACACATACACACACTCACATGCAATGCACACACAATGCACGCGTGCACTCACATACAATGCACACCCACAGACACAATGCACGTACACACATATGTACACGTGTGCAACACACATGGTCACACATTCTCCCCTGCTCTCTCTCCCGGGTGTTGTTTCTGTTTGGTGTCCTCTTTCAGTTTTGCCATTATTTTTCTCCATGAAATTTGCAACTGAAAGCTAAGCTGCATGTTTTTGTGTGCTTGTTTCATGACATTGGCAAGGGAATATTGCCAGATTCATAAAATAAGCAATAGCCTTGTAGCCTCTGTAATTATCATAGTATTTCTTGAATTCAGTGAAACAATTTTTATTTTATGGAGTGGGCAACATCATGGCCATGTATATGCTTTTCAATTCTCAAGCTTGTTTGAGTGACATGTAAATAGTGTAACATTAGCAAGGGGTGAAGGGATTTGGAACTCTTGTTCAGGAATGTCTCTGTGATTCAGTTTCAACACAGGAATTCTAAAATCGGTGCGCTGGTGACATTACCTAATCTGTATGGTGATCAGGTGAATATGCGTTGTGAACGACTGTGGTTTTGTGGGCTTTGTGCCATCGCAGCTCATCAGTCTGATTGATGCCATGTACTGTACAGATTGTTGGACATGGATTTTACTTGTGTGACTCTTTCTGCCCTGCCATGGCAAAATACAGTAACTGCATTCCCTCCGTTGGTCCCCCCCCCCCCCCCCCCCCCCCCCCCCTGTTTTTTTGTTGCTGTTGTTGTTTTGTGCAAAGTTAATGAGAATTGCAAAACCCTGTGGCACATCTTGCATACATTTCTGTGTGATTTTGTGGTATGTAGTTTTCGCTGTACAAAATGGTGACATGGTAGTACTCACTATTGTAGTAGTAGAGGTGTAGAACTCTGTCAGGAAAAGAAAAGCAACAACCAGTTTTCTCGTTTGATTAAGAGTGACTGTTCGTGGTTTCTGTGTTTCGCTGTAAAAGGGTGGCATTTCTGAAATGTTTGTCATCAACTGGTGTTTGAATGAAATGTATGCCCATCTCTCTCTCTCTCTCTCTCTCTCTCTCTCTCTCTCTCTCTCTCAAAGGGTGGAATTTCTCAAATATTTTGTCATCAACATGTGTTTGAATGAAATGTATGTGTTTATATGCCTCTCTCTCTGTCTCTGTCTCTGTCTCTCTCTCTCTCTCTCTCTCTCTCTCTCTCTCCCTCTCTCTAAGTTTTGTTAATTTATTTTTAAAGCCTTTTCTTTTTTCTTTTTCTTTTTTTGCACTGTAAGTACCAGCACATACAAGGTAGTTGTCCATTACATTTTCGTTCACAAGTCCACGTTGCACTGGCCTTTGAAGAGACAGCAGTGACTGTATTTTCACAAGTCCACGTTGCACTGGCATTTGGAAGAGACAGCAGTGACTGTATTTTCAAATACCTGTGCCCTTGAAATGATCATGTGTACATTCTGACTTGTTGTGGTGTAGTGCAGGGAGTCTGTTAAAGATTTAAAATTGAACATGTACATGTTTTTGTAAACTGTAATATACCGCGGTACTTTAGACTCTTGCTTGGAGCTGGGGGGGGGGGGGTACAAACATGTGATTTCATTATGATCAGTCTTGTGTTTGCAAATAAAAGGGGGGGGGGGGGATGTGGTGGGGGAGTACATATTGATGCTTTCAACATAAACATATTGGCATGGTTTCCCATGTTTGGGTAAAATGCTGACTTGTTTCTATCTGTCTGAAGAAGAAAAATAATGTTGACTTTCTTTCACCAAATTCCTTTTATGACTTTTAGTTGTTGTAACTTTAAGGATGATTTAACAAGTGTAGCTGGCGGTGGAGATGGCTTTGGAACATTCCAGCCAGTGTGCCTTGCAGCAGACCAAGAGGGAGTTAGCGGGCATCTGTCGCTGACTGAACTGCCGGACAGCTGGCCTTCGTGCAGTGGCCACCATGGCCAAGGGACTGCAGACATCAATCTTTCTGAAAACACTGGCATATGGTTATGGCGGACAACCTTTTTTTTTTCCATTCCAAACAACAACAAAAATACGATTTGCTCTTGTGTGGAGGAGTGAAAGATTTTCCATGGCGGATACAGGGAGAGAATGTGTCAGTTGAATTAAAAACAAATAGAAACTGCGAATTTTCATGTGTTGCACATAGGCTATAATTATCGTGAGTGTGTGTGAGTCTCTCTCTCTCTCTCTCTCTCTCTCTCTCTCTCTCTCTCTCTCTCTCTCTCTCTCTCTCTCTCTCTCTCTCTCTCTCTCTCTCTCCTTCTTCTTCTTCTCTCTTCTTCTTCTTCTCTTCTTTCTAGATGCCCACAATCATGTTGATGATTATTCCGGCACTTTTGGGATGTTCACAACACAAAACAAAACAAAAAGTCCTTAAAACAAACTAGTTGACTGGCCGGTGGAAGGCGCGTGGCTCAAAAGTGTCTACAGTCGTCGCTTCTACTGCATCCTTGGAGAGAGAGTTCCAGTCCCTGATGATGCGGGGTAAAAAAGGAACCACCTCTATACTGTTTTCTGGTAGTGATGAGGCTAAGCTGTTGACAGTGGGACTAGTTTGGTCTTGATGATGGGGCACTGGACTAGTCCATTGTAGATTCTGTACATCACCCCTAGGCGTGAGGTCTTCCTGCACTGTTCCAGAGACGGCCATCTGAGCGAGTCCAGCATGCGATGT
>OY757555.1:6336763-6347512 GCA_963584105.1 Alviniconcha strummeri | reverse complement strand
AGACCTCTCAGCAATGTGATTCAGTTTCAAAGCGTTGTGTTATTGTTGAGCAGGGTCTACTGGAGCACGATGAAATAGGACAACAGTACTGCAGTTTCTCCGCCAAGGTCGGCATTTCATTGCACTCTCAGTCTCTATCCTTGTTGTTGTTGTTGTTGTTGTTGTTGTTCTTCTTCTTCTTCTTCTTCTTCTTCTTCTTCTTCTTCTTCTTCTTCTTCTTCGTCGTCGTCGTCGTCGTCGTCGTCGTCGTCGTCGTTGTCGTCGCTTTTTCTCAACTTGGTTTTCTTCTCTTCTTCTTCTTCTTCTTCTTCTTCTTCTTCTTCTTCGTCGTCGTCGTCGTCGTCGTCGTCGTCGCTTTTTCTCAACTTGGTTTTCTTCTCTTCTTCTTCTTCTTCTTCTTCTTCGTCGTCGTCGTCGTCGTCGTCGTCGTCGTCGTTGTCGTCGCTTTTTCTCAACTTGGTTTTCTTCTCTTCTTCTTCTTCTTCTTCTTCTTCTTCTTCTTCTTCTTCTTCTTCTCCTTCTCTGTCCTGTATTCAGTTTAAATGTATGATACCTGGCTGCTGGGGCGGAGGGGGGCAGGGGGGACAACCCAAACGATAACTTTCTCGAATACTGTATCTCCACATAGGTCACATTCTATCAACGCAACAACAAAGACTTGAGTCGCCTACGGTAACTCTCTCCTGGAATGCGGGTACATACAAAGTACATAGACCTCACCAAAGGTAGGCGCTACTTGTGGAATTTCTATACCTTGCTATTTCTTGCATGCCGTGTGAGAGTGACCGTATCCGACTCATGTCTTTGTTGTTGTGTTCAAGTGAAGTTTGTTGTACAGTAATTAAATCCCTTGATTTTATATTCTCCTCTCTATATTTTCTCCAAAATCAATACACAAGGGAGTTAATTAGCGCTCGAAATACGTAACACAAGGACAACAACAAAGACCTTAGTCGCCTACGGTAACTCTCACCTGGCATGCATGTAAATAAAGGTGGATAAACTCCACCAGAGGTATATCCTCATACTTTTTTTCTTCTTCTTTCTTTCTTTCTTTCCTCCCGCCTAAATTTATGGGTTTTTTCCTTCCTATACAGGAGGAGTCTTGGCAGGTTCCATTATCTGAATTTCTGTCCAAAAGGCAAGGGTCGAGAGTGAAGAAGTTCAAATCAAAAGATGTGAGGTGGGTACGGGTTATTGACAGCATTTTCGGAGCATACTTGCTGTAAATGTATGTGTGTTTGTGTGTGTGTGTGTGTGTGTGTGTGTGTGTGTGTGTGTGTGTGTGTGTGTGTGTGTGTGTGTGTGTGTGTGTGTGTGTGTGTGTGTGTTTGTGTGTGTGTGTGTGTGTGTGTGTGTGTGTGTGTGTGTGTGTGTGTGTGTGTGTGTGTGTGTGTGTAAGTGTGTTCGTATGCGTGCGTGTTCCTGCCTTTGCGTGTGTGACCCATTGTGTGTGTAGGCTATGTGTGCGCGGGTGCATGTGCATGTGCGTGTTAGTTCGCGTGTGTGTGCGTGTGTAGCCTATGTGTATTTATTCGTGTGTATGCATATATGTGTTCGCGATCGTGCGTACGATCGTGCAAACAAGCGCGCATGTATATTTGTGTGTGGGAGGGGAGGGGGGGGGGAGAGGAGGGGGCGTGTATGTGTGTGCGCGTGCACACGCGCTTAAGCCTGTGTTAATCCTAAATTCACAAGAGTTTTCGTTTTCTCAAATGTGGCTGTCTTTGTTCTCCTTGTAAAATAACACCGACCTGATTTGGAGCTACACGAACAAAAACAAAATAAAACAAAAATTAATAAACAAGAACAGCAGCAACAACAAAACAATTAAAAAAACAGTTCCCACATTTTCCTGTCGGTGTTATTCCACATTATGGACGTGTCGGCCATGCACATTGTACCGCGCAGATCCTACTACGAGGCACAGGACGCTTTGATCTCATCCTACGAAGCTGCCACATACGTTAGCAATGAGACGGTCGCAGACTTTGGTGCTGAGGAGTCGCAGAGCAAAAGGGTCGTGCGATATTCTCAGATCACTTTTGGCGTCAATTTCGTAAGACTGAATTAACTTTTATTGATTGTGTGTTGTGTTACAGTGTGTGTGTGTGTGTGTGTGTGTGTGTGTGTGTGTGTGTGTGTGTGTGTGTGTGCGCGTGTGTGTGCGTGTGCGTGTGTGTGTGTGTGTGTTTGTGCCCGTGTGTGCGTGCGAGCGTGCGTGTGTATGTGTGCGTGCGTACGTGCGTGCGTGTGTGTGTGTGTTTGTGTGTGTGCGTGCGTGCGTGCGTGCGTGTGTGCGTGCGTGCGTGCGTGCGTGCGTGCGTGTGTGTGTGAGGGTGAGTCTACATGCTCCTGTCAAAAATCGTATAGCGATGATCTGACCCTACCCCCGATTCCTGTATGTATACTATCCGTGTTTTCTTGTGGACTAGCTGTCGGCTGGACTCTGTGTAAAGGTGCTGGTATTATTTTGCTTGTTGGAACATTTGTAAATGCATTTAGCTAGCCTTGTGAAAAAATAAATAAAAAATGTGTAGACATTTCTTGTGCCATATATCTATGCATAAACTGACATTCACACCCTAATACTTTACGATGTCTACGACACTGAGTTGTGAATGTGACTCCATTATGAAGCACAGTTCCGAAAAAGAAACAATAAAGTCATCTTACGTCATTCTCGCGTTTCCCTGCAGTTGCTGATGCATGATGTCATTCTCGAGCTTCCCTGCAGTTGCTGATGCATGACGTCATTCTTGCGTTTCCCTGCAGTTGCTGATGTATGACGTCATTCTCGCGTTTCCCTGCAGTTGCTTATGTGTGCCAAGGTTGCGGCCAGCGTCTTGTCTGGCTCGTTCTCCATTATCTCCAGCCTCATCGAGAGCGTGCTGGACCTCCTGGCTGGTGTCTTCATGTGGTGGGCAGCTCGGGCCATCCGCAGTCGTGACCCCTACAAATACCCGCAGGGTAATAGTAATGCAGTGATACCTACTGATCACGTAATATGTATGCATTTTTAGTAATAATAATAACGAATACTTAGAGCGCCTAACCCGCACAGGCCCTAAGCGTTACACATAAATACAAACACATATTGTACAAATTCAACGCGCGCGCGCGCTCACACACACACACACACACACACACACACACACACACACACACACACACACACACACACACACACACACACACACACACACACACACACACACACACACACACCAGCCGCGTATCAGGGCAATGGGACTGAAGAGAGTTTTTTTTAAAGAGAACTGTTTTTTTAAGGAAGATTTAAAAGAGCTGACAGAGGCAGAATGGCGGACAGAAACAGGGAGTTGGTTCCAGATATCTGGAGCCTGGTAAGAGAAAAAGCGCTAACCACAGGACTATGTTCGGAAGGATGGTATTCTGAACACTCGGGTGTCTGTAGAAGAGCGGATCTGCCGGGAAGAAGTGTAAAGGTGAAGCAGTTTTGGAAGGTAGATGGGAGCCTAATGAGAAATGGTCTGTAATCTCTCAATACCTTGTCTTGCAAACCATCCCAGTATATATGTATTATGTTCTCTGTGTGTGTGTGTGTGTGTGTGTGTGTGTGTGTGTGTGTGTGTGTGTGTGTGTGTGTGTGTGTGTGTGTGAGTGCGCGCGCGCGCGCGCGCGTCTGTGTACGTGTTTGTCTGCCTGTGTTTGTGTATGTGTAGGAAGGACCAGACTGGAACCGGTTTCAATTCTCATTTTATCCGTGGTGATGACGCTGGCGTCTGTGGCGTTTATACGAGAATCCGTCACCAGAGTTATATCCCTGGTGGCTGACCCCACCGATCTACCCATTATTGAACTACTCGTCTTCCTCACCGCAGGCGGCACAGTGGGTGAGTCCAGTATCGGCTCGGGTGCATAAGGAATAGGGTGCACAATATGGGAACTGGGCGTTTGGGTGTATTGTGGTTGTAGCTGGTGCCTGGTTCAGTCCATCTGTCCACCATAGAACTATATAACCACCTTGTCTATGTGTCCAACTGTCGATCAGTGCTATGTACGAAATATGGGTGAAGTGTCAGCAAAGGTACTCTATAATAAGATAGTGCAGTCCTTACGGCCCGCTAAACAAATGTGAAGACATATTTGACTTACTTGCCTTCAGTCGAAAGCTGCGGCTGTTGGGAGTCCATCTGCTCACCGTAGAACTATATACCCACTTTGGAGATGCTGGCACCACTGTGAATGAGTCCTATGTACGAAATATGGGTGAAGTGTCAGCAAACATTCTCTACAGCAAGATAGTGCAGTCCTTCCTACGACCTGCTAAAAATATGAAGACAGATTTGCTTTGCTTGCCTTCAATCGAGCAGGCGGTATCTGACCGACTGGGTCAATTCTTTTTCAGTGACAATGGCTGCAGGACCGTTACCCAGGCCACAAACTAGTCAGAAACTGAGGCCTATTTCACACCGAGTCAGAAACTATATATTTCACACTCAGAAACTATAGGACCTACTTCACACTGAGTAAGAAACTGTAGGACTTATTTCACACCGAGTCAGAAACTGTAGGACATGTTTCACACTGGGTCCGAAACTAGGCCCCATTTCATACTGAGTTAGAAACTAGGACCTGGTCAACTCACGTCAAGTCAAATAGACCTGCTTCTTTACTCTATTTAAAGGAAAACGTGGGTGTCACACATGAATAATTGTATTAAAGATTCACAGTTGCGCATAATTGATATTTAACAGAAACAAGTATGCAAATCGCTATTCTCACTCTATTCCTTCACACCCATTTTACAACGAGAAGAAACTAGGACCTATTTAACAATGTGACGTGTCTGTGTCTGTCGTGCAGTGGTGAAGTTCATTCTGTGGTTGGTGTATCGGCGGGTGGACAGCAGCATAGTTCAGGCTCTGGCCCTGGATCACCGCAATGACGTCATATCCAACATGGTCGCCATCCTCTGCGGCTACTTGGGTGAGCATCGCTCATTTAATGCCCCTTGTTCCTCCTTCCATGCGTTTTGCTGCATGTGTAGTGGGCCTGTTACAGTGGACTGTGTTATAGTGTGATGTGTTGTGGCCTGTGCAGTAGGCCTGTTACAGTGGATTGTGTTATATTGTGATGTGTTGTGGCCTGTGCAGTAGGCCTGTTACAATGGATTGTGTTATATTGTAATGTGTTGTGGTCTGTGCAGTAGGCCTGTTACAGTGGATTGTGTTATATTGTGATGTGTTGTGGCCTGTGCAGTAGGCCTGTTACAGTGGACTGTGTTATATTGTGATGTGTTGTGGCCTCTGCAGTAGGCCTGTTACAGTGGATTGTGTTATATTGTGATGTGTTGTGGCCTGTGCAGTAGGCCTGTTACAGTGGATTGTGTTATATTGTGATGTGTTGTGGCCTGTGCAGTAGGCCTGTTACAGTGGATTGTGTTGTGGTGTGATGTATTGTTGCTTGTCCAGTAGTACAGTGGATTGTGCTGAGGAGTGATGTGTTGTTGCAAATCCAGTATACAATGGGTTGTGATGTGGTATGATGTATTGTTGCAAGTGCAGTCTTTTCCAGGGATTGTGTTGTGGTAAGATGTCTTGTTGTATTGTGCAATATTACAGCAGATTGTGCTTTGGGGTGATGTATTGTTGCATAAGAAATTATTATAGCTATAGATTGCGCTGTGGATTGACGTATCGTTGCATGTACGTTATTGTGGTGGATTGCGCTGTGGTGCGGTGTATTGTTGCATAAGCAGTATTGCAATGGATGTGCAGTACTGCAGTGGATGTGCAGTACTGCAGTGGATGTGCAGTACTACAGAGGATGTGCAGTACTGCAGTGGACGTGCAGTATTGCAATGGATGTGCAGTATTGCAGTGGATGTGCATGTGCAGTACTGCAGTGGATATGCGGTATTGCAGTGGATGTACAGTATTGCAGTGGATGTACAGTATTGCAGTGGATATGCGGTATTGCAATGGATGTACAGTATTGCAGTGGATGTACAGTATTGCAGTGGATATACGGTATTGCAATGGATGTACAGTATTGCAGTGGATATGCGGTATTGCAATGGATGTACAGTATTGCAGTGGATGTGCAGTATTGCAGTGGATGTGCAGTATTGCAGTGGATTGCGCTGTAGGGTGATATATCGTAGCAGTAGATTACGCTGTGGTCTAACGTTTTGTAGCATGTGCAATACTGAAGTGGACTGTGCTGTGGTGTATGTATGTGTGAGTGTGCGTAGATGGGCGTGTGTGTGTACGCGTGCGCGCGTGCGTGCGTCCGTGCGTGTGTGTGTGTGTGTGGGGGGGGGGGGGGGCAGCATGGTAATTGTCCAGCTCTCTAATGCTCATGATTAACGTTTCCACGAAGAATATTTCAGTGCTTTCTGATTACAAACACTGCTTTTTGTCTGTTTTGTTCATATAATTTACTAGGCCTATCTACATTCGCTCTTTTCACTAGTGACTCCACTTTGAGTAAAGCTACAACTGTCCGGAATATATAATGCCACATAGAAGCGGTGTGGTGTGTATACTGTCGCTATTAAAGGTAAAATAAATCAATTAAACGGCAATTCTGCTTCTGCGCCTGTGTAGTTGGATCCTTGAGAACAACATACCAAAACGTGGAGATATCCAAATTTTTCATAATGCCAACAGGTTCACAGGAGTTCCAAGACATGTTCCACCTGCAGGGCTTTGTCTACACCGATCCCGGCGGAGCCATTTTCATCAGTCTCTATATCATCGTCAACTGGTACAGGATGGGCAGCAGTAAGTTCTCTCTTTCGTCACGTTCTGCGCCAAGGCCAGCGCCAAGGTCACGCCACTGCGTGTGACAACCACCTCCAAACTCACAAGTCAAAGTCAGCTTGACACAGAGATACAGGCCGTGCACTTTATGATTGAAGAAGAGTGGTAGTGGGGGATGAGGAGAAGGGGGGGGGGGGGGGGTTGTCAGCAGGAATTTAACGTCTTTTCAACCGCACTGTTCCCCGCTCACTCGAATTCGTTGTGCGATCAGACTTCTGCTCATTAATTTCACCACTTGCTCACTTGCCCTTCCAGCCATTCCTTCACTCAGCCACCTATTCATGCACCAAGCGATCCACCCATTCACTTACTCATCCACCCGTTCACTCATTCATCCACCCATTCTCTCACTCATCCAGTCATTCACTCACCCATCCAAGTATTCACTCACCCATCCGACAATTCTGACTATTAATCTCACCCATCCAACCATTTGCTCGCCCAGACATTCATTCACTCACCTTCACTCATTCACCCGTTTACTCACCCATCCATTCACGCACCCATACATTTCCGCACCCAACCGTTCACTCTGTCAGCCATTCGCTCAATTAGTGACTCACCTACTCCCACAATTCTTCGCCTCATGCCTTCTCCAGAACAGATCAAGGTGCTGGCGGGACACGCAGCGGAACCGGAAATCCTTTCGAAGGTCACGTGGCTTGCCTTGAACCACGACCGGCGGGTGCTTCAGCTGGACACTGTGCGCGCCTTCCACTTAGGCAGCAGACTCCTGGTGGACGTGGACATCGTGCTGCCCAAGGACATGGCGCTGGAGACGGTGCACGACATCGGCGAGAGCTTGCAGCAGAAGCTGGAGAGACTGGGAGAGGTGGAGCGTGCCTACGTGCACGTGGATCACGAGACGAGTCACAGCCCCGCTTCAGAGCACAAGCTAGTGTGATTCCAGACACACACACACACACACACACACACACACACACACACACACACACACACACACACACACACACACACACACACACACACACAACCACACGCAAGCACACACGCAGGCATATACACATGTACCACACGCATGCCCCCCCCCCCCCCTTCCCCCACTCACACACGCACACTCCTATAAAGCAGTAATTAGTCATTTTAATACTTGAAAAACACTAAACAAGAACAAAATTAATATGTATCATAAATATGTTTTAATGAAGACACCAACGTCACATCAGCCCCGGCCTTCTCTATAGCTTTGAAGTAGTGAATAAAACGCAAAATGTGCATATCTTCCCCGATTAAAACACAACAGCAGTTAAAGGACCGCTCATTTACATTAGGCAGCAAACAAGCTAGGACGACCTTTTTCCTTTTCTTTTTTTTCCTTTTTTTTTTTTGGGGGGGGGGGGAGGGGATTGGTTTGCTTTTTGTTGTTTTTGCTGTTAATTTTTTATTGATCGATTGTATGATTGTCGTTTTGCTTTTGGGGGGCTTTGTGCGTGTGTGTATGTGTGTGTGTGTGTGTGTGGGGGGGGGGGGTCCCCCAGCCTCTAATCATGACAGATTTATTGAATCTTTCTTGTTTTTCTGGGGAGCAGAGGGGGGAGGAAAGACGATAGGGTGGGGACGGGGGCGTGTGCAAAAGGTTGGGGCGGCGCCTTTTGGGGTTCTGTCACACTGCGTTCTTGTTTGGCTATGATTTCTTTTTTTCTTTTTCAAATGAAAACCTGAAACAATATATAAGCGTTCTTTTCAACCTTTTACGTGTTTGGATTTCGCAAATGAAACTGCTGATAAAGTGCTGATATTGTATCATGTGTAATTGGTTATGTTGCGCTTTGCGCTCCATCTTTACAATTATTTTTAAGCAAACGTGCGATAAAAGCAAGCACCGAAACGAGCAAACACCAACAGGAAGAAAGACAAAAAGAAGGAACGAAAGAACGAAAATAAGAAGACTGATGAAAAGACAAGAGAGACAGAGACAGACAGACAGAGACTGAGACAGAGACAAAGAGAAACTAAAGCGAACCAAATAAGCAAGCGACATAGCAGTTTCACCAGTATCCAAACAAATACAGTCAGAAACCTCATGGGAAATCTGCCACAGACGACAAATTATGATAACCTTTTCTAGCCACTGTATGGTTCCAGCAATCGCAGAGTCCATGCCATTCACGAAAGTCTGCACGTGTGCCGTCCTGTTTCCAGAGTCCCAGAATCAGTTGTAGACGCTCGGCCTTTGTTAGGGTCAGGCCAGGCCTGCTTGCAGACTCCAAGTATCGGTTTACGACATCTTTCCTCCAACCACTGCCGTAACTTGGCTACGCCATAGGTCTCCGAAAATTGTCAGCTAATTGCTCGTTTCTCGTCAATGCCCAAATGGCAGTAAATTTGTAACGACACATACAGTTTAAATTTTAATATCAGGCCACGTTGCTTAGGCCAGCATTGTTCTGGGATGACATTGAGCGGTTGACAGGACGTTAAAATCCAGTTACTAACTAACTAACCTATTCCAGCAGAAAGAAAACCGAAATCGTTCGAATCGAGACAGAAAATTTTCATTTTTAAAATCCGCGCTCGATGTTTACATGCTTAATATATGCTTCGATGCAATGCTGTTTCCACAATCAGTTTTACTCACAAATTTGGAGATTTTACCGAGCGCGCTGACAGTTATAGGGTCGATTTCGGTAGATAGATGCGTGAAGATACGAAGCGGCCCAGTGGTGTAATTTAGGCTGCTGCACAGTCTGGTGGCGTAATTTAGGCTACTATACAGTCGGGTGGCGTAATCTAGGCTACTACACAGTCTGGTGGCGTAATTTAGGCTACTACACAGTGCAGTGATGTAATTTACGCTACTACACAGCCTGGTGGTGTAATTTAGGCAACTACACAGTCTGGTGATGTAAAGTAGGCTGCTACAGAGTCTGGTGGCGTAAATTAGGATACTACACAGTCTGGTGGCGTAATTTAGGCTACTGCATAGTCTAGTGGCGTAATTTAGGCTGCTGCATAGTCTGGTGGCGTAATTTAGGCTGCTGCAGAGTTTGGTGGCGTCCGTTACGCTGCTGCAGAGTTTGGTGGAAGGGTGCCGGAAAGCGAGGCTTGTAGTGTAGCCTACTTGTCGTCAATCAGACAGAAGATCCACCACGGTAGACGGAATATAGGCCACCGATTGCGAGCCACGAAACCTGCACATCATGACGCAACATGCTCGTCAGTTACCGTGCATAACGATGCGGGTACCTGTAAAATGTCCAGTGTATTTCGATGATTTATTCCTGTGTGCGTGCGTGCGTGCGTGCGTGCGTGCGTGCGTGCGTGCGTGTGTGTGTGTGTGTGTGTGTGTGTGTGTGTGTGTGTGTGTGTGTGTGTGTGTGTATGTGTGTGTTTGTGTGTGTGATCACACACAACAGACGTAGACACGCACACACTGAATCAAGCACACAAAGGAATGCACACACACACACACACACACACACACACACACACACACACACACACACACACACACACACACACACACATATATATATATATACACACACACACACATACACACATACACACACACACACACACACACACACACATACACACACACACACACACGCACGCAGGCACCCCCCCCCCCCCCCCGCCCCATAGTCACACACGCATGCAAGCGCCCCGTGGGGTCCCGTACACTTACGCAGACACGTTTTTCCATCAGGAGAAAGCATGTGGTCCAGCAAGCAGGAGCGGCAGACGTGACCGCCAACATAGTTCTCACACTGCCCTCCCCGACACGGATCAGCTAGACACTCATCGATATCTGCACACACACACACACACACACACACACACACACACACACACACACACACACACACACACACACACACACACACACACACACACACACACACACACACACACAGGGATGAGCGGAGGAAAAGCAATGAGGGCACAACGGACTCGACTGACAGAACTGGCCTCG
>OY757555.1:6324676-6327176 GCA_963584105.1 Alviniconcha strummeri | reverse complement strand
CACACACACACACACACACATACACATACGCCATGAGTATGAGTAATGTTCCAATGTAAAATATAGTCCTATGTCTAAGACTGAGATAGGCATAGTAAAAGTTACACACACACACACACACACACACACACACACACACACACACACACACACACACACACACACACACACACACACACACACACACACACACACACACACACACGCACGCACACATTTATAAGTAACATTCCATTGACAAAAGCTGTAGTATGCTTACTGACACAATGTCCTTTGACAGAAGCTGTAGCATACTTACTGACACAATGTCCTTTGACAAAAGCTGTAGCACACTTACTGACACATTGTCCTTTGACAAAAGCTCTAGCACACTTACTGACATATTGTCTTTTCACAAAAGCTGTAGCACACTCAATGACACATTGCCCTTTGAGCTTTTGTAGGATACTTACTGACACATTGCCCTTTGAGCTTTTGTAGGACACTTATTGACACATTGGCCTTTGAGCTTTTGTGGGACACTTACTGACATATTGCCCTTTGAGCTTTTGTGGGACACTTACTGACACATTGCCTTTTGAGCTTTTGTGGGACACTTACTGACACATTGCCTTTTGAGCTTTTGTGGGACACTTACTGACACATTGCCCTTTGAGCTTTTGTGGGACACTTACTGACATATTGCCCTTTCAGCTTTTGTGGGACACTTACTGACATATTTGCCTTTTGAGCTTTTGTGGGACACTTACTGACACATTGCCCTTTGAGCTTTTGTGGGACACTTACTGACACACTGTCCGTTGATGAGAACGGATCCTGGAGGACACACGCAGAACACTCTCCCATCCTGTGCGACGTCACAATCCCCTCCCACACAAAGCACAGGACAGCCTGGAACGCGGAACAAACAAAAAACAGGAAGGGGAGGGGGGGTATGGGGGTATTCAGTTACTGTATTTTGCCATGGCAGGGCAGAAAGAGTCACATACTACAAGTAAAATCCATGTCCAACAATCTGTACAGTACATGGCATCAATCAGACTGATGAGCTGCGATGGCACAAAGCCCACAAAACCACAGTCGTTCATAACACATATTCACCTGATCACCACAGAGGTGCACCGATTTTAGAATTCCTGTGTTGAAAGTGAATCACAGAAACATTCCTGAACAAGATTTTAAAATCCCTTCACCCCAAGCTGAAAAGAAGACTTCAGTACACTGCATAAGAGCAGGCAGAAAAAAAGATCACTATTTGGTGATGGATTTGATTAAAGGAGAGTCATCCGGATTTCCCACGAAACAAAATTCCGACTGAATAAATAATAAATATCTGCTCACGTTCGCATGTGGTACCAGTGTGTACAAGGCTGGGGTCCTTACACACACACTCGTACTTGCTGCCGCTTGTCGGCGTGCACGTTCCTGAGAAGCCACAGGCGCCGCGACACATGGTTATCGTGTTGTACACTGCACACGGAGCAGGCAAGAATATCAGTTAATGGAGGTTACTGTGCAGTGTCACAGCTGTATGTAGTTCTTTGTGTTTTTATGGTGACGATATCGAAGAACCTCAAGCGTTACGACACATGATTACCCTGCTGTATGCTGCACACGGAGCACGCAGTGATATCATTAAACTGAGGTTACTGTGCAGGGTAACAGCTGTAGCTCGTCTATAGGGGTGTCGACAGGGTAACAGCTGTAACTCGTCTATAAGGGTGTCCACAGGGTAACCGACTTGGAAAGATTTCCAGTTCGAATCTCCAAGGATGAGGCTGAGGTTACTGTGCAGCTGTAACTCGTCCTTTGCATAGATTATGATGAAAATGTTTTTAGTAGGCCTACCTCTTTGTCCTTTGCGAGAAATTTAGGTCGTTATACCTGGGTTAGTCACAGCAGCCTGAAGAGCAGCGCTACCCATTCCTATCAGAATGTGTAGATTTTGTGTGTGTCCAAATAATGTTCAATATACTTACTTATCACACCGGCTGCTTGGCCACTCAGAGCTACGAGAAATATCAAAAGGTTAGTATACTTACTTATCACACTGGTCGCCTCTCCAATCAGAGCTATGCGAGATATCAAATGTCAGTATACTTATTTATCGCACCGGCCGCTTGGCCAGTCAGAGCCATGAGAAATGCCAAAAGATCAGTAAACTTACGTATCGCACCGGCCGCTTGGCCAGTCAGAGCCAGGGACAGAGCGAAAGAGAGCAGCAGCATGATGACAATGCAGTGTACACTCTGAAACCTCCGCACCAAATAAAGCAGAGTATGGGACTATATAATACTTAGTTCGTGTAACAGTAAAGTAAGCAATCCATCACCGGATAACCCTCAACTACGGGTTGAGTTGCTGCACGCTTCTCAGCTGCCAACGTCTAACTAATGAGGCTTGTTTCGCAAGTCTCAATGTCTCACTTGAACTACAAAGCGAAACTGGGCATAGCGAAACGACTTTAGAATATGCATGAGTATATATAGGTTCATTTGGG
>OY757555.1:6307176-6319676 GCA_963584105.1 Alviniconcha strummeri | reverse complement strand
TGTGACCTCTTCCGCTCCTTTAGAAACACAGTCGGTCATTTCTTTCCCTGCTTCTCTTTTTTTCCGACTTTCTCGCAGTTTGACCTCGTCGGCCCGCTGTAAAATTTCTGTTGCCTTTTCCGCTCTTTTTGAAGCACGGCCTGTCTCTTCTTTCCTAGCTGAATCCATAATCTCTTCTCGGCTTTGTCGTTTGACACCGTCGGCATCCTGTAGTGCTTCTTTCGCGCGGTGGAGATATTCAGGACTCTGACTGCTGTTTCTGTGTGGGCTTGCGGGACTATCGCCAGACACAGAATGAGAAGAGTTTAAACCTGAAAGCTGACTGCACATGGCGAGAATGGTATCGTAAGACGGTGACATTCCTTTTCCAGTGGAGGATAACCCAGTTTCAGAGGAAGGTGTTCCTCTGCTTCGGTATGGTGTCCCTTTTTTTTGAGTGGGTGGTGTACCTTTTTCGGAGGGTTGTGTCCCATTTTCGAGGAGTTGTGTCCATTTTTCGAGGAGCGGTGTCCCTTTCTGGCTGGGTGATTTTCGTTTTTCACTGGATGGTGTCCCTTTTTCGCCTGGTGGCGTCCCTTTTACGCGGGATGGTGCCATATTTTGATGACGTAAAGTTTCCTTTTTGTGCCCCATTTCTCCATTTCCAACTGATGGTGTTTTTTCTCCAAAAGACATCGGTGAATGATCACGTAAGACTGCTTCCTCTTCATCAGGCATTGTCCTTCGTTCCGATCTCTTGGATGTGTAATGACCATTGGTTTGGCAACAGGCAGATGGTGTTCTTTCTCCAAAAGACATCTGTGTTTCCTCTTCAACGGACTTTATCCTTCGTTCCGATCTCTTGGTTGTGTAATGACCATTGGTTTGGCTACAGGCCGTGCACGCCTGACGACCGTCATCAACATAACCGATACCTTCGCATCCTTTAATAGCACCATTCTGCTTCGCACATAAAGAATCTTTAACCGATTCACAGTTCTCGTCATCATTTTCTATACATCTCACACGAAGATCGTTGCATGGAAGAGGAAGTCTCTCCGCCTGGCCGGACTGGGTATATGAATCGCTTTCGTTTGCATGACGAATATCATCAAAATACCCGTCAAGCTGAGGCTGAGAACGTTTTCGCAGCGTGAAGCTTGTACCTAAATATTTTGCGTTTCCTTTAGGGTCTGCATCACCAAAAGCCCCAAGATGCCCGGAAGCACTTTCCAGCGGCAAACACAGGGTACGTGAATTCATTTCATTTTCTAGATGGACATGACCAAAGGCTCCAGAAGTCGCAAGAGCGCTGCCCTGCTGCAGACTGAAGCTGACGAGACGTGAATCGTTTTCGTTTCTGGTTTCACCTTCACTGTCAAACGTTGCCCTACGAGGCTGAAGCCTGTGCAGCTGCCGGAGATGCTGTCGTGTCGCCGTGTAGATCAGCGCGTGGAAGCCCACGATGAGCAGCAATGGGGCGAAGAAGGACAGAGGGATGACGACGGACAGGAAGAGAGGGTTGGTCAGCCACACGCACGTGCGTCCCGTCTCATACAACTCCATCACGCACTCCGCCTCCTGAGCGCCGATATCCTGGGGAAACACAAGATGGAGGATGGTTCCCAAAATCAAAGCTAAGTGTATGTGAGTATGTGTATGTGCCGGTGTGTGTGTGTGTGTGTGTGTGTGTGTGTGTGTGTGTGTGTGTGTGTGTGTGTGTGTGTGTGTGTGAGAGAGAGAGAGAGAGAGAGAGAGAGAGAGAGGAGAGAGAGGAGAGAGAGAGAGAGAGAGAGAGAGAGTGCGTGTGTGTGTGTGAGAGAGAGAGGGTGTATATGTGTGTGCCGGTGTGTGTGTGTGCGTGTGTGTGTGTGTGTGTGTGTGTGTACGTGCGTGCGTGCGTGCGTGCGTACGTGCGTGTTTGTGTGTGTGTGTGTGTGTGTGTGTGTGTGCGTGCTCGCGCGCGCGCGCGCGCGCCACGCTCGTCAACTCACATGCCACACTGGAACCATAGTGGGAAAGGCTTGGAGGAAAGCCAGCAGCCATAGCGCTGCGGACAGTCCGTAGCCCCAGCGGGCGGTGACACGGGCGTGAAGGAAGGGGCGGCAGATAGCCAGGTAGCTGCCAAGTACATTCTGAAAATATTCATGATCGTATGAACCATCATTCTTAATCATCTAGGTCATGGCGGCTCAACAAATTGAAAACGAGACACGGGTGTGTAGTAGCCTATGCAAAAAGAACGCGATCGCGTAGAGATTTTGTCGTGTGTTCCAAAACGTATACCAAATTACACAGTTAAGCTTCCTTTCGATCTCGGTGTGACTTCTCGTCGTGAATATTATTTTGCTTACAGCTGATCAAGAAAAACAAAGGGTTAAGAATAAACCTTCGTGGTTTGTGACACAAACATAGATGATATATGTACTGACCTTTTGCGTTTGTTTTGTTTTCTGGTGTGTGTGTGTGTGTGTGTGTGTGTGTGTGTGTGTGTGTGTGTGTGTGTGTGTGTGTGTGTGTGTGTGTGTGTGTGTGTGTTTGTGTGTGTGTGTTTGTAAGGAAAGAGAAAAAGGTAGTAGAAGTACCAATACTGAAACATGCCTGTCTCAACAACACCAGTAATACAAACATAAGCCATGCAGTGATCAGTGGCAAGGAGAAGAAAACATAAATTCAAACAGTTAAAAAAAAGGGGCGGTGGGGGGGGGGGGGGGGGAAGAAGATAAGTGATGCAATGAGCAGCAGACCTGCAGGCCACTTTCCCCAGTATCCAAGACTCCCCAACAATGTTGTAAACCGCGAAGGGCATCACGCCCACAGAAAGCATCAAGTCCGACGTCAGCAAAGACAAGGTCAAGGTCATGGACAGGCTGTACGATGAAGGTCGGCCTCGACCCACTGTCAAGGCTGCCAGGACGGTGACGTTGGTGAGGAAGGTGATGACAGTAATTGCAGTCAGCGTAATGGTGACGAGCACCCAGGCGAAAACCGGGTGGGTCACGTGGCCGTTCCCAACCGCTTGGAGAACACTTTCACACTCTCCAGAGAAGGGAGATTCCTTCTCGGTCACTGTTGACGCTGTCGTGTTCATCCTAACGTCTGCAATGAAACAAATAACCAGTGATACCTTCAGATAAAGAGGCGGTAACAAAAACCGATCAACCTCAAAAACAAACAAAAACAAAAGAAAAACTGACATAAAATTGACATAAAACGACTGACAAACAGCAGAATAGAGCTGGATCCACGAGGAGTTGTGATTCAAGCAGTTATAAAAATTACTGTCCTAATAAAACGAATTATAAAATGTATCTACGTCAAAATAATTAATCAACTCGACCGGCTTACTCCCGTGGCCCACTGTTCCATCATGACCCTAACCCCTTACTCCAAATAATCCTACGCACCATAAGCATCACCAACTGGATTCAGCTGACTTAGGACATGTAGCTCGCCAGATGACGTCACTAGCCTCTTACACCCAGACCCCCCACCCCACACCCAGACCCTGTCCGCACCCACCCACTCACCCGCATCTACAATATCGCTAGAAGAAAAAAAGAAAAGAAAAAAATAGCGCTTACCAGTTTAGGCTCCAAGAGTATAAGCACAACAGTGGATGACGCAAAAGGGTACCCTCCACCAAACCTGAACTCTCTTTACTCGTTTATTCTCCACTAAAATCACTTCTACACAAAGCTCTCTCTCTCACTGTCCATCCCTTGTGATAACTCGGCGCCAGCTAGGCGATTAGAACCTGGCACCAGTAAACGTGCGGTTCCGCACATCTGAAATTAGGCGGAAAATAAAGCAGTCGCGTCACTGCAAAATCCATTAAAGGAGCTACCTTCCCCAAACATTCGCAATCCAGCTGGTGGAAGCGACCGAAAAACAGGTTTAAAAATTATGTTGTTGCTTTGAAATGCTCTATTCAGTTTATATCGATTTTAGAAACCAAGCTTCGTGAGTGATGCTCAGCAGGGCTGGGCACGCAACGGATCTTTACGCGCCTTTTTCATGTGACTTCATGAGGGATGACGAAAGAGGAAGTGAGTTCCGGCAAAGGCAGTATATGTTTAATCTAACACGCACGCACGCACACACGTACGCACGCACGTATGCACGCATTTACACAGATTGATAAATAGACAGCTAGACAGACAGAGAGATAGATAGATAGATAGACGCGAGACACGCACGCACTCACACACACACACACACACACACACACACACACACACACACACACACACACACACACACACACACACACACACACACACACACACACACACACACACACACACACACACACACACACACACACACACACACACACACACACACACACACACACGCACACACACACACACACACACACACACACACACACACACACACACACACACACGGCTCACGGCTTTTCATGCCCTGTGCAAATCTCCTCCTCTTGATGATTGTCGCGCTTCTTCTTCTTCTTTGTTGTTATTGTTATTAATAGTAGATTACACAATCTTGCGTTTTTTCTTTTTCTTTCTTTCTTTCGTTCTTTCTTTTTGTTGTTTTTGCTACTACTGCTGCTGCTGCTGCTGCTGCTGCTGCTTATAACACACTTCACTGATAGTAATACTACTTACCTGACGTATTCCTCTGCCCAATCTAAATGGCATCTTTGCATCTAAACTACACACCAAGAACACCAACTATGAGCACTTTTCTGTGATCCATACTGTGTGATTTTTAACAAACTACGCAGACGCCAGATGGTTTTATCAAGCTATCACAAAAACAAAAAACAAAAACAAAGTTTTTTTAACTGCACGGCCCTTCCCTCAGTCATCAACATCAATAATGGATGTTTCCAATGAACATTCATGAGACATCAAAAATGAGATCGGGGAGTATGGATCGGAGTATGGAGCAGACAACCAAAGGTCCGCAACTCTGCAAAATCAGAGGAGCGCTGTGTGTTGCTTCGTGTTTTGAATTTTAGGCATTACAGTTAAAACGGTAAAACATTTGTTCACAGATTCTGTTTGTTGTACAAAAAAGAAAAAAAGAAAAAGAAGAAAAAGAGGAGGGGTGAAGAGGGGGAAAGGAGTGGCTATAGTCCTAAACACGAACCGGCCAAGCAAAGGTACACGGTTCAAAGTATGGAATGCTCTCTCTGCGCAAAGGTCAGTGAAGCACAAGCTGTTTTTTCCACAGTGTGCAGGGCTGTCATAATCTCCTATTAAGGGACTCGAACAGAAGACGCAAACTGGCCCAAAAAAACAACAACAACAAAACAACAGACGACGTGCAACTATTTTCATCTGCAGGCTTTATTTGCTTTCCATTCACATTCATAGAAACGGGATTTTTTTGTGGTTCGCTCTTTGAAAGTTGGCTCGTGACGCATTCTAAGCTTTGGGCTATCGGTCGAAAATACTAGTAGAGATACAGACTGATGTGTACAAAATGGCAGCACTCTTGGTCGCGTTTTAGCGACTTTCCGACATTGGTTTTTAACAAAACAGGATGTTAACTCGAATGCAGACCTGCTGTGTGTCTTCTTTCGTCTTCTTTTTTATTTGTTCTCTCGTCCTTCTTCGTTTCTTCATCTTCTTTTTAAATTCCATTCTTACTGGTAAGGCTTGTGATGGTTCTTCGATTCGGATCCCCTTTAACAGGCATTTGTTCTCAGCTGGTAGTGTTTGTAAGTGGTCAATGATCTAGCTGTACGCCTGAGCCCTGTTTACGCTGCCATGACCCACGGTGACCATGCTCACACTAACACTGGACTACACAGCTTTCGGCATTGTTAAAACCGCTTTAAACAGGCCGTTTGATAACGCTGAAATGCACGGCCCTGCCGGCGTTGTGACCATTTGCGAGTGGGTTGTTAATAATGGATCTGTGCGTCATGCGGACATATTGCAAATAGCACTTTGTCATACCAGATTGCTTTTAATATTTCATCAGCTCCCGTATCAGTGATCGTGCTCAGCTTTTCAGGGTGTCTGCAACAAAGATATAACGCTGCTGTTATCGATCGCAGAAAAAACGACTCGGCCTGCTAACGAATTCAAATTCACTGGGGAGTCATATGAATACTTTCGACATCGTCTCTTGTGTCGTGTTGCTCACCACCCCTTTTTCAACTAATAATAACACACAGCACTTCTATAGCGATGAAGTCCATAACATGACTTAGCTCAAAGCGCTTTACACACAGAAATATTAACATATCAGACGAAGAAAAACAATGCTGTTGCCATCAGTAACAGATACTGCTAATCAGAGGTGTGTACATATCAGAAACGATATAGGGCCTATACACACCTGTAAGCTCTCTGACCGCAGAATGCTTTTCGGGTTTCGAAAACCGATTTTGTCGCATGAAAAGGATGCTGTTTATTACGACAAAACACAACGTGCAAATTTTCGGGGTAAGCCCCTTTTTCAAGCTGCAAAACAACACTTTAACAACAGTTAAACTGTGAAAAATGATATGTAAGACACTTAATGTCTGCTTTAGGTTTAGCTGTTTGGTTCTGTTGTGTCGGTGTTTGTGTTAACTTGTCTAAGGGAAGATCATCATTGTTAAAACTAAGGCTATGACTACTGGACCAAGGGAAATGTGTTTAATTTTTTTTTTTAAAGTGGGGGATGCTGGGTGGGGGAGGGGTTATAGGTGTTTGGACAGGACTGTCGGGTATTCCGTCTTTAGCTGGCTTCACTTGGAGACAGCGACCGCTTCTTCCAAAGACTGCTTCCAGATGAAAAGCTTGTGAGGAAAAAGGCAGGGTTTTGGTGGAGCTCAGCGCAGATGCCTCTGTCTGCACTCTACAATCATCTTTCGCGTTAACATTTTGTGTGTTCTGTTCAGATCAGCTCAAGATGATATTTATTCGCTCGGAAAAGCCCATATGCGCTCCACCCAGTCTCTCAGAAGTTTCTCCAACGTCGCCTTTGAAGCGGTTCCAACTCTTCGTCTGATTGGCTGTCGCCCTCTCTCGTCCTTTCAAGAAAGATTGTCTAGCTCTTCCCCTTTCCAGGACTCCCTCTCCCAGGCGATCGATGGTGTGATGTCCTTGGCTTTGTGCCCGCATGTATTGTCTCAAGCTCCTCAACACTTCAGATCTTACGGGAATCAAGCCACTTGATACTATCAAAGACATTGCATACGCCATGTTAGAGTATAGTGCCTTTGGTGTTACAGATATGTGCTGTCCTGAAACTAAAAGCACACTGGCTCATTCCTTGCTCTTGCCTATACAATATGCCATATTCTGTACTTGGAAAATCGTATCCCCGTTTAGATACGTCCAGCGTGCAAACGTTCGGGAAATGAACAATTCTGTCTGTCATGGAAGAAAATATTGATACTCCAACAGTGCAGACTGTCAGGCAAGAAATCGTTAAAGCACGCCGGGCGCACTCTCTGGACGCTAAACATGGCACTTTTATTGTCACTTCTTGTCAGAGGCTATCGTGTAATAACAATTCGGGTTGCGATTACAAGGGAAAAACCGTGGGGCTAAGTTACAGGCTTTGTAGAAGGAGGAAGAGAAGATAATTCGTCGCTGTTTTTGTTGTGGTGCTCTTAATGTTAATGTCAGTTATGACGCTGATGGTATTATTAGCACTTTGTGCTGGTGCTGGTGGTGTTTGCTGATTTATTTGTGTGCTGTTGTGTGTTGCGAGCGCGCACTCGAATGTGTATGTGGGGGGGGGGGGGGGGGGGGGGTATGTGTGTTTGTATGTATGTGTGTGTGCGTGCGTGCGTGCGTGCGTGCGTGCGTGCGTGCGTGTGTGTGTGTGTGTGTGTGTGTGTGTGGTGTGGTGTGTGCGTGTGTAAGGGTGTGCGTGGTAAATACAGTTTAAAGTTCATGTCATAGTATTATTCTTGGGGGAAAGTTTTATTTATTCATTTTTGTTGATCTTGTACTGCGTCGTGTGCCTACCCTTGTCGGTGTGATACCAGGCTGTGGAAATATACAGCTATTATTGTTGTTGTTGTTGTTTTTATATCTCACCACCTGTATTCCCACACAGACCAAGATGAAAAGCCACGCGAACAGCTCATTATTGGATTGTAACTGATAGACCTCTGCCCCACATCTGTTGGCCACTGAGGGGAGTTAATTTGAGACTGGAGTCTACGTTAAGTCGGACCTTTTAAACTTTCTTCGAAACATCATTCATTGTTGATATCACGCAATCCCTTCGTGAATCAAGTATTGCATTGTGTGGAGCGGGGATAGCTCAGTAGTTAGAGCACCGGTCTTATGATTGAAAGGTCGCAGGATCGAGTCCCTGCAGGACTGGCGGGAGTATTTTCCTCTCCGGAGTCAACTTTTTGTGGTGACTCTTATTTCGGTATCCGTTCTACCCTGTGTAACTACAGTAGCACGCAAAAGACACCGGCTATTTTGCCAAAAGTGCAAGTGCAACTTACAAATAAACACGCATACATCCTACGTGTGTGGCTTTGCATGAAGTATTGTGACATGGTGCACGGTATTGTGTACACAGATCACGCCGAGACTGCAGTAGTTTCACGTGGCACCAGCCATGTAACAACCGAACAGCGCCGTATGTACACCTCTTCGGTGGATTTTCAAATCGCGTTATAAAAAGCGACAGTCACTCATTTAGACACATGCAATAAACGCGCAGTGAGTCTGCTCGAGAGCGGAGGATAACGCTATATAAAAGCGATCATCAGTCAATCAATCAAACAAAATATGAGTACACTGTTGAAAGGTTGATGAGAACGCAAAATTGACTAATTACGCGAAGAAAACTATCTTGAAATGCCGTTAAGGCTGTGGTTGATGTGCCATCCTTGGTATCTGTGAGTGCTAGCACCCCGGTTACCCACCCTTGAATGTACTCTTCATGACTGAAGTCACGAAACTCCATGACTTACATAGGACTACCTATAACTGCGAAAGCGAGGCCGCGTAAAAAAGGCCGCTTCTTCGTGACCCAGAACAAGCATCGTGTCATCTAAGTTTAGGTAAATGTAAGTGAAAAACCAGTATTGTGTCAAGTAAAATAACGGTGTACAAAGCGAGCCTTGACGTACTGTCATTTTTTAAAAAGGCGTTATTTGTTAGGTATGAAAAGTGAACAAGGTGTTTCGCATGTCTAGAATTGTTGCACTTCCAAATAACATCAAAAGGTAGCCTATGTAAAGAAAGCAGCAACTGTTCTTCAGGTAAAGTAATATGTCAGAACTGGGGTTTCAGTGTAAACTGCCGGAGACAACTTAATGAGTTTGTACTGATGATTCACTAAATTGCTCTCTCTCTCTCTCTCTCTCTCTCTCTCTCTCTCTCTCTCTCTCTCTCTCTCTCTCTCTCTCTCTCTCTCTCTCTCTCGGACCTGATGTTCTCGGCTGGCAACAGTCAGAACATCAGCGTCTCAGGCATCACGATAGAAGACCTTCTACACTGGCTGCACAACATACCTCGTAATAAAGACGTGAGGCGGGTTGTCTTCCATGTTGGCGTGAACACTTGCAAAAGCACAACCATCGGTGAGACCACATGGAGGCAACTCGTCCGCAACTTTCGCCATGTTTTCACACAAGCGCAGCTAACAGCTTCAGCAATGGTTCCTCCAATGGGACAGCACTACCTGAAGGGAATTGTAGCGACGTCAAACATCTCGCTCTTGAAGGTGTGCCAGGGTGAAGATGTGAGGTGCGTAGACCACACCTCTTCCTTTACCGCTTACAGTGGTGCACCTAAACAAGACATGTACAGGGACCCTCTGCATCCCAGCGCCAAGGGCACCGGCAGGTTGGCGTGCAACATCAAGTACGCTGACCGACCCCGTCAAAGGCCAGCGCTGCTCAAGACCCCCGGTCCCGTGCAGCCAGGACAGTTCCAGACCAGACAGCAGGGCTCCAACGCATGGCAGTCTGTTTCGCGGCGACTGCCTTCAATGACGACGCCACCAAGACAGCGGCAGCCATATTGCCCCATGGCCAGCTCCTGTCCCCCTCACCATCACCTTCCCGCTGATAACGGATACCCGCCGCCCCCGTACTATCCATACAGTATCCCCCCTCGTCGGCGTGTGGACACCCAGTCACCCGACGATGTCTTTGAACCCCGCCCATATACCACCCTATTTCCGCCTTTCAGCGCCAACACATCACCCTCATGTATGCAGCTGAAACACTCGTTTAATGGATCAAAACAACAATGTGTGTTAGTGTACATGCGTGTGTGCGCCGCACGATGAAATATGTGTTTGCACATTTTAAGCTCTTACCTCTTTTGTGCTACCGGCAAATATTCATGGCCTGTGTGTTGCTTCAACAGACCTCAGTGATCAGTCTACTTTCAGCACGTTGCAATAAGCTAGAAAATCGTGAACGCTGTGTGCATATTTTAAAGTTTATTCACATTAGACACTGAAAACATTCTTTGGTGATTTCAGGTAGGTTTAATCACCCCCGTGGTAGACATTTTATGATGTTGACAATTGTGACATTTTTTGGTGATTTCATGGACGGCAACTTTTATTATTGCGTACACTGGTTGATTGTGCCCTGCCTCTGCGCTGGTGTGATCTGCATTCAGTATTGTTCTGTATTATTCCCCTTGCGCTTACAGTATTTCTGACAAACATTTCCGCTCTGAGTTGCTTATTGGTAGTAATTGCTCTGACGCGTATTTTGTGTGTTCAGGTTAGAGTTTTTGGGTTTGTTTTTGTTTTTCCCCCTGTGCTATAGTTTCTAATAGTATTTATTGAATTTGTATATCCTTGCATTTTGTTTTCTCGATTTACAACAACAGAAAAACATTTCTTACATTATTTAGCCGTTCATTATGGCTCAATCAAATGATCATTGGCCACTGAAGCATGGTTTTCGTATTGGACATCTCAATATTAACCATATTGTAAACAAAATGGCTGATGTTACAGAAATTGTCCAGAACAGTCAGAACACTGACCGAGATTTTCATATGTTCTGCTTTTCTGAGTCCAGACTAAACGACCACATAGACGATAAAGAAGTCTCGATAGCAGGCTTTCATATTATCAGAAAAGATCGGAAAGAAACAGGCCTCATTGTATATATCAATGAGCATGTTTCTTTTAAACGCCTTACCCGGTACGAAGAATACGGTATAGAATGCGTCTGGCTCGAAGTGAAAATGAAAAAATCTTCTCCTATCCTTGTAGGCTTTTTATATCGTAATCCGTCAGAACCTGCAAACTGGGTTGATAAATTTGTTTGTATGATGGACTCAGTTTGGCTGGAATCCAAAGAAATTATTATAATGGGCGACTTCAATATAGATTTATCCGAAGCCCACAAATCATGGACGGAAACATTTTCTCTCTTTAATCTCTCCCAAATTATTGACAGTCCAACCCGCGTTACCCCCTCATCTAGAACCCTCATCGATCACATCTACTCGTCATATCCCTCGCACATCCAGGAAGTCTGTGTCCCGGTACTTGGTGTCAGTGACCATTATCCCGTTTGCTGGACCTGGTCAAAGAAAGGCGTTAAAATACCCAAACTAGGGCACACATTACTAACATACAGGTCCTTTGCTAAATTTGATGAAAACAAATATATTGGAGACCTTAGGAATGCTCCATTTAGCGACGTATACAACCACACTGACCCTGATGATGCCCTAAACACGTGGTACTCAATTTTTAACAAAATACTAGACAAGCATGCACCTCAGAAAATGAAGAGAACCACGCACCCGGTTAAGCCAGAATGGCTCACTCCAGAAATACGGGATGCCATGCGCCACAGAGATTATCTTCTTCGCTTAAATCGCTTTGATGAATATAAAAGACACAGGAATAAAGTCACCTACATGATCCGCGATTCCAAGAAATATTTCTTTGAAAAAATTCTAACAAACAGCAAAGATTCTAAAGGCACATGGAAAGCAGTTAACCTCTTAACTAACAAAAACTCACATGCCTGTCCTGTCATTAGTGAGAATATTTCTCCCGATGAATTAAATAACCACTTCTGCACTGTGTACAAAAGAGTCATTACAGCAGATAATTCCTCCGATAACAGTTTAATATTACTGAAACAGTACTGTCAAGATAAAATCACACACAGGGCCAAAGGAGTCCCTTTTATGGCAGTTAGTGAAGTTTTTAAGTCATTATGTCAGCTTAAGCAGTCTAATACAAAAGGTACTGATCGAATAGACGGAAAAATAATTCGTCTGTTTTCACCTTTCATTACTGATACTATTACCTACATATATAACCTTATTATTGAGAAAAACGAATTCCCAAGGGCATTCAAAGAAGCCAAGGTAATAACATTGTACAAGTCCGGCGAAAGATCTGACCCATCCAATTACAGGCCTATCTCAATTCTTTCTGTTCTCTCAAAACCTGTAGAAAAGCATGTAAATGAACATATTATGAAATATTTTCTGACCAATGACTTGCTCCATAAAAACCAGTCTGGGTTTCGGCCAAACCATTCTTGTCACACAGCCTTAACAGAACTCATAGATGCCTGGCTG
>OY757555.1:6257577-6297577 GCA_963584105.1 Alviniconcha strummeri | reverse complement strand
AATCAGTGCCGAAGCATGGTTTGGCAAAATAGCTTTACGTCAGGTCCACGGAAACCAGAAAGTTCGTTAGGACGGACAGCCCAGGACGGCCACCTCGACACAATTTTCACATGCACACCACACACGCACACACAGCGGTAGCTTGTGTGAGAGAATTTTGTGCTTAATGTCCTCGGATGTCATGAGACATATTAGGGACAAACTATACGATACTACAAACTATACGATACTCTTAATACTGCTACGAGAAAAACTGGTTGGCTGTAAAACGATTTATTTTGGATTAGTCCACCTCTGTCGAGGGGACCCATGTCAGGACCTAGGAGGAAAGTTAAATTTTGAAATTTAGTGCCCTAGTGGCCTTAAAATTTGTATTTTGTTTTCCTCAAAAGTTAAAATTTACATTAAAATGCGAATAAAAACCTTCCTAGGACCAGTTTAAAAACAACTATTGCTAACAGTAACTTAACTTTTTAAAAGACTGTTGGTTAAAACATAGCTATGAACGAAAATTATATTTACTTTTAAGACATTTATTTAAGAACAACTACAGTTTTACCTGATTAGGTTCAAAAGTTTGAGTATTTAAAACTATTTGCTTGACATATCTCCAAAGTTAGCGTCTTTGTCTTTCTGTTTCTTCCCTCTCCTCTTCTTTCTGTTTACCGTTTCAAACGGCACTGGCGGCATGACGACCTGAGCTACTTGAGGGGGTGACTTAGGCTTAAGACACTCCTCCGTTAGTGCACACAAGCGTGCTGTTATTTACGCTTGGCTGCTCGTTCATTGGCTGTTCGATTTCTGATTCAGAGACCCACCCATCGTCCAGCTGTACAGTTTGGGTGGCAACTGACACCTTGTTTTCCAAGTTTACCTGTACCTCTACCGCTACAGTTTTGATTGGTGCTGCCCGAGGGTTTTCTGTTTGGGTTGCCACCGTGGCAGTGAGGCGTTGTTGAACACTATGAACTACTTTTTCTGTGGCTCTTTCGATCAGTTGTTGCTCCAGTCTGTTGAGGCGGAGCTTTTCTATATTCGTTTGAATTTGGTTTTTCTTGGCTTTAGTTTTTAGGGCCCAAGCGGCCAGTACAGTGGGGGTTTTCAGTATAGCTGGGACACAAGTTTGAACTTTGTTCCCCGCAGCATCCGCGTAGCTACGTTTTGGTGGTTCGAATGTTTTTGAGACTGCGGGCTCATCACGCCAGAAGGGGTCGTGCGGCGCAGTCTCTGCTATCGGCTGTAGTGGCTTTTTCCTATCCTCTACTTCTACGTGTGCTCGTTTAAGGGCTTCCGAGTATGGGATAAAGGTCCCCGGCAGACCGGATTCTGTTTGCGATAAGGCGCAAACGTTGTTGTGGGCAGCCTTGGTAGGCTGCCGAGTGAGGGCCTCCGCAGTCTTGAGGCAGCAAAGTTTGTTGGGACACACGTCAGGCGTGTGGCCCCGACTGCCGCAGCGTGGGCCCACCGGCACTGTGCTCCTGCATTGTGCCTTAAGGTGGCCCAGCTTGTTGCACGTGGTGCATCGCCTGACCGGTGGCACATAGGCATGCACCACGAACTCCTGGTAGTCCAGTTTAATACTGCTTGGTAACTGCGGTGAAAAAAAAGGTGATTTTAATTGCCTGGGATCGTGTGCCGTCCCGGTTAGTCAGGCGGCGCACTTCTTTTATGGTTGAGCGGTCTACCAGGAACTGACAGTCTACGTTTGCTGGTACTGGTCTGATGACCCCCTCAGTTGTTGGCTGTGGAATGGAGCAAGCCACGTTGACTCCACCGAGCACTTTAGTTTTGAGGAGGGCCTCTTCAGTGCTGTTGTCTCGATCGGCAGCCGATGAGAAACTTGCCCGATGGTAGTGGGCGTTGCGATAGGATGGGCCCTATGGTTCGTTGGAACAGACTCGCTGTCCTTGGCCCATTGTCTAGGAAGCTAGCAACCCCTGTTCCCAGGTTCAATAATTCAGTCTTTACGTCCACGAAAACCAGAAGGCTCGTTACTGAGGACGGCCACCTCGACTCTCACACAGCTCCTGAACTATGGCACAGCTCCTGTAAGTAAGTAAACATGGTGCTTAACGTCCACAGAAACCATAAGGCTTATTAGGGACGGGGAGAAGTGGGGGAAGGGGGTATCAGTGGAGGTGGGGGAACTTGAGAGTGAGATTATATACCTATCGCTACACTGTCACCACCAGAATGATTCCTGCATTAAGATGGGCAGCGATGAGAGCCATTTTAATGTTTCAGTAGGAAGTGATGGACAAAGTCACTGAACAGTGTCCACAAACCACAACCTTTTACAGCTCCTGCGGAACTATGAGTGTATATATTACCAGAAGAAGAAGAAAAGGTCACTCCAAATCACTGCCGGAAGAAACATAACTCTGTTGAACTTCCGGTCAGCCAAGTTTCAATGCGGTTTCTTCTTCCATTTTGGTATTCTCGTGGTTTTCCTACGCTTCTGCGGCTTTGTTGTGTCTTTTGGGTATTTTTGATACAACACGTTTGTGTGACAATTCTTGTAGTTCAAACTGAGTGACATCGCAGCACAATGTCGGACGAAATGCAAGTAAAGCAGAGGGAAATGATGTACCGTCTGATGATAAGGTAATCAATTGATGTTTTATTACTGGTAAGTGCCTAAAGTGGTATATTCTTTCGGGTAATTTTAAAGACTGACACTTTTTAGTGCATGTTGGGCCAGCAGGAAAACTGCTGCCATATGTGTAGCTGCTGGCAGGCAAAAATGCTTTTCGGGCCCCCTTTGCTGGAGACTTACAGTTACAGGACAAACAGCCTAAGGTACAAACTTTGTGTTGTACATACCCAGGCCCACAAATTGCAGCACTCTAATGGTCTTAAAAAGCAGCCAGGCCCACCCCACCCCAGTCATAGTTCAGGAGCTGTGTGAGAGTCGAGGTGGCCGTCCTGGGCTGTCCGTCCTAACGAGCCTTCTGGTTTCCGTGGACGTAAAGAATGATTGAACCGTGCTTCGGCATTGGTCACAACTTGTCCCTAATATGTCAACTGACATCTGAGGACATTAAGCATCACTTCACCACCCACCCAAGCAACACACACACACACACACACACACACACACACACACACACACACACACACACACACACACACACACACACCAGGGTTTGACAATAACTTTTTTTCCCACTTGGGGCAAGTAGATGAATTTTCTACTTGCCCGAGTGGCAAAACTAGTTGCCCATGCCAGATTCTTAAAATCAACCATTTTGATTAAAATAGGTGATATGTTTGTCAAATGGATTTTGAAGGGTAGAAAGTGTGATAAAAGATCTAAGTAGACAGACACTCACACACACAAACTATCTTCCCCACAAAGTTGCATAAATTTGTAACATTGTTAATTGCCAGGTCCATGCTTGAAAGAGATAAAATTCTATAAAGTACTCAAGCTCATTTTTTTTCTACAGTGCCACTGCCAATGGTATCTGTCTCAGTACTAATGGTATCAGCAATGAATCATTGCAGTACAGAATGATAACTCTACCTCATTCTGTCATGTGTCATGACTTTTGTGAAAGCCAACAGGCAGTTACTGTTCATTTCATTCTAACGCTGTAACAGTTCTAATTTCAGAATTTTAATTATTGTTAATATTAATGACCCAAACTGCCATGCCTCAAGCCATGACCAATATAGCCCAAGCAGCTTGGATCAGTGGTTGTATTTTTTTAACACAAGGAACTGTGCCAAACCTGCACCAGACGCATTTCTTTATTTTCTGTGTTAATAAAGGATTCAGATTTATGCTAGTTTATGCCTGCCTTCATTATCTGTTATTTAAGAATGAGAAAGTTTTTTGTTTTGTTTTTTAAGGTCCAATGTTTCCCCAATTTCCACGATAAAACAAGATCACGATTCGGGAGTAGACACACACACACTGAATAGAAATTCCCGATCAGAACATGATTATGAATTTGAACATTTTAGCGGCCACAGTTACGTCTTTTAAAATGCTCATTGATTACACTTTGGATCTGACACCCCCCCCCCCTTCTCATCTTGCCCCTATCCCTCCCCCAAAAGAAAGAGAAGATGAAGAAATTGCTTTAAAATTCCCACTAGTAGTAGTACTGGCTAGTTGTGGCCCTTGCAAACAACCCAAGCAAATTCTTTCATCTGCACTTGGGAACAAACTTCCTCTCTTTTGACTGGGATCTGTTTTAGCTTTTCAAACTTATTTTTGTTTTCATCCCCTCTCCCCCCCCCCCCCCCCCCCCCCCCCCCCCTTCCTCCAATGCTCCTTTTAAAAAGCTCACACCAAAGCTAACTGAGTGTGAGCCATGCTTCACCACAAGTAAAGAGAGCTAGCTTCTGATTGGCTTAACTGCACTGGCAAGCCAATCACATGCTACGACACTGAGCATGTCGGTTTGATGATGTAAAGGGAAACTGATGTTGCGATTGTGGAACCGCAAAACAAAAACTGTCACAGTGACTTGAAATCTAGTGCTTGAATTGAAATATGATATTGTCAGTAAAAAACTTTTTAAAAAATGATAACGACTTGCCCAGTCAGGCAGGCCACTGAGATCTTCACATGCCCAACCGAGTAAGTTACCTGCCCTGGGCAGTCAGGCAGTCCTTATTGTCATACCCTGCACACACACACAAACACACACATGCGTGCATGCTTGAATTTGCCTTGGTCACACTCACAGTTGTGTCAGTATGCTTAAACTAGTTAAAGTTCAACTTGACATTGTAATTTGTATCAAGTACAGTTTGTAGCATGATGCTAAGTAAACATGGATACATTGGACTACAAGACTTAATTATTAATACATTATTACATGATAACATGTGTATACTGTGGTCTTTTTGCATGCAATGCAGGTGGGGAACCTTCACAATGTTACCGCAGTAGCACGTAAAAGACCCCGGTCATTCTGCCAAAAGCGCAGGTGGCAGGTTACAGCTAAACACGCATACACCTTACGTATGTGGCTTTGCATGATGATGAAGTGACACGGTGCATGGTTGTATGGTGTACACAGAATGCGCTGAGATGGCAGCAGATTCTTGTGGCACCAGCCATGCCAGCGCTGTAAGTACACCACTTCGGTGGATATTCAAAAACACGCTATAAAAAGCTATTCACTCATGTAGAATCACATGCGAGCGCAGTGAGTCTGCTCGAGAGCAGAGAACAGCGCTATATAAAAGCGATCAATAATAATAATAATACAGTAATAGACTATGCTTCAATCTGGTAGCCAAGCAGCAGAGTTATAGACTCTATTAAGTATTATACAGATTTACTTCTATATTTGCTTTCTTTGATTATTTGTTATTTTCCATCAGCTTTGATTGAAACTGAGACTGTTGCATGACTGTTATGATGGAAAACAGCTGTCTGTTTTATTTATCTGGTTCTTGTTTTGGTTACAGTCAGCTTTTTTATGATGGCTACAAGGACCAGGCTGTGTCACTGGCACAGGTTATCAAGCCCTTCCCAGCATGCCCTCCTAGCGATCGCCTCTTCAGTATCTTCAGAGCTGGCTATAAAATTGAAGAAGGTATTAAAAACACTCTCTTTTTTAAATTTGTGACTGCCCTATGGAATGTTATAATATTAATAATCTCTATCTAATATCTTACTGACAGTTGCTGTAGTATAGTATTTGTAATTAGTATAATAATAACTAATATGAGGTAAGTACCAGAATCTGATTTATTTGAACTAAAAATTAAACATTAAAGTTATGGAAAGGTGTATCAACTATCATTGTATCACCAATGCATGTGTAGTAAATTCGTATATTTTTAGATTTTTTAACACTTTCAGAAGATGGAGTTTGGGTATCGCTTACCAACATTAACAGTCACTGAGTCAGTAATACTATTACTAGTTACAGTAGACACTAGGTTCCTGGAAAGGGGTAGACTGGATTGGGATAGTGAGACAAACTGGTTGATGGTGGTAATCTTTTGACTACAGCTTTGACTAGTTTGCTTTGGGGTCTCATTTGAGAGGTTGACATGATCTGGGTCTCCGTGTTGTACAGTCTGACATGTGACTGTGAGTAGGTAGCGGCAGCCTCTCATCGCCTATGCGGGAACATCGGAACTTTGCTCAATTTTACTGTATTTCAGTCACTAATTTCTCCACAGTCTCTGAATGTATCCTCTTGGAAATTATATGAATAAAAGGAACGTTTTCTTCGCATTCTTATGGTTGTTTTTATGTTTGCATGCAATGTACCTCGAAAAATCGCCAGTTGATTTTCTACGGGAGGTATTTGCCGTTTGTCCGGTGCCGATCACGCGGTCCGAGACTTGAACGAAAACAGTCGATGTGTTTATCCGCTCGGTGACAAAGCGATACGCGTTCTACACAGCAATATTGGTATCACTGGATCGGAAATTGAATGCCGATTCCAGTGGTGTAAACGCCGTGGTCGTTTACAAACATCTCTGGTCGCTAGAACGCATTTTAGTCGGAAACTCGCAAAGAAATATAATTTTAAACCACAAAACTCCCTCAAATGTCTAAAATATCCCCCACAAAATGAAGCTGAATCCATACCCTTTTGATTGAGGTATGGGGCTAATGGATTGATGACCTGTGGGTCTTTCACAAGCCAATAAAAGACCGCAATAAAGGCGCTTTTTTCAAATTGAGTTCATCCAAGATGGCATCGACCGCGTGGAGTTTTTGTGACTCGATTGCCGAGTTTTGGCACAGGATTCGTGAGTATTCTCTTCACCTGGCTCCAGTTTACTGAATTTGGTGATAGTTTATCTCATAATTTAGCATTTTTATATGATATTTTAATTCATTCTTGCAGGATTTGCCTAAAATCTTACGATTTTCTCGACCGACTCATAGTTCTGTCTTTGTTTACAAATACGACTAACCGGAAGTTGTCGATCACTCGCTTGTTCTCCTAAATATTGCCAAAATACGCCAAAGTTTCACAAAAATATTCATTGAAATACATTCTCTGATGTCTTCTGGAACAGTATTATTTGGGGGGGACAAACCTTTGACGTAAATTCGTGGCGATGGCTGTTTTCGTGATCAAAATTCTTCATCAGGGGAGGTAACTAAGATGCTGAGAAAACAGTCGACTTCATAATAACTTCTGCACTTGAACTCTGTTAAAAGTCTTTTTCGTTTTTCAACGATCGTAATTAAATTCTCAAACTTTAATAGTATGTTGACCAACATTTCTAGTTCAAAATTATAAGTGGATTTCTGCTTTGCTAACGGTAGCCAGTCTGATATTGTGATAAGTGATGATAAAATCATAACAGATAAGAGTTAAGGCCTGAGTGATAATGATTATTATTAATTATGCTGTAGGCCGTAGATCATTCTGTCAATGAAGATCAACAGAAACAACAAAACTGTGTTGTTGTTTTCCTGCAGATGATGACCAGTTTTCCAAACTGAAGGCTGTTTTCCTGGCAACTGGGAGAGGATGCCGGCAAGACCTTCCTCTCGTTGAAGTGGACAACCGACTGTTAGTGCAGCTGCTTCTCCCGAAAGATGAGGGATCCAAGACTTTGGATGAGACTGCATTCTTCCAGCAACTTCTCAAACCAGATCTGGTCAAGACAGTGCTGCTTTCTCGTCTGCGGTATTTATGGTCAACAGACTGAAGGAGCTGTTTGGAGGCGAGCCACTTCCAGAACTTCCACCTTTTCACGGCCATGGCAGCTGCCAGCAGCAATGTCAACAAGTGGAAGAGGAATCTGACCCAGGAGATGTCGACTGAACCAAATGATGAATCAGAACCTGATGAACCTGAGTTTGAAACCAGCTTCAGATTTCAACAGGAGGGTGACATTGTGGCAGTCTACAATGTAGAAGATTTCTTTTTCAGCAAAGTCACCAGGATCATCAGTGAGGAATAGGCAATAGTCAATTTCTTGGAGAAGGCGGCAGTAAAGATGGAGTTGTTGTGTACAGGTGGCCATGCTCTGAAGATTACACTCAAATCTCCTCCGCAGTTGTGTTTGCCAAGAATCTGCAACTTGCACCTTCATCATTGTCTCCAGGGATGTTCGTTCTTTGTTGAATCTCGCAGGAATTTATTTGGCAGATATCAAGCACTCAGATGCTATTTACAGTGAAATCACCTGTAGACCGTGTCAACTGACTCCAAATCACAGCCTTGTAGGCCTGTGTGTTCATAGATGATAAAGGTGATACTGCTGTACCATGTTTTCTTTAGCATACACATCCCTTTTCTGCTGTGAAAAGAGAAGATTTTGCAGACTTTAAGACTAACACTCAAAATAAGTGCAAATGCTGCTGCAAATGTACTTCACACTTAGTTTAATGTACATGCAAAGTTTCATGGCTGTATCTGTAGTAGTTTTCAAGTTATGAGTTAAAGTATGAAAACCATTAGATTTGTCCTTTTTTTCCACTGTGAAAAGTGAAGTTTTTGCAGGCTTTAAGATCTATCGCTCTCAAAATAACTGCAAATGTTGCTGCAAGTGTACTTCACACTTAGTTTAATGTACATGCCAAGTTTCATTGCTGTATCTGTAGTGGTTTTCAAGTTATTACCAGTTAAAGTGTGGCAACCCACATATTTGTGTTTTTTCCGCTGTGCAAATTGAAGATTTTGCCAACTTTAAGACCCTGTAACTTTAAAAGTAAGAGTCAGAGCGGCTTAGAAAAAAATAAGTGCAAAGACTGTGATAAACCCTGCTTGAAAATCCATTGGGAAAGCTGTCATTGCCATATGTTACCCACTGTGTTGTGTCAAAAGTGCTCTTTCATGCAAATTGGCAAGCTCAGAATTGCTTTTTGGAGCAACTTCAGCCCTCTGCCTATGTTTTATCTTTCTTTGCTGACCATATGATTTAGCTGTGACAAAGTGCAACCAAGGTATACTTTTGAAAAGTGTAAGTATTTGGATTCTCCCATGTTCATGAGAACCACTATGGGGGGTAAATTTGAGAAAATGTAAATTTGAGAAAATGTAAATTTGAGAAAATGTAATAAACTGTTTATTGTCGCGCAAAACTGTATTTTCGAATGGCTATATCTTTGGAACTAATTAAGATAAACAGTTACTTTTTTTCTCTCCATTTTCTTGTATCAATATGGCCTGTCTGAAAATGCATAAATTAAATTGCTGTTGTAAAATTTAAATTTTGGCTGCCACTACCTTCTGTGAGAAACCTTTGATGAATGACTGTCTGCCTGGTGTGCCCACTCTGTCTGGGCTCAGGCCCAGCTCAGGACTTGCCTCTTTGGATAGGCCTTTGGCAAAGGTGTGAATGGTGAAATTTGTTGAAATGCATGTAAATGTTTTGTTGTTGTTGTCAAGTTGTTTGTAGAATAGTGCAGCGTACTGAGTTAAACTTGTGTTGGAGGGTGGTGCTGTGTAGGAATTGTCCTTTATTATTATCTTGATCTGTTATGTGTCTTAACTCTTATGTTTGTTCACTGCTTTGAGTTTGAGCTGCAGGGTAGGCACTTTACAAATTTCCATGATGATGATGATTATTTTGTCCTGTTATAAATATAATTATTCAGAGTTGATTATCAAATGTTAATATTTTATCAAAGTTGTCATTTGTGCTATATGTTAGAATTTACCAGCAACAGTATTCAAACAGGATTATTTGAATTTAGATAAAAGGATGCAGTTATTTAGTGATTTTGTTTTCTTGTTTCCATGACCTAAAGAGCTTGATGATTTTGTTCAATCTATGCAGAAAAAACAGACGCTAAAGACATTCCCAAGGTCAACAACTTTGTAGCACCAGGTTCTGGCATCGACCTTGAGTTTGAGACAGAAGGTAGTGTTCATGTTGGTTCATTTACTGCTGTCACTCGCGTCTCATGTCTGTCTCAGTGACAGTGTCTGTCTTTCTCTCATCCTGATAAGTCTTATTATAAGACATTAAAAAAAATAAAAATCCAGTTACTTCACTGAAGTACCTTAGCAAACCTCTCAGCCTGTCCCCCCCAAACTGCAGTAGTTTACCATCCCATACTAAGACTTTACCCCCACCCATTAATAATAATAATAATATATATTTGCATGGATCATTAGATATTGTCTGTTGCTTTTTTTTAATTTCAGCATAGTTTGTCTCATTGCAAGAAGTAAAGCACAGATCATCTTCTATTTCTTTGTCTTTTGCATAATATGGGGAGCCTAATGTCCAGGAACATACAGCACATTGGCTGTGCACTTTAGTGCACTTAATATTAATAATACATATTATTAATATTAAGTTTGTGTAATTTTAAGGTACTAAATAAGTTCCAATAACAAATCTTGGCTTAGGTATGGGTGACAAAATAAAACTTGGCAGAAAAATGTAGTTACATATTCAGGTTACATTCTAATATCAAATTATTTGCTGTTTGTGTACAGTAGAAAATGCTGTCTCATTTTGTGAACAGTGCAGACAATCTCCGCAGAAGCATCTCTCTATGAGACATGTTACGTGACGGCCCACAAGGCAGCATGCCGAGCAGCGAGGTTTCACCCCACTGGACAGCTCATCGCAACTGGCTCAGAGGACTGTTCTATCAAGGCTGGTTTTTATTTTTTATTCCACTTATGATATCCCCTTGCTCATCAGAATGAGTTAAAGTAGCATGTACTCAAAATGATATTTGAAGCTGCTTGGAGGGGGGGAAGGGGCAGCCTCCACAAACTAATTTCTTAATTACTCAGTGCCACAGGCTCTGTAGCAGTTGTTATGAATGTTAATGGATCAGTTTTAATTGTTAATTTAGATAAATGAAAACCAAAGCAAAGATGCAAGATGAACAAAGCATGGAAAATGTGTAAACGTTGCCACATGCAGGCTTCATTTTATTGTTCTGTAAATGTTTAAACATTCAAAAGAAGTACATTTTTGCTTCAGATTTGAGCTTCTTGGTGGTTCATGGTGGCTCATCTCTTCTGCATACTGATCTGTCATTTTCTTCTTGTACCAACCCATCACCAGTAATGCATGTATTGGTTGTGTGTGTGTGTGTGTGTGTGTAGCGAGAGAGAGAGAGGAGTGTGTCACTGTGTGTGTGTGCGTGTGTGCGTGCGTGTGTGTGTGTGTGTGATGAAATGAACATATCCTTGTTAGTGTCTTTGTAAGTTCTCTGGACTCTTACAAGGTGGGGTGCAATAAACAATCTATTATTATTATTTACCACTGAAGAGCCAACAAAGATTGGGTCATGACATATGTGATACTTTTGCCACATATTCCAACCTTGTTTATTACATCACTAATAGTCTAATACAGTGATAGTGATGCAGACTCCCAGGCACAAAATGGTAGCATTCACAGGCATGTTTTTGCCACTTGCAAATTTCAGTTGCTCAGAAATGAAGAGAAAAACTGCTGGTGTCTATTTTCTGTTCCCTTGCTATTAGAAAGGCCTGTGAAGGTGTGATGCTTCTCTGCTCAGCTTTCCCTTTATGCATCTGGTATGGTTTTACATGGAAACAGTGGATCAGTTATGACAGTTGATGGATCTCGTAAGAGTTTAGATGTAAACAGTGGATCAGTTATGACAGTTGATGGATCTCATAAAGGTTTACATGGAAACGGTGGATCAGTTATGACAGTTGATGGATCTCGTAAAGTTTTAGATGGAAACAGTGGATCAGTTATGACAGCTGATGAATCTTGTAAAGTTTTACATGGAAACAGTGGATCAGTTAATGAGTTATGACAGCTGATGGATCTCATAAAGTTTTACATGTGGTGGATCAGTTAATGAGTCTTGGCAGATCTTGTAAAGTTTTGCATGGAGGTAAAATCAGTCATTGTTTCAATGGGTCAGATAATTTGGGAAACACTCTTGTAAAAAGATGAAGCTGATGTGAGCATCCAAAACAAATTTGGCACCGAAAGGGTTAATTGTGGTTGATCATTAATTTTTCCTTTTTTTCCGTCAGATTCTGGATGTTGAGCGCATGCTGGCAAAGAGCGCAACCCCGGCTGAAATCCTGGCCATGGAAACCCACCAACAGCAGATGGAGAATCATCCAGTTATCCGCACACTCTATGACCACGCAGAGGTAAGAATCTCATGTTTATTCGCACACCCTATGACAAAACAAAGGCACATATCACTGAGGGAGCCGCACACTTTAAGATAATACAGAAGCAGGGACCTCCTGATTATCTGGACTCTGGTGGCAGGGTTGGTGAGTTCAACAGGGTTCACATGCTGGTTAAGATCAGCATATACCGGAAAATAAATCAGCAACTGAAGAATACGAAGTCAAAAGCAGCGGGGGTGAACTTTCGCTCACCGAGACAGCGGGTCGTCAACGGAGTGTGTCTACTAGATAAAGCTAATTAGTGGCGTAATTAACGACGCGATTGAAGAAGTGGATACCCAGGGACGTAGATCTCGGTGCAAGGAATCGGCCGATATGTTTTTTGATCAGTTCTGATCACTGGATCGGCAAATAGCAGCGCTGAAAGATAATGTAAACAAAAGGTTTGCGACCATTGGCACGTTGCCTGTGTGACTGAAGACATTTATAAAAAAAGAGACCCGTCAAATATCGGCACGTTGCCTGTAAAGGCCTAGACTCGACTGTCGAGCGAAGTTATGAGTGAAGCCGTTAGTCCGTATTTTAGTAAGTGTGGAACAAAGAGAAATTACCCATCAACATCTGACGAAAGTGACAATAGTATCTGTTCAGAAGCCAGTGCCAGCAGTAGACAAGAAAGAAAACGTTTGAACGCTGTAGTCAGTGAGGACGACACAGGCATGGCAGTACAAGCCGCACTGGATAAAATCAGCCAGCGCCTGGACACCCTAGCCACCAGAACAGACGTTGATCAGATAAAAGTGGAGGTAAAAAATCTGACCCAAACCTTCTTTGAGAAGTTAGAAAAGTTAGAAGGTCGATTGTTTGACATTGAAACAAAAACGGACAAAACTGAAGCTGAAGTGAAAGCTGAAAAGAAGAAAACCGAAATCCTCACGGACACTGTGAAGCAGCAGGAGCGGAGACTGAGGCAGCTGGAAAGGGAGCAAAACGACCTGCAGCAGTATACAAGACGATGGAACCTGCGAGTATACAAGGTGCCCGAAGACAAAGCAGAGTCTGCAGACGACTGTGTATCGAAGGTATGCAGTATATTCAGCGACAAAGTCGGCGTCCCAGTCAACGCTGCTGACATCGAGGTGGCTCACAGGGTGGGACAGCGGAGCAGCACCGGGAGCAGACCCATAATCGTCAGATTCTTCGACCGCAAGAAGAGGGACGAGGTTCTCAGGAACCGACGCAATCTTAAAAGGAAAGTGTTTGTTGTTGGGGAAGATCTGACTTATGCAAACTACCAAGTGTCCAAGAAAGCGATGGAACATTCGGCAACCCTGGCAGTGTGGAGTTCCAACGGGAGAATTCTGGCCAAAGTTAAGAACGGACGGATTGTGAGACTGAACATTCACACGGACTTAGACGAGGTGTTCAAACGAGCAATGTATTCAAATGCGATGAGCGCTGATGAAGACAACTAAGGAAGACATGATCTTGCCCGTGAGGTATTATGTACCGAGTGCTTTCTCTTTGAATTTGTATAGTAATACTATAGAACAGGTTTTTTTTTTTTTTTTTTTTTTTTTTTTTTTTTTTTTTCTTTCTCTCCCCCCCTTCATTTTCTCTCCTCCGGGTTGCCTGGTTACCTTTCTTGTCCCCGCCCCTGTCCGTTTAATTATCTTCAGTATTACGGTAGCAACCAGGACCGTGGGTGCAGATGAACAAACAACGAATTTTGTTATGCAAGACTGTTTGCTCATCACAAGAATACTTGATTTCTTTAAATTTTATTTGTATTTGCACCGACACTGTGGCAGTTTTGAATTATGCTTTGTTTATTTGAATATTTGTGTGGGATTTGAGACAGTTCTGTTTGTTTTGAAATTCAAGACGCCCATATTTTGAGTTTACGGTTGAGTACTTGTGACAGTGCCTGACATGCTCTGTGGAATGTTTGTTGGCTGTTTTGACTGGAGCGTGCAGCACGCAGTTGTTCAAACCGTCGGTCCGCACGACTTGTTATTTTCAAGGTGTTTTTACTACTATGGCACTTATCTGCGTAGTTTTTGTTTGTATATACATGTGTGTGAAGACCATCTTACCTTATTACAGTGTAACTGCCCAGTTTAAATTAACTCTTTTCCTCCTTTTCTTGCTGCTGTTGTTGCTGTGCCTGTATCTAGCACGCTCTTTAAAGGGATTTTTGTGTGTGGGTGTGTGCAGTTTGGCTGCAGTAAAACGCTCATCAGTGTAAACACAACAAGAAGTAGTCACACAGCCGCATGTGCGCACGCACTGACGCGCGCACACGCGCGCGCACGCACACACGCACGCGCACGCACGCACACACTCACACACACAAGCACACACACACACACACACACACACACACACACACACACACACACACACACACACACTCACACACACACACACACACACACACACACACACACACACACACACACACACACACACACCTCCATACCCCTTCTCCGTCTCGTTTGCAGACTGTCACCGCAGCATTATGAAAATGAGCATGAGTAGATCGGTTCTGTTGACACGAGTTTTGAACGATGGAAATGCATGTATCCTGCACGCGAGCATTTTGTATATGTAAAGTTTGTTGCTTTTTTTTTTTTTTTTTTTTTTTTTTTTTTTATTCTTTTTTTTTTTATTACTGCGCATGTACAGGAGCAAACGGCTCCTTTCATTTGTTTAGCCTGCATTTTTGTTGATTTATACATCTGCATTTGCTTGGAAGTTTGAATTGCCTTGGAGCTCGAGACGCCCGTGTTTTTTGTGTTTTTTTCTGGTTTTGTGTGTGTGTGCTTTACCGAGTGCGCACACATGCGCGCACTCATCGGACACAGGCACGCACGCGCGTCTACGCAGGCACAGGCACACATTCACAGTCATTAAACGCACACATGCACGCGCGCGCAAACACACACACACACACACACACACACACACACACACACACACACACACACACAGTACGGTAACAATTTGTGTGCGCATGTACAGGAGCAAAAGGCTCCTTTGATTTGTTTAGCCTTCATTCTTGTTGATTTATACATCTGCATTTGCTTGGAAGTTTGAATTGCCTTGGAGCCCGAGACGCCCGTGTTTTGTGGTTCGCACCTGAGTATTAGTTTTATGAATGTACTGGCACGGTTGGGAAATTGAATGTGGTTGATTTGCTGCGTGCAGCATGCGGTTGTTTACGCTGGAGGTCTGCACGACTTATTCTTAAGCCATTTAAATATTCGGATACTCTGTTTTGAGTTATTGCTGATTGTGTTGTTTGTATTGTATGTGAGTATCATCTTGTTTAGACAGTGTGGTTGTTGAGTATAGAATCATATCACTTTTGTATAAAAATTAAAATAAAATAAAAGGTGGGCAGCAACAACAAAAGCAAAACAAAAACCTGAAAAAACAACGTTAAATGAGAAAGTAATCTTCATTTGTATACACAGGTATATACTTATTATAAACCAGTAGTTTTGATCAACATCGTACACCTTGCACGTTAATTTATTGCGTAAATCAAAACTATGGAGTCGTATTATCAAATTTGTAACTCTAGTCTAAGACTAGGCTGTTATTACATTTTCGTCTGTTAATTTTTCACGTAAGAACATGCTTATAAGTAAAGATGTATGCTGCAGTGCAAGATAAAATCATGTGTATTCAAATATGTTTGATACGTCTGCCTGTGTAGACCTTATATTCCTTTTTGTGACTCAGGTAGATTTGGAGGGAGGGGGAGGGAGAACTACTCTGTTTTTTCTTCTTCTTTATTTGAAAGTTTAGCCTCTCTCTGTCTCTGTCTCTATTTCTCTGTCTGCCTGTCTGTCTGTCTCTGTCTGTCTGTCTGTCTGTCTCTCTCTGTCTCTCTCTGTCTCTGTCTCTGTCTCTGTCTCTGTCTCTGTCTCTCTCTCTCTCTCTCTCTCTCTCTCTCTCTCTCTCTCTCTCTCCACTTTTTTCCCGTCTTTTGTTTTTTTAAGTTCATATCTTCTGATCAGCACTCGACAGTCGAATGATATCTTTTTGCGCTGCTTATCAGCGATTTCACCAGAAAATAACTCTTTTCCTTTTCTTTTACAGCTTAGTATACTGTAACTTTTTTGTGTGGAATTATTGTGTACCTATTTATGCCTGTTTGTTGGTTGTATTGTTTGTCCGTTTGCCTGTTTTTTGGTTGTACTATATTGGCCATGGTCTTTGAATTTATTATGTTTGTACGTGCATATTCAGCGCTGGGTTCAGCGTGTTGTGATCTGTGCGTATGTACGTCATGTGCCTATACTGGCTTAGGTTTTGAACTGTTTGTATGGACACTTGTGGCGGATTTTTGTGAGCTATGTTCGCACGTGAAAGTGGTTCCTTCCATGATGCTTCTGCTTTGTTGGATAGTGTGTCCTGGCTGTAGTGGGATTAGATCACGCATACCATGACCAATACAGTTAAGGTTGTTTCAATGAACTGCCAAGGCCTAGCTGACCCGCGCAAGAGGAGAGATGTTTTTCACTATTTAAGAGAGAAGTCATATTCCATATACCTATTGCAGGATACCCACTTTGATCCAAAACTAGAGAACTGTATTCGGGCTGAGTGGGGTTATAAATGTTACTTTGCCTCGTATAATTCAAATTCGAGGGGTGTCTCAATATTATTTAATAATAATTTCGAATTTTCTGTAAACAAGGTTTATAAAGATATTGCTGGAAATTATATATTTGCCACTGTCAGAATGATGGATAAAGAATTTGTGATCGTCAGTTTGTATGGCCCAAACCGTGATAATCCGGAGTTTTATGCCGAGCTTGAGGAACGGATCAGCGAAGTTGGCTTTGAAAATCTTATTATTGGAGGAGACTGGAATTTAGTCTTGGATTTCACATTAGATTATTATAATTATAAACACTTTAATAATGCTAAAGCACAAGAACAAGTAGAAAATTTAATGATAAATCTCGACCTATTAGATATTTGGAGAGAAATTCATCCTGAAATGAGACGGTATACATGGCGCAGAAATACACCCCTTCAACAGAGTAGATTGGACTTTTTCCTAATTTCAGATTTGCTGTCCACTTACGTGACAGAAGCAGACATTAAGCCCGGTTACCGGACAGATCATTCCATGATCACACTGACTTTGACTTTAGGGAAATTAGAAACCAGAAATAAGCTTTTGTGGAAATTTAATAATTCCCTATTAAAAGATAAGCTGTTTGCAAACGAAATAAATGATGTTATAAGAACCGTGATTGAAGAATATGCAGCTCTACCCTATTCTCGGGAACAACTTCCTTTTATCCCAAAATGTGACATTCAATTTGTAATTTCCGATCAGCTATTTTTAGACGTACTACTTATGAAAATTAGATCAAAGACAATCTCGTATGCTACAATGAAAAAACGTGTGGATCAGGAAAAGGAAAGGGATTTGCAGAACAATATCCAGAGCTTAGAAACTAAAATTAAATTGACAGAAGATGAGAAAGGGAAATTAGAATCTTATAAACAGGAGCTAATTGCACTTAGAGAGAAAAAGATGGAGGGAGTTCTGCTTCGATCGAGAGCGAGATGGGTCGCCGAAGGAGAAAAAATAACAAAATATTTTTGTGCACTTGAAAAACGTAATTACGTTAGTAAACAAATGATTAGGCTTACTTTAAACAATGGTGAGGAAATATATGAAACTAAGGACATTATAAAGGAAGTCAAAATGTTTTATGAAAGATTATATTCTGACAGACAATTAGAAGATTGTGAAATATTAGACTTGGTTGAGGATATACCAACATTGACAGTGCAAGAAAAGACCTCACTCGAAGGGGAAATTACTTTAGACGAAGCAAGCGTTGCACTCAAGAGCATGAAAAACAATAAAAGCCCAGGCTCTGATGGTTTTACTGTTGAATTCTTTAAGTTTTTTTGGCGACAGCTGGGTGCATTCGTTGTTAAATCATTAAATAATGGGTTTAGAAAAGGTGAATTATCATCAACGCAGAAAGAAGGAATAATAATATGCATACCAAAAGGGAACAAATCAAAAGACCTGATAAAAAACTGGAGGCCAATTTCACTCCTTAATGTTGTTTACAAAATAGGATCCACTTGTATTGCTAATCGCTTAAAACGTGTCCTGCCATCTTTGATCAGTGAAGACCAAACTGGGTTTATGGCCAATAGATATATAGGAGATAATATTCGACTGATATACGATTTAATCAGTTACTTGAACAAAGAAAACATGCCTGGGCTACTCTTGTGCTTAGACTTTGAAAAAGCCTTCGATTCAGTGGACTGGAGATTTATGTTTAAAGTTTTACATGCGTTTGGATTTGGGCCCGATATTAGCCAGTGGATATTCACATTTTATAGACATATAAAGTCATCTGTCGCGGTTAATGGACAATTATCAGAATGGTTTTCAATTCAGAGGGGATGTAGACAGGGGGACCCAATATCACCATATTTATTTATACTATGCGTAGAAATACTTGCTATTATGATTAGGCAAAATAAGAATATTAAAGGTATTTTAATAGGAGAAACTGAGTACAAAATCTCGCAGTATGCTGATGATACTGAAATTATGTTAGAAGGTGACAAGAACTCATTTGAGGAAACAGTTAAGATTATTAATACATTTGGGAATAAGTCAGGTCTCTTCTTGAACGCGGGGAAGACTAGTGCTATATGGCTTGGTAATAAAAGAAATTCACCCATTAAATATATGCCAAATTTGCATATGGATTGGAACCCACCTAAATTTAAAATACTTGGTATTTGGTTTACTAATAATTTAAAAGAGTGTGAGCAACTCAACTTTCGCGAGAAATTTTTGGAAATAAAAGCATTGTACAAAGTATGGTTAAAAAGACAAATAACACCACTCGGTAGAGTAGCTGTTCTGAAGTCGCTGATTTTGTCTAAAATTATCCACCTATGGATTTTATTGCCAAATCCACCAGACAGTCTGGTGGACGCGTTGCAGAAGACCGTGTTTCAGTTTGTATGGAATAGAAAACAAGACAGGATAAGTAGGAAAGTAACCGTCAAAACTATTGCAAAGGGAGGACTTGGCATACCAAATATTAGACATTATATTAATGCGCTGAAGCTAAGTTGGATACGAAAACTAAAAACAAGTGATCACAAGTGGAAAGGTATAATTACATCAACTTACCCGAAAGTGTTACTGCTTGAACAATTGGGATCAAGCCTCCCTACTCAGGAAAATAATTTTAATATGTTTTGGATTCATGTATTTAAAGCATATAGAGAGTTTGGTAAACACATGCAGGTAGAGAACTCAGAAGAACTAGTCGCAGATCCTATTTTCTGCAACGACAATATTCTGGTTGGAAACAAAACTGTTTTTTATAAAAAGTGGATAGACAAAGGTGTATGTTTTATCAAAAACATTCTGAATGAAAATGGTACGTTTATGCTATTTAAAAGGTTTAAAGAAATATACAGAATTAATACTGATTACATTACATATATTGGATGTGTACAAGCTATTAAAAGCTACATACGTAAAATGGGACTAACAGTTGAGAGTAACAGTTCAACCGATTTGACAAAGACGCTTAAGATTATTTACAGTCAACAAAAGGGCTCACGCCTGTATTATGAAATGCTTACACAGGGTAAAGATAAACCTAAGTGCTGTGAAAAATGGGAAGCAAGATTGAATACAGACATTGACTGGAGCAGAAACTTTAAGAAAATGCAAAACATCCAAGAAATAAAACTAAAATGGTTCCAGATAAGACTTGTACATAGGATATTAGCTACCAATATTGTTTTAATGCACATGGGTATTGAAAATGACATTAACTGTTCTTTTTGTAGACAGGAAAGAGACTCTATTAATCACATTTTTTGGAGATGTGTGTACGTAAAGTCTTTTTGGGAACAGTTCCAGACTACACTTAATACCGGGAGCTCAAATGCGAGGACAGTAACGCTTAATGAAAATTTTGTACTTTTTGGTTACGACAGCCAAATTAAATCGGACAGCACCTTTGATTTGATAATTTTGCGTGCAAAATTCTATATTTATACTTGTAAGATCAACAAGAATATACCTCAACTGCACCTGTTCAAACAATATTTAAAAAATACATTTGATGTAGACAAATATAATGCGACATTAACGATGTCATATGACAAGATAGCAGCCAAATGGTTGCATTACAAAAAGCTGATACAAATCTAGACGAGGTTGTTAATGACGTTAATAATCTTGTAAATTGTACTCATTGCCATGGTCCTTCTTTTTTTTTTTTTTTTTTTTTTCTTTTTTTTCCTTCTTTCTGTTTTGTATATGTGTGTGGGTGTGTGGGTGTGCCTTTTTTTTTTCTTTTTTTTCTTTTTTTCTTCTTCGTACTTTACCTTAGATATATGAATGAGAGGGGGGGGGGGGGAGGAGAGAGAGAAAAAATTGTAATGGATGGATACATGTTAATGAATAAAAAAATCGATTGTTCATAAAAAAAGAAAAAAAAAAAAAAAAAAAAAAAAAAAAAAAAAAAAAAAAAAAAAAAAGTCAAAAGCAGCAATAATAAGGGTTTCTGTACATAAAATCTGAATGACTCAAGTCATTGGTATTAAAATTGGTGGATTTATATTTTGGGATGTGACGAATCCAAAAACGGTGAAAAAAAGTGGCTCACAATCCAATTTCAAGAGATAATTAGCATACTGTTATGTAATAATTAATTAATTATAATAATTAACTGATCTGTGCATGTTCACAGGACTTACAGATTTTAAACAAGGAAATTTAGATATATACCAATAGTGTACACCACTTCCCAGCATAGAATCTAACCCAATTTGATCCCTCATTTACATAAATTACATAACAAACTTGTTACTGTTCCTGGTTGTTTAGATACCACAATTACCCGTGAAATAATCTTCAAAATCTGCACATGGGGTTTTGTATTTGTGGTAACCTTGTTGAATCTAATCTACATAAATTAGCACAACGAACATCTATAAATTGTTTATATGAAGTTACATGCCACATCTATTAGAATACTGAAATTCAGCTCCTGGAGCTTTGCCATTATAGTAAATTGATTTCAGTGCCATTTGCATAAATTAGCATATTAATAAAACATGCTAATTTAATTTAGTTTTTAGTTGTTTTTAACTAGAACTTTCAGATTTTTAGTTTCAGTGTTGTTTTTTGTGTTGCAAGTACCACAGGTAAACAGGATCAATCAATGTTAATTTGTGTTCATATCATTACCATTATATAACAAACAAGCTCGTTAGGCTAATTTATTTGCAAAATTTCCACACAATGATGACAAAAATAATTTTTCCAGTTTTTTTTTCTTTCTTTTAATGATTCTCCAATTGCCATAGAAAATGATTAACAAAACTCATGATGACACTGTGGTCTTCTAAGTTCTATATAAATCCATCTGGTCTGCCTGGGTTTGGGCACAGCTGCATCACTCTCACAGAAGGCTCCAGAACCTGCAACCACACAATAAAAGGAACATTAAAAAACTGCTAAATCTTTGGAACATTATTTGAAACCAGTTGTTAAAGTTAACAATAGAAATAACATTAGAAATAAAAATAAACCTGATATCTTACTCTACTTGTTTACACTTTTTAGTCTTGTTTTATCAATTTATTATTGTTATACATCATGAGAAATGCTGGCACACACACCCCAAAAAATAACAGGTTTTCAAAAATTTCGGTTTAAAAATACAAAAAAAGATTAAAAAAACAGAAGACTGAAGAGACACTTAATTAAGTCTACAAAGCAACTCACTACCTGAAACTAAAAGTGCCATACAAGCAAAAAATCTATAAATTTCAATGGGGGAAAAAAAGAAGAATTTTTAAAAAGTCCAGACCAATGTAAATCAAGAAAATAGCATTGATTAAATATCTGACAACCCTTGGCTGAAGAAATAGACCTGCCCATAGTCAAAATCCAGGTCCGATAAAAAGCACTCTGGGTGCGGCCATTACTGAGACAGGAGTGACCAGTAGTTGGAGGTGGAATGTTCCAAGAACGATCCCTAAAAGTTTATAAAATTTAACCAAACGCCTGACAGAATAAACAAATCATCCGAATATTCCTCAGGTCAGTGTGTTTAGCTTTAGTTTTACTACTTTTAGTGCTTTTACTGCACTTAGATGAGAGTTGCTTTGTATTTTTAAGTCTCCTCCATCTCGCTTGATCTGGAGTCCGATGAACCCACGCGATGCGCAGGCCGAGTTTGAGAGATTTTTTTTGCCACATCGTCATCATTTTAAGCCCACTACCGTCGTATTTTTCAATAAAACCACTAGTGAAATACATGCTTTTGTAGATAAAAGAACACAGAATATGCCTGTGGGTGAACTATTTTTCTAAACGACCAATTTTAACAAAATATTTGAGAAAGAAATTACAACAACCGTACTTACCACCATTACACTGTTTTCATAGACCGCATCAAAAAAGTTCGCATACCGCACGAAAGAGCATTCTTTCTTCTGATTGGCTGTAAAGTTTAAGCCTTGTACGTCGTCATTTGTGATGGTACAAGGAGTTTGAAGAGAGCCACCCGATATAGTGTCCTCTTGGAAATCTGTCCACGGTGCGAGGCCGGCCACTCAACCCGTAAAATGATGTTTTTCAAAGATTATACTACTTTCAAAGGCATGAAATAAAATAACACACAGTGTAGGCTGTACAATATTCATTTACTCAAACGATAACACAAGCATGCAGGATCAAAAATGCAGTTTTAACTGTGCATTTTTCGATTTGAGGTGATGCACGCCCCGGAACCCAGAGTGTCCCAGGCTAAGCACAGAGGGTCTTGCATAGCTACTATAAAGCAAGGTCCCGTGTGGGCAAACACATGCAGAAGGATCACATAGTTATGCACATTAAAGGCCCTGTAGTCCCTGTCAGGGTTTGGTGGATTGTTGAAACTCTAACCCAGCATGAGCATGCCCTGAAAACGTGAGCACTGTGCATGAGTCTGCTGGAGTGTAGAAAACAGTGCTGTGTGAAAGTGATCAGTCAGTCAGTATGTTCAGAGCCAAGCAGCAATCAGAAGAGGGAGGTGGAGCTGCAGGGCTCTCATAGTGAGTTGGACCGTCCTTTGCTTCAGCTTTCAACAGCTAAATTTTCTGGACTGTGCTTTTGTGACTCTGTTCCACACAGCTGTTGAAAGAGCAAGTCGCTGAGCACGCAAGTTGCTTTACACTGGTGAGGTCCCCACCACCTTAACATCTATTGTTCTGGTGGTTGCTGACAGTCTCTCCTGGCTTTGCAGGTCGGAGCGCTTGGGACAAGCTGTTCATATGTACCCTCCTCTCCCCCATCTCTAACAGATTGTTTGTGGTTTCTGTGGACATTAAGCCTTAACATTTATTCAGTATGTTCTTTATTCAATAAATTATTCTCATAGGTTTCAGCTGAAGTACTGCGTGCATTTTGACATGGACTGCTTTTGTATTTGTGCAGGAGGTAACATGTTTGGACTTCCATCCTTATGACCAAGTTCTTGCTTCAGGCAGCAAAGATTTCAGCATTCGCTTCTTTGAGTATTCCAAACCTTCTGTCAAAAAAGCCTTCAAAAGTATTCAGGTGTGTATCCACTTGCACTAAGATTATTTTGCCATGGGCAAAGTGTCCTGAATTATCCATAGGAAAAGTCCTAAATGAAAGTATTTAGTGATATATCAGACTTGCACAAAGTTACATACTGCCTTGGGCAAATTTTGCCCCAAATATTCCATTGGAAAAATCCAAAGAGACAATAAAACAATATGAATAATGATTGTACACCTAATCAATCTCAGAAGCGATGTTTTATATTCTTTTACTCCATTTTATTTTATTTGTATACTCTTGTCTTTGTTAGTTGAATTGTTTTATTGTTCTTTTTTTTTTGTTCTTTTTTTTTTGGGGGGGGGGGGGGGTGAGTGACCTAAAAGGCAAATGTTTATTTTATGCATTCTTTTGTTTACCTTAGTGAGTTATGACATTGATGTTGGCAGTGAGTTATAACAGTGACATTGACAGTTCATGAGTTATAAGATTGATGTTGACAGTTAGTGAGTTGTGACATTAACATTGACAGTTAGTGAGCTATAACATTGGCATTGACAGTGAGTTGTCACATTGACAGTTAGTTAAAACATTGACATTGACAGTGAGTTGTGACACTGACAGTTAGTGAGTTGTTACATTGATGTTGACAGTGAGTTATGACATTGACAGTTAGGGAGTTATAACATTGACATTGACAGTGAGTTATAACATTGACATTGACAATAAGTGAGTTATAACATTGATGTTGACAGTTAGTGAGTTATGACACTGATGTTGACAGTGAGTTAATAACATTGACCCTGACACCGTGACAGTGATTTGCGACATTGAAGTTGACAGTGAGCTATAACATTGACATTGACTGTGTGTTATAACATTGACAGTAAGTGAATGACAACATTGATGGTGACAGTGAGTTATGACACTGTCAGTAAATTATAACATTGACATTGACAGTGAGTTATAACATTGATGTTGACAATATAACATTGACATTGACGGTGAGTTATAACATTGACGTTGACCGTGAGTTATAACATTGATGTTGTAGTGAGTTATATAACACTGATGTTGACACTCAATGCATTATAACATTGACATCGCAGGAAGCAGCACCTCTGCGCTGCATGGCTTTTCATCCAAGCGGGGACTACCTTTTGGTCGGCACGCAGCATCCCACTTGTAAGCTATGTCCTTGTGCGACTCAGATGGCATCATGGTTATTGTTATCAGTTATATCACACACTTGCAAGATACCTCCGTCTGTGACTTATGTGACATCATTGTTATTTTAGCACACATTTTTGTGTGGTGGAAGGATGTGTTCCTTTGGTCAGTCACAGGTAAGATGGATGTGGTCAGTCACAGGTAAAGATGGATGACAGAAAGAGAGAGAGAGAGTAGGTGTGTGTGTCAGTGTGTGTGTGTGTTCCTGTGTGTTGTGATGTTTTTAAGTTGAGTGAAGCTTGTAAGAAGATTATAACATAGCCACTTGTTAGATTGTGAAATTCCACCAAGCATTTCCCATATTATATCGCCCTGATATAACCTTGCTGGTTGACTGGACATAAAACACCAAGCTGCTTACCTCCCATATTATTGTGACTTTGACATAGTGACAGTGCCCTGGCAATGTCACAGTGACTTTGATTTGGGTGACTGTGGCTTTATTATTGCTATTATCCTGGTAGGGATTATCGCTTTGACACTATCATAGTGGCTTTGATACATAATTACTGAAGCTTTGACTGTTCGTCATTGTGACTTTGACAGTTTGTCATTCTGACTTGACACCTTGTAATAGTGACTGACAAGCGGATCAGCACCAGTGGTGCTTATCACAGTGACACTTTGTCATTCTGACTTGACACTTTGTCTTTCTAACTTGATGCTTTGTTATTCTGACCTGACACTGTAATAGTGACTGACAAGGGGATCAATACCAGTTGTGCTTATCACAGTGACTTTGACACTTTGTCATTCTGACTGGACACTTTGTCATTGTGACTGACAAGCAGATCAGTACCAGTGGTGCTTATCACTGTGACTGTCATGTTCCAGTGCGCCTCTATGACTCCAACACATTACAGTGCTTTGTTGGTAGCAATCCACAAGATCAACACAAGGCACCTCTTACTGCTGTAAGTTGGCTTTCTTTCTTTCATTCTTTTTATTTTGTGTTTGGTTGGTTGGTTGGGGTTTCTTACATATTGTTTAGGTTTATTTTCCCCTTTTTTTCTTTCTTTTTTTAACAAAACAAGCATAGCAAAGTGAGATTCATGAATGACCAGAAGGAACTTTTGAGAGTTCGTATGAGCCTAACATGAGCCGAACAGATTTTCCTACTTTTTGATCCAGTCAGTTTTAACTTCTGTGAATTTCTCTCTGTTCAAGTCAGATAAACAAAATGATCCAGGAATATAGGGCAGTCAGTTTTAACTTCTGTGAATTTCTCTCTGTTCAAGTAAGATAAACAAAATGATCCAGGAATAGGGCAGTCAGTTTTAACTTCTGTGAATTTCTCTCTGTTCAAGTCAGATAAACAAAATGATCCAGGAATAGGGCAGTCAGTTTTAACTTCTGTGAATTTCTCTCTGTTCAAGTCAGATAAACAAAATGATCCAGGAATAGGGCAGTCAGTTTTAACTTCTGTGAATTTCTCTCTGTTCAAGTCAGATAAACAAAATGATCCAGGAATAGGGCAGTCAGTTTTAACTTCTGTGAATTTCTCTCTGTTCAAGTCAGATAAACAAAATGATCCAGGAATAGGGCAGTCAGTTTTAACTTCTGTGAATTTCTCTCTGTTCAAGTCAGATAAACAAAATGATCCAGGAATAGGGCAGTCAGTTTTAACTTCTGTGAATTTCTCTCTGTTCAAGATAAACAAAATGATCCAGGAATAGGGCAGTAATGCAGCAGCAACCTGTATATACTGCTCTTAAATCTACTTCTTTCTTTTTTCCTCTTCTTCTTTCTTTTCATGCTTCATCAGAATACATTAAAAATACAGTAGAGCAGTACAGTAAACCAAAACAGCTGGTAGAAGTAAAACAAATGTCATTTAAGGTAAAATACAGCTTCAGGCATTTGAAACCTTGATCTTCCCCTTCCTCGCTGACAGAAACCCTCTCTGGACTGCCTTAGATCAAACTTTGAGACAGTTCTTTCTTTTTCCAAAAACAATAAACCTACCAATACCATATTTTTTGTTCCATGCTGCTGTCTTCCTCCATCTCAAGTCATTGTTATCCATTTAACTTGGCTGTATAATGAATATACTTGGGTGTGCAGATGCCTGTGTATGTATGTGCACTCAGAATAGTCTCTCCAAGCAAGATTTTATGCTGTATAAATACTTTAAATATTATTGTCATTGTTAAAACTTTGGGGCTTCATATGTGTTCCACTGCATTTGCTGTGTGCCTGTAGGTTGACTGGAGCCCCAACGGCAACCTGTACGCTTCATGCTCCAAGGATGGGGACATCAAGGTGTGGGACGGAGTCAGCAGCAAATGCATCACAACCTATCGACTGGCACACCAGGGACAGCAGGTGTGCTCGCTCTTCTTCTCCAGGAACTCTAAGGTGAGTCAGACACTTTCAGGGGGCAAAGAGTATGCACTCGAATGATGGTCTTGTGGCCTTTGCTTCTCTGATGCACAAATCTGGAATGCTCTTCCTTTCACTCTCCATCACAGCCCTTCCCTCCCTGCCTTCAAAGCTAACCTTCAAACTTACCTCTTTAAATAGCATTTTGACCTCACCAATAACAGTTTTTCTGCTGCACAAATGTTGAACTTTCTCTCTTTCACTCTCTATCAGAGTTCTGCTAGCCCTGCCTTCAAAGTAGTCTTTAAAACTAACCAAGCATGTGTGTGATCATGTGCGTGTGTGTATTTTACCATGCATTGTATGAAAATGTTGATTATTTTTTCCAATTTTTCCATGTTTGTTTGTTATGTACCATTGATTTGTATATGGGTTGCATTGTTGCATTGCACAGTGCATGTTGTTCTTGAAGTTTTAAAGCCCTTTGAGTCTCCAAAGGCTCTCTAAATTCCCTATTATTATTATTTGATCTTGACTCAGCCAGAGGTTTTTCCGTGACCACTCCAGTGACTGAAAAGATGTACTTCTGAAGTCCTGTATTGTGTGTAGGAGGATTAGTTTTTGGTGGTTGTGACTGTGTTGTAGCACACATCTGGCTCAATATAACAGGAGTGAGTAATGGGAGGCAACCAACCCATTTTCTGGCAGCTTTGTCATTTGAGCACTGGTTTCCTCCCTTCGACTGAGGCAGATTTCAAACCGATGCAGAAAGTCCAAAATACTGCTGCACGCCTCATTCTCAGAGCTCCACGCCATCACAACTGCACACCTCTCCTATAGCAACTCCACTGGCTCCCAATTTCTGAACGAATAAAATACAACTCTGCTTGCATGTGTTACAACGCAATCACAGGCTCCGCTCCCTCTTATCTTTCTGAGCTGCTGCACCTTTACAGTCCTTCCTTCACTCTCCACTCTTCGTCAGACACGCACATGTTCAAAATCCAATGCTTCAACTGCAAAACCCATGGCTTTCGCACTTTCTCACACTTTGGCCTCCACATCTGGAGCAATCTCCCCCAAGACATCAGGCACTCTGCTACTCTCTCTTCCTTCAAAAGCTAACTCAAGACATTTCTCAGACTATTTCAGTTAAGCCACATTGTCCTTCACTCCTATCAGTCTGTACAGTGTGTGTGTGTGTATGTGTGTGTGTGTGTGTGTGTGCGTGCGTGCATCTTTTGCATAGCGGTGCTTGAACCCTTCTTTTTTTGTTTGTTTTGATAACATTTTCCATCTCGATATACATTATGTGTGTATGCTTGTGCAGCACTTTGAGCCACAGGGTAGGCGCTTTACAAACTTCCATTATTATTATTACTGTTATGCATCACTGGTTTTCTGTATCTGACTTTTGTTCACCAGTGCAAGACAGCTTCTTTTCTTTTTCCCTTCTTTTTCCTTTGTTTCTTTACATAAAAAAAAAAATTATCATGTAATTTTGTTGTTGTTGTTGTCATTTACTATGGGAGTGAAGGTGGATGCTTCAGTCAATAATTCTGTGTTGCTGAAGATCTGTTTTTGTGTTTTGCACAACTGTTTATGTTGCAAAGCATTTGAGTCTTCACTCTCTCAGACCTGATTTTTTCTTTTTGTTTCGTCAGTATATTCTGTCCAGTGGGAAAGATTCACTGGTCAAGTTGTGGGAGCTGTCGACCAATCGCTGTCTGATTGTTTACACTGGGGCTGGGGCGACAGGCAAAATGGATCATCGGACACAGGCTGTCTTCAACCACACAGAGGATTATGGTCAGTTCCGTTTGACTGTTGTGTGTTTCACTGTTACTCCTTGATGAGAGAGAGAATTTTGTGTGTGTTTTTGGCTTGATATGAATTTGCTGTTGACTGTGTTTTGTCCAGAAGTGTGATGCAGCTTTTGACTTGTGTTTTGAACTGGTGTAAAAGACATTCATAAGACATGAATTTTATTCTCATCCAGTAAAAGTACAAGGAATGTATCTTTATGTTGATTTACTGAGTCATTGTCAGTTGCACCCATACAAAACATATGACACTTATCCTAAAATCAAGCTACTGTTCTTTGTGCAAATCATACATCTTAAAAACAACTACCACCCCCGAAAAAGAAATGATTCAGACATTTTTGGTTTTATTTATGCTGGCTTGGGCAATGTGCAGTTATAAACAACAACAACAACACACACACACACACACACACACACACACACACACACACACACTCACACACACACACACACACACACACACACACACACACACACACACACACACACACACACACACAAAACAACAACGCCTGATACAGCTTTAGTTGTCTGTTAGAAACTTTCTGCCAGTTGAATACCAACCAAAAAAGCTGTCCTTTAGCGCAGGGTTTTCAGAGATCTATGGTATAGTCACATATGGCTGTGACTGGAGGAAGGCGGTCATAAACTAGTGCTTGGAGTGTGACCCAACCCCTCACTATGCACATGTGAACACACACAAAAATTGATACACACATGGTCATGGCCTCACCCTGCAGACACAAACACACACCAAAATAGATGCACACAAATTTTCAGGTCTTCAGCCTGCATATGTGAACACTCACCAAAACAGATACACATAGGTCATGGCTGACCACACACCAATATAGATACACACAGGTCAGTGCTGACCACACACCAAAACAGATACACACAGGTCAGGGCTGATCACACACCAAAATAAATACACACAGGTCAGTGCTGACCACACACCAAAATAGATACATATAGATAAGGGCTTGTTGCTGCATGTCCTACCACTGCAGATGAAAACATGCACTAAAATAGATACACACGTGGTCAGCAGAAGCACCTCTGGGAAAAAAAGCCTAGAAAAAAGAAGAATTTTGACTGTCTCATTCCCTCCTGTGGTGACCCTGTGTGGTGGACAGGACATTGAAGTGTGAGAACTAAGTGACTGACTGCTCAGCTGTGTGTTCCAGTGTTGTTCCCTGATGAGAAAACTACCAGTCTGTGCTGCTGGGACTCCAGGAATGCTGAGCGACAAAATCTGCTGGCTCTCGGTCAGTTGGCCTCAGAGTTGTTCCTCTTCCTCTCATTGAATAGCCTCTGGACATCTTATTGACAAAGCTGTTCTCAGATTGTTTGTTTGTTGTTGTTTGTTCTACATTTCATTTTCTTTCTTTTTTGTTGTGCATTTCTTTTTCTTCTTCCTCCTCTTCCTTTGATCTACACTGAAGGTCTGTGGGTAGATTACATGCACACACTCACATGTATGCACACATGTACACATGATGAAAACAATGTTTTGTGAGTTTAAGAAGGAATGGTGTTAATCACTGAGTGTACCATCTGTTATAGGATGGTTTTGCTCTTGGATATCAGCAGCACCTGTGATTTGTTATTTGTTACTTTAAAACTTTTTATTGTAGCAGTGTGTGTGTGTGTGTGTGTGTGTGCATGCCCACATCATTTTAATATGTGTTTATGTTCAGTGTCATTACTGATTTGCATGAACAATAATAAGTATAATTTATTATCATTATTGCCTTATTATTGCCCTGACCATTATTACTGTTATTTTTATTTTTTCAATCCTGTTTGTACCAAGGCCACAATGGTCCAGTCCGAGCCCTGGCGCACTCCCCAACTGGTCCAGCCTTCGTTTCTTGCAGTGAAGACTTCCGAGCTCGCTTCTGGTACAGAAAAGCCACCACAGACTGAAGCAGTGAACCTGGCCATGAGACAGAGGCACTGTAAGGAGCTGTTTCATTGGAGTCTTTCTTGCTGGCAGCTTAATGCAAGTGTGTGTGGATGGTTTTTGTAAGAAGTGTTTCCATTGGACGACAAATTTCAAGCCTGTTCATTGGAGAATGATGGTAGAGCAGTCACTGTGAATGTTTTGCCAACTGTCACAAATAGGATGACAGCTGAACAGTCACTGAACGTTTTGCCAACTGCTATGAATAGGATGACAGCAGAACAGTCACTGTGAACATTTTGCCAACTGCAATGAATAGGATGACAGCAGAACAGTCACTGTGAACGTTTTGCCAACTGCCACAAATATGATGACAGTGGAACAGTCACTGTGAACATTTTGCCAACTGCCACAAATAGGATGACAGCAGAATGGTCACTGTGAACGTTTTGCCAACTGCCACAAATATGATGACAGTGGAACAGTCACTGTGAATGTTTTGCCAACTGCCACTGCATGGGAGTCATGGCAGGGTATTCTCGCTGTCTGACATTACAGTGCTTTGTGTTTCCAGTGCACAGCAGACTCAAGTAGAACTCAGTAAAAAAAAAAAAAATTAAATGAAAAGACCACCCTTATTAGAGACTAGCCCCATTTAAGACCAGTAACTCAGTAAAAACCCTGATAAAAAACACACACTCTGATTAGAGACCAGCCCATTTTTAAGACCAGTAACCCAATAAAAACCCTGATGCAAGACCACCCTGATTAGAGACCAGCCCACTTTTAAGACTCAGTAAAGCCCCTCGTGAAAGGCCACACTAATAAGTGATATTAATGAACAGTTCCTTCTGTTTCAGGAAAACATATTCTGTGCTACTTATAAATCATTAAATGATAGCTTGTAGCGGTAATGAACAGTTCTGCATCTGTGTCATAAATAATAATAATATATTATTTATGGTACCCCATTTCATAAGAGCCCAGAGTGCTTACAAAGGCACACTCATATCAATACAACACACACAGACATACTCTCTCTCTCTCCCCCCCCCCCCCCCCCTCTCTCTCTCATAAAACAGTTGCTGCTGTCTAGGCTGAAGCTGAGTGAAGGTTTTGTTTTCCATCTGGACCCTAGAATTATAATAGTAATAATGAACAGGTCTGTGCCATGGAATTGCAATAGTAATGAACATTTGCTGGTGTCCTGGCTGAATGTTTCATTTCCATCAACATCAAGGAATAATAGGAGTACTAATGAACTGTTCTGCATTGGTGTCATAAAGAATAAAATGAACATTTGCAGCTGTTTGGGCAGGATGTTTTGTTCTCCGTCTACATCATGGAATGAGCAGTACTAACGAACACTTCTGTGACTTTGTTATATATAATATTGAACAGTTGCAGCTGTTTTGGCTGCATGTTTTGTTCATCTATATACTGGAATACTAATGGTATTAATAAACAGTTCTGTGTCTCAGTCATTAATGTTAATGAAGAGTTGCAGTTGTGCTGGCTGAAGGCCATCATGGAACGATCACAATGAACAGTTTTGTTGCATCATGGGACCAAAATGATATTGATAAGGATCATCTACAGCTGATCCATGTCCAGACAGAGATAAATGACCGTGTGTACAACTTGTAAGATCATCAACCCACCCAGTGTGTTCAGGAAGCATGTACAGTTGAGTTGGTGTTTCTGGGGGCCAGTTCAATGTAACTGTTAATGTAACTCATTAATGTAACTTCTTCTTTTTTTCTTCTTTTTGTTTTGGGGGGGGGGGGGGGGGGGGGGGAATACAGGGATTTTGAGAGAATAAAGAATGAATGTGGCATACACCGTGTTGTTGAATCCTCTTGGCATCAGTTCTTGTTGGGTTTTTCTTTCTTGTTTTTTGTTTGCTCGTTTGTTTTTTCAATTTTTGTTAATCTGTTATTTCTGTTTTTACTACTCTGTTCTTTGTTTTGGTTTTTTGTTGTTGTTGGTGTGTGTGTCTGAATGTTTGTTTTTCAAAGATGACTGGACTGGTGTAGGAGTTCCTTCTACATGTAATCTCTTTGCATTTTGTTTTAGTTCCTGTCAAACAAGTGGGTTGCCTACATGGGTGAAAAAAAAGAAGAAGAAGAAATGTGTTGCAATTCAGAATTGTTCCAACTTGCTGTAGGAAACAGAATTATCAGATTGTGTTTTACTGCATTTTACTGCATGTGTTTGTGCTTGGGGGGGTGTGTGTGTGTGTGTGTGTGTGTGGTCTCATGTATGAGCTCTCCCATGTTTTTAATGACACCTTGCAGATGTTCACTTACTAGGTTTAGACTATCAAACCAAAATCTAATAATAATCATATTGATAATAATAATGGTGATAAATTGTTATCAGCACCTTACCTCAAATGAGCACAGTTAAGGCACTTGCATTCAAAATGCAAGTAAATTAAATCTCTCTCTCTCTCTCTCTCTCTCTCTCTCTCTCTCTCTCTCTCTCTCTCTCTCTCTCTCTCTCCCACACACACACACACACACACACACACACACACACACACATGCACACACAAACACACACACAAATACACACACTACTGCACATTCATACTAATATACCAAAGGTATGTTGCTCCTGATACACATTATCACTTTATTATGTTCTTAGGGGAAAACTGCTTAAAACAACAATATTCAGCTGATATCATTCAACAGTCAACAATGTAGATAGCGTCATGTACAAAAAAAGATCACATCTATTTACATGTACATAAATATTACTGAGACAATTTTAGTTGAGAGTCATTTGAAAATGATCAACAGCAGCATACATTTTGCTTCTGTTGATTGCCTTAATCTTCACCAAACATTGTGGTTAATAAGTCACCCAGACTCTCATGTACATGTTGATACTCTTTGTTCAGTTGTCATACTATATGTTATCTGTACTGCAATGAAACTCTGTGACTTTGTAAAGACCGTGGGATGTGTGCGCCAGAAAATGGCCAGTTTATGTCAACCAATCCAAAAGTGAACAACACAACAAAGTCATATTATACCTGGCCACATGCTGACCACACTTAGAAAACTCTACATGCAGTATGCTGTGGGTGTGAGCACAACCACACTTCAGAGAGGAAACCTTTTGTGCAGTATGCTGTAGGTGTGAGCACATACTTCAGAGCAGAAACCTTACGTGCAGTATGCTGTGGGTGTGAGCACACCCATACTTCAGAGCAGAAACCTTACATGCAGTATGCTGTAGGTGTGAGCACATACTTCAGAGCAGAAACCTTACGTGCAGTATGCTGTGGGTGTGAGCACACCCATACTTTAGAGAGGAAACCTTATGTGCAGTATGCTGTGGGTTTGAGCACACCCATACTTCAGAGAGGAAACCTTACGTGCAGCTGTGGGTGTGAGCACACCCATACTTCAGAGAGGAAACCTTATGTGCAGTATGCTGTGGGTGTGAGCACACCCATACTTCAGAGAGGAAACCTTATGTGCAGTATGCTGTGGGTATGAGCACACCCATACTTCAGAGAAGAGACCTTATGTGCTGTTCATTGTGGGTGTGGAGTCTCCCATACCCTTGTTAAGAGGCAGCCTTGTTTTCAGACATGCCAGATGTTCTGAGTGTGACCACATCCACGCTATCACGTCAAGTGCTTATCTGCCCTTGCTTTTGATATAAAACAATCCCAATTTCCCTTGTTTGCAAATGGCAAGATTGTATGTGAAGACTTGTATGCCATTTGCTTAAAACTATGAAGCATAAGGTTCTGAGAACATTTTTTTCCCTAATGTTTTATCTAAGTCACTACTGTTGACCATACACCTGAAACCTTTATTCTTTCCTTTGTTTCTTTTTCAACATGTGTTATAAACTCTACCAGTGCTTATTCAAAAAAAAAAAAAGGCAACCTTAGTAAAATAGCCAATGCTAAACAAAAACAAACATGTAATACACTTGTTCATGACGTTATATAAAAGAAATTATTTAGAAGCATTTCATCTGCTTCACATCACTGAAGCACAAAATACTCACAAAACTCCACTGGATGACAGCAGCAGCACACAGTTCTTCTTTGCCCAAAGATGCTAATTCAATATTTATTTAAAAAAATTAAAAATGGTCACATGCACCGGTAGTTAAAAAAAGATCCCAATAATTATCGTACATAATGGTTCAAGTGCTGCACGCAAAGTACACACCGGTAGGTTAAAACCAAAAAACAACAACAAAACAGAACTGATACTGTACATTAGTTAGCGCATAAAAATCATCATTGTTAGACTTTCTACTTAGATTACAGAAACAACCCTATATGAAATCTGTTATATAAATACATTGTCATCCAGACTACAACAAATATTTACAATATAACTGATGGTGCCATTTGATGATGTAATATGTATATAATACAAGGAGGCCTCAAAATCGCCTTTTTGATTAATACAAGCAAGTTGCCCTTAGTTTTCTTTGTGTCAAATTAGCATTTTAGGTCCATTCTTGTAAAAGTTAAACTAACACTAATGAACAAATAGGTAACACATTGTGATTGCTGCAGTAAGGCTCAGTTGTATGGACCTGTAGAAATTTTGAACTAGTCTTTTAACTTTTCTTCCATATAGTGTCCTACTTCAACATTTTGAAAACACTTTTCGTGCTTAATGGGTAATTATTTGGTGTCTTAATAATCCACCAAACTCTGACATGGTCTTTAAAGTGCACTCATTCTCTTTTTGCATGTGGAAACATGCAGCTGACTTCGATTTATAGTCTCACCAAAAGGACTTTGTGGAGTCTGCACAGAATTTGACTCTGGAGAAACGTTGGAGCAGGTGTAAAGCCTAGCACGTAACAAGTCACTCATCCTTGTGGTGACATTGCTCAGTCATGCTTAACTGACTTTCTGCGCCGCTGCCTCTACCTCTGCTGTTTTCACTACTTCCATCTTTTCTTTTGACTGTTCTTGATTCAGCAACATGATGGTCCCAGTAAACGTCATGACCATCTGCATGGCTTTCCCATATATGTTTGGAGTGTTTCACTAATTGGCAATCATCATGAATGTCATCATTCGAGGTCGATTCCTTGCACCTTGTAAAGCAGTGTCATAAAAGGAGTATTCCTGATGAAATAGTCTGTGTGTAGACAGATGACATGCTATTAAAGTCAGTTCTGTCATCCTGAGGTCCATATTGTTCACACTGTCGTAGAAATGGATTTTTCCTAGTAAGATTATAAAAGTCCTTCCTGTCATACTGAGGTCCGTACTGTTCATGCCAGCACAAATATAATCGGTTTTCAAACGTTACAAGCACGTGATAGGTGAAAATGTATGATCGTGACATTTTCATAATGAAGTTTAGGGCCATGTTTGGTTGTACTGTGTACATGATTTGAAAGAAAAAGACACCAAAAATAGGCAGACAACACAAAGATCAATGAGAGATCCTGATTTTTGAAGAAGAAGAAAGGTTTTGCTACTTGCATACACAAGAACAATAGGGAAAAGAACCACCAGGTTGATTATGATTTCTTTGCTACAATTGAAATACACTCCCTTGTGATGGCTGACATTTGGATGTAAGCTTAACACATCCTGCTGCCTTTGTTGTTAGTGGTGTTGCCTAACATCAGATTTTCGCAGGCTTTGCACATCATCTCAGAATATACATTGTATGTATGCTGGTGTCTGTGCATAAAAAACACGGTCCTGTTTGTATTACTATATGATGATTGCTTCCACGCCAGTTTTGTTTGCTAGCAATGTGCAATGTATGCATCTGTTGTCCTTAAAATGTCTCTGTGGAAAAAGAAGTGCCAATTGCCAATGAATATATGTTAAAACACAGGTCAATGAGTACGACGAAGTTATGAAGATACAGTTCTGTCTTGGATTTCTTTGGATCCCAGACTTTCAGTAAACGTCTTAGACATCAGTTCCATGTACAAGTTAAGTGAAACATTCACAAGATCACAGCCAGGAAAGATACTCAGTGTCTGTGTTTCCATACCATGATGACACAAAGTCGGCTTGGTGAAGTACAGAGAGAAAGAAGCACACGACTCCATTGTCGAAAGTGACTGTACCAAAAGGTTTTACTCTTTACGTGAAGCCGGCTGGTACAGAGAGAAAGGATCACACGACTCCATTATGTCGAATGTGACTGTACCAAAAGGTTTCCACTCCTGCGTGAAGCTGGCTGCTTATGCAGAACATAGTTAACGGCATCTGTTGGGCAGCTTCAGTCCACTTCCTAGCTAAGGTAAATCACTATTGTTTCACTCCAGTGTTCTTCCCCCCAACTCTCAGCCCCCGTGCAGAAAGTCCTGTAACAGTCTGGATCGTTTGTCATACAGACGTACAGGTCCTTGTGACCAGTGGTCTGAAGAAATTAGCAAAGGCAGCAGGAGACTCGTGACAACTTAAATTTACTGCCGTCTCGAGATAATGAGATTAGGACAATTGGATTTCAGACACAAATCGGCTGGTGGTTCAAATTTAGAGGAAAAGGAAATTGTTCACAAATACAAATCAAATACCGTAGCGCAGCGACTTGGTACTCTGTTATAGAACTAGGCAGCACGTGCACTGCGTCGTATCTAAGGGTCTCGTGCTACAAACGGTTGCAAGCGAGCAACAGTTGCCTGTTTTGATTTCGTTCCCTAAAGTGTTTTTGAAAACAGGCCACACCAGGTGCTTCTTGTCGATAGCCTGTACCGGAAAGGGACACTTTTATTTTTTTATTAGCTATAACAGATTCACCTAGACGCTGCGCTATTCGCCTCACAGCCAGAAATAAAATCGTTGTGGTGTGACTCATTACCAGATGATGCCCTTGATCAGTCAGTGTTACCAAATAACGTCTTGACCTGATGTCGGGAGACCTTGACCTGTACCACACGGCGACCTTGGCCTGACCCCAGGTGACCATGACCTGTTACCAGATGACGCCCTTGACCTGTTACCAAACGATGCATTTTTCTTCAGGGTTCATGTAGCTGGTACCCTTGGGGCAGTTAAAGGCTTCTGCAAAGTCTTCGGAGTTCTGCAGCGTCCCAATCACTCTGTGGACATAGAAGAAAATGTAGATGCTCAGATGCAGATAACAACGAAGTGCTGAACTGCAGAAGAGAAACGTGCATTTTTATATATATTTTTTAAAATCATTTCATTTTCCCTTGTTAGAAACCTTGGACAAGTGAACCCAGGCAGAGAGCCCATCGCTCTGTTATTTCATTTGTCAGAGATAATGACGTGATATGCGTGCCGTAATCTCTCTCTCTCTCTCTCTCTCTCTCTCTCTCTCTCTCCTCTCTCTCTCTCTCTCTCTCTCTCTCTCTCTCTCTCTCTCTCTCTCTCTCTCTCATCTCTCTCTCTCTCTCTCTCCACCCCCTACTCTCTCTCTTCTGAGGAATGATCCTGTGCGGTTGGCATTCCGATTCTGGAACTCTGAGATGCTCTCACACTCCGAGCATCGCTTTCCGGCACCTTCTCCAAACTCTGCCAGAACTGGTTACGCCACTGAATGGCACACTTGGACAAATGAAGTAATAGAGCCGATTGATTCTGCGCTGGTTAAAAAAGAAAAAAGAAAAAAAGACTCTTGAAGCAGCATTGTGTCGAAGCACGTACGTAAACATGAGATGCTTCGCCCCGGGTATGATGAGTTCCGTCTCGATTCAAACGATTTTAGTTTTATTTGTGCTGGCGTAATCAAGGCGGGTTGTTAGAAAAGAAACTGCCTGATATGATTTGACTTATTTGCCACAAACTTACTGCCATTTGAGCACCAGCCAAAAAACTGCCCGTTAGCCGACAGTTTTTCCAGACATGGCGTCATTAATCATGGCAGTGGCTGGAGGACGGGTGTAAACCAGTGCTTGGAGGTTGAGATGCTCCAACAGCCGCGACCCCTGCCTGCCTTGAGATGTGCACTGAAGGGATGGATGTAAGAACTGAACAGGCCGGGGGCGGGGATAGCTCAGTGGTTAGAGCACCGGACTCGTGATTGAAAGGTCGCGGGTTCGAATCCCTGCTGGAACGGCGGGAGAATTTTCTTCTCCAGGGTCGACTTTCTGTGCTGACTCTTATTTCGGTATCCGTTCCACCCACGTGTTACCACAGTAGCACGTAAAAAATCCCGGTCATTCTGCCAAAAAGTGCAGGTGGCAGGTTACAGCTAAACACGCATACACCTTACGTATGTGGATTTTATTGAACCGTGCTTCGGCATTGGTCACAGCTTGTCCCTAATATGTCAAATGACATCTGAGGACATTAAGCATCAACTCATCTGAACAGGCCTACAATCACGATCAGCATCAGTGATTTTTCAAACTTAACCTAAAGGCAGCAGAAGTGTATGTAATGTATATGTGTGTGTGTGTGTGTGTGTGTGTGTGTGTGTGTGTGTGTGTGTGTGTGTGTGTGTGTGTGTGTGTGTGTGTGTGTGTGTGTGTGTGTGTGTGAGACAGAGAGAGTTTGTTTAATGTGACCTAATTAATCTTCTTTTAGTTAAATGTCTTTCAATCTGTTTCGCATATAACGCACACCACCGCCCATTATGGGCGGTTCCCGGCTTCGGCATCACTTCAGTCCCTTCGAGTGGCTGCTTTTACTTCCGGTGCGAACTTTCTTCACAGTGGAAGGCGGTGATAGTGAATTTGCGAATTTGACACTTCCAACTTTAAAGGCATTTTTGGAGGCCTGTAGTCAGAATGTGTCTGGCAACAAGGCAATAACTTGCTCGTGCTATAGGATGCCCCCCAATTCTTATTTTTATTTTTTCACATGAACTCTCGATCTTCTGGTAAGCCATAAAACGACCGCAAAGACACCTTTTCCACCCACCATCCCCTTTCCACGGTATTTTTGCAATTGCAACGGTGGTGGCATTTGTACTGCTTCGCAGTTCTAGGTTCAACTTCCATTGTTATACACAGCGTAAAGCAACGCCTACTCAGAAATCGGCCCGGAAGTGACGCTGCGACCTCTCGCGACTTCTTGCGCGAAAGATTACAAAGGGAATTCACTCGTGCAAACCAGCTTCATCGAACCGCCCAATACGAGTCAGTT
>OY757555.1:6237290-6257377 GCA_963584105.1 Alviniconcha strummeri | reverse complement strand
TAATTGGCAATTTTTTCTTTCTTTCGGGTTGACTACGATGTTTACTGCACAGAAAGTAGTCATGAAGAAAAAGTGATAATCCCACATGTTGTTTATGTGGGTTCATGACAAGTGATTGATTGAATCACAGTTGCTTACCACTGCTTTTCATCAACTCAGGCTACACTGCGAGCGTACCCAGGAAAGGTGACACGGGGTGTGAGAGCCGGGGCAGGGGATGTTACATAATGTAAGCATTGTCCCGTTAGCGTTTTGCTTGCAAGACTGATGCTACCCGCAAGAGCACGCTCTAGGCCAGCATAATTTACAAGAATGTTAGTGAAAAACCCACCCACACACATACAACCTCACACACACACACACACACACACACACACACACACACACACACACACACACACACACACACACACACACACACACACACACACACACTCTCTCTCTCTCTCTCTCTGTCTCTCACACACACACACACACACACACACACACACACACACACACACACACACACACACACACACACACACACACACAGAAACACATATACACACAGAAACACACACACACCTACACATGGAAACATACATGCGCGTACGTACATACACATACACACGAACACCACACACAAACAAAAATGTACACACACACACACCACACACACACACACACACACACACTCTCTCTCTCTCTCTCTCTCTCTCTCTCTCTCTCTCTCTCTCTCTCTCTCTCTCTCTCTCTCTCTCTAATACACACACACACACGCACACACGCACGCACGCACGCACACGCATTCACGCATGCGCGCACGCACGCACGCACGCACACGCACGCACACGCACGCACGCACACACACACACACACACACACACACACACACACACACACACACACACACACACACACACACAATGTACTTTCACACACTTCACTGTGCATTCCTACCAGTATAGAGACTCATGGGTCAGTGGGTGAATTCAATTTTACAGTCGAAGGTTCAGTAGCTTCAGTGGGACAGAAGTTCTTTTTGATTAGTAAAGCGAGAGAGAACTTATAAATTGTTGACATTGCTGTTGCTTCAGTTGTGCAGAGTGTTAGAGTGCTAATTGTATAGTTGTTTGTCATGTGTGTGTGTGTGTGTGTGTGTGTGTGTGTGTGTGTGTGTGTGTGTGTGTGTGTGTGTGTGTGTATGTGTGTGTGTGTGTGTGTGTGTGTGTGTGTGTGTGTGTGTGTGTGTGTGTGTGAGTGAGTGCGTGCGTGTGTGCGTGCGTGTGTTCTCATGTTTGTACACTGTAATAGTTTCCGATTTTACAGGTTTCAATAAATAAATCAGTGGACTTACCTGAGGTGAACCGCTCCATTGGTCTTCCCTGAATATTCCACTGCTGTTTCCTCGTCCTCCCTGCCACTTCCTGCAAGCCAAGACTGCTTCTCCGTCGGGGTCTCGGTTTCCATGATGATGCCAAAGGCACAACGACAGCGACACAACAACGACGACTTCTTTTCACGAAATCGGTGGTCTCAGTCAAGCACAAACAGAGGAAGCAGCAAGCGTGTCAATCAGAAAGAGTTCGGAATCGACGTAGACGCAAACGCTACCTCGGGACACATAGATTGGCAGGTTTATAATGAAGGAGGTTCGAAACATAAAACCTGCAATCATTTGCCCGCACGTGCGCCACTGAGTTACCTGGTGCGATGATTTTCAGTTTAATTGCAAACACACATCCGACGCTTGGGGCGTTGCACACCGAATACAGTCGTCACGATCTCTAGACTATTTGCAAAGTTACAATGAGATTTTTTACTTTTTTTAAGATTACTTCTCGACAATGACTTTAAAAAAACAAAACAAAAAAAAAACAGCCAAATAAGCAAGGGAAAAATTAAATAACTTCAAAACGTATTCGAAAAGTCTGTTAAATACACTCACGTTTTAACGGGTCACGGTTTACTCGAAGAAAATGCCTTCATCATTTTTTTTATATTTTTTTTTCAGAGGAATGGGCACACGGAATGAAGAGAGACAAACACTGACACAAAAAGAATCCAAGATATTCGTCCAGTATGATTTTTACTGTTTCTCTGTCCTCCACCTCCACCTCCCCCTCCCCCTCTTCTCTCTCTCTCTCTCTCTCTCTCTCTCTCTCTCTCTCTCTCTCTCTCTCTCTCTCTCTCTCTCTCTCTCTCTCTCTCTCTCTCTCAGTCTCTCTCTCTCTCAGACAAAATTCCTCTTGGGAAAAGTTGCTGTCGCCGTCGTGCCGATATATCCCCGTCACTTCAAAGAAAACCGGTCCAAGATAATGATACCCTCATCCCGAGACAGACTTTCTTTCTCTTTTTTTTTTTCTCTTTTTTTTTCTTTTTTTTTTTTCTTCCTTTTTTCTTTTTCTTCTCTCCTTTCACCGAGGATGCTGACAGTCCAAAGCTGACTACTGCCTGAGAAGTGAAGCTACTTGACGTTTGGCGGCCGTCCAGGGAGCGCAGTCCAGTGCACGGTACAAATCCCCCCACAAACAAAAAACTAATGTCCCCCAAGCCCGGGCTGTGGCGAGCAAGAGGAGAGCAGAGGTGGGAGGAAGAAGGGCGAGAAAGAAGAGGGAAGGAGGATAAAAAGAAAAAGAAAAAAAGAAGACGGGGCTTTGGGTCCGGGGCGGAGGGGAGGGGAGGAAGAGAGAGGGGGGAGGGGAGGGGCGAAGGGTTCGCCGCCTTTTTCTGCCTCTGGCGTTCCAAGCTTGTGCCCTGCTAACATGCTGACACGACCCCCCCCCCCCCCCCCTCCCCCCCACCATTAGCGTGTGGCGACATGGGTAAGACCACGCTCACTGACTGCCGTGTAAGTTCCACTCGGATCAGAGTTGCCAAACCACCGAGTCTAGGCAAGAACAGACATGATGTTTGTTTGTTTGTTAGGGCTTTACGTCCACAGACTTCTTCTTCTTTCATGGTGAATTACGTACACAGCAACCATCAGGCCTAATAGGGACGGGAACCTAGGACGGCCACCTCGGCTTTCACACAGCTCTTGACTACATACGGTCTGTTAAGGACGGGGAGATTGGGGTGGGTGCGTGGGTGGGAGGGAAACAGGTACCCGTGAATAGCTCGTCCCAAGCGCTCCGACCCTACAGATTGTGCCCAAATTATGCTTTTTAGCATCTAAGGATATTAATCAGAACGGAATGAATGAGCTCCGACCCGCAAGCGACGGGAAAGACCTTCCGCCAACACCAGACACGGTAGATGTTAAGGTTGTGGGGCCCTTTGCCAATTAGCAGCAACTCCTCTGCTCCGCAACTTGACCTCTCCGCACCCTCTGACTGACAGACGAGCTTTCAGCCAGTCAGTGATTTCGTACAGACACACCTCCTTAGACATGCCCCTCGCGGACTCTCAAATTACCACTGTAATGCAAACGAAGCACACGCTCGAGCTGTTTTCGGAGGCCAAGACCAAGCACTTTGGGTCTGTGCAGTTCGAAGTGTGAGCCGTTCAAACAGGTTATGTAGTTTACTCTGCTTGTCTAAGTGGACGGCGCTATCCGGCTAAAAGCGAGATGTCAGTTACGACAAGCGTACTTTTGGGAATGTCTCGTTGCTTCATCGCGTGATTGCATTGTAACTGTAGCATTATTTGCTTTCTATCCAGGTTTGAGGGTATCCCCGATTCGTCAGCGTTAAATGGAAATAAATATATCAGGGAGAAACACATTTTATCAGAACGCAATAAACGCTAAACGTATATATACATGTTAAAACTAGTACATCGTCAACTTAAATCAACAACAGAACACTGAACACAGTGGATGAAACAAACGCAGATCCAAAATGTAACAAAAATATTAGCTCTCCCAGATAACCAAACACGCAATCAAAGATACGTCCTCCAGCAGCAGCATCGATGACCGAATTGTAAAATGCCGCTCTCCTACTTAATCAAATCACAACTACAAGAAAGAAGCAAGTCAACGGTTAGTTAGTCAGCTAGCTGGTGCTTTGAGCCCAGTCAACCACATAGGCCAAACAAAGAAGCAAACTATGTTCCAAACCCATAGTAAGTAACTCATCAGATGGGATGAATACAGGTGGTAGAATCACGCACGAATACAAACTTCACGAATACTCAGATCGTCAGCTGAGAAATCCCGACAGTGGCTGGTCTGCTGGTGATTCGTCAGTGTGCTTCACTGCCTCCAGATTGCCATAAGGCAAAGGTCATTGCACACGGAATCCTTGTGTTGTTATCACTGACCATAGTGTCGATAGTGACGGACGACCCAGGAGACGGTGGGTCGGAAGGAGCCGATTTAGCCGAGAGGTAAAGCTATTTCTTTTAGTTTAGTACTTCTTTGTCTGTTGCGGAAACTTCGGGTCGCCCTATCTGGTGAAGGCACAGCAGCCGCAGGAGCAGCGCTACCACTGCTATCAGTGTGTGTGTAGTGTTTTCGTGTGTCCAAACAATGATGTGGCTGCCAGCTTTAGTTGTTGTTGTTGTTTTACAGATTGTTAACGTGCACACAGATGTTGATGCATGCGATCGCACACGGGGACTGTATGGACACCGTCAAGCCTATTCTTAACTGGGCGAATGTTTGTTCGCCGAACATACTTCGGACAGTTCGACGAACTATGATTCGTTTCTTAACTGAACTTTTAGTTCGCCGAACATGGTTCGGACAGTCCAAACTTTACTTCGTTCTCAAATGGCTTGTAATGAGATACAAGCTTCGGCCCGAACTTGCGGCAGACGCGCAGCAGACAGAATGATCCAAAATGTAGGCTAAAGTCAAGTCAATATACTTTCATCATCCCTCACATGGGTACTTCAACTAACTACTATCTCATTCTGGGTCTCCGAGACAAGGCTGACCTCCCACAAGTCAACAAATAAACAAATTCCCTCCGAAGCGAGTGAAGAACCTAGCGACACCGTCATCCATTTTTATTTTTATTTTTTCTTCATCCACAGGAGAGCTCTGCTCTCAGCCAATCACAGGTAATGATCGTCGAATAGGGCGAATGTTCCCAGAGCATGATGAGCGAAGCTTTTTGGACCCCGAATATAGCTTCGACGAATACTTCCAAATAGGTTCGCGAAGAAAAGTTCGCCCAGTTAAGAACCAACTAGCTTCGCCGAATACTTCCAACTAGGTTCGCGAAGAAACATTCGCCCAATTAAGAACAGGCTTAAGGAAGTCTGCACAGGAAGCTGATTCTGCGAGAAAAGTCCCTTGCCGCACCCGGGACTCGAACCCGCGTCAGTATTGCGCCTGGCTTCTCAGTCGGACGTTCTACCAGCTAAGCTATTCCCGCCCCTGGCATTAGGTTATTGTGAGCGGACGGACATGAGTTTTTGATTCCGCTTCGGCTTCCCGATTTCCCTTCGAAGTTGTGGCTCATGGATACTGTGTAATGGTGACTTTGTTCCTCCGCAATCACAATGGCTGAAAGCATTAGCATGGCCCATACCGCGATGCCCAGCGTAATGAAGAAATCACTGCGGTGGTGGCAGTGTAGCTTTAGGTTCCCGGCCACATCCCGCCCCTAAGACATTTCCCCAACGTTGCCCTTAAAACAGTTAGAAGTCAACCAAGATGTCCATTGCTACCGCTTCTACGAGTTCTACGACGTCACACTGACAAACATTCACTATGAACAAAACCGCTACGAAGAGACAGAAAAATGTTACTTAAAAGCGTTAGTGTTCAGAAACATCAGGGGTTACCTCGTGGAATCCCGTCTAGTTCCGGAGCGACAGAAAAACGTTACCTAAAAGCGTTAGTGTTCAGAAGCACCACGGCTCACCTCGCGGAGTACTGGCGGGGACCCAGGTCCCAAGAGATGGGAGGAAGGGGAAACCTAACGCTACACTATCACCACCACAAGGATTTCGCCTGAGTCAAATTCATTGCAAACATTACAAGTCCTTCGGATGAGACTATAAACAGAGGTCCCCTGTATTCAAAAAGATCACATACGTACGCACGTTAATTTTAAAGACCCCGAACTTCATGCAATATTTCGATGGATTATGGAAACACTCAAATAATCCAGCAAGCAAAACAGCAACAACACAACACAACACAACACAAGAACATGTGAAGAGTAGTGAGTCTGCTCCAGAGCGGAAAATGGTGCTATATAAAAATTATCAATAATAATAGTCTTAATAGTCCTACTCTTTCAGCCCCTTCACTCGAGTCCTTCCACAGTCGACAAGGCGACTAGCAGCCAGTGCCCACCTCTCCATGAACATCAAGATCAGGTATATAGTTTTAACGTCAGATCACCTGTCTTTAAAGTGTTATTGTTTCAATAACACCCAAAGCGCTGACCATAACACGGTTTCAAGGTTTTCAAGATTTGTATGGGTCTCCATGGGCAAAAAGCTCAACTAAATCTTGAAAACCAAGTTACATTCACACAAGACATTCCTTATAAACACGTACACAGTGCTAATAATAAATTACTACCGCACTTTATACATTAGCCAAGAACAAGCGGTCAGACACAAAGTTGTTGTGAATATATAACTAAGCCACAGAAAATAGAGTTTAGTTGTTGTTGTGTTTCGCTGTTGGTTTGATCAAAATAACTAAAAAAATAACTCAAATTTATTTAGCAAGCTTGACATCCTTCGATTTTGAAGTCATGTTCATAAGGCTACAGAATTTGGGCACGTTGGGATGATGTGTATAATATTTCTTAACATACTTAGTACGGTTTCTTTTGACATTTTCATTGGAAGAGTTAAAAAATGACCACATCTTAAGCACACACCCCTGCGGGACTTGCAGTGCAAGAGTCCAGTCCTTGACAGGAAGATGAGTATCACGTCGAACCCCTGACGCCAACCTGGCGTTCTCGGCCACGCTTCTTTTGCCATTGCCGGACGCTTCCCACCCTGCTGGTCACGTCATCCAAACATAACTATAGTGATGTGCAATAAAATATAATAAAAACAATAAAAAGTCAGTTTGTTTTTCTCAATGATCCGACCTAATGATTTGTTTTTTGTTTGTTTGTTTGTTGTTCTTGTTGTTTATTTTGTTTGTTGTTGTTTATTTGTTTGTTTATTTTGCTTTTTTGTTGTTGTTGCTGCTGCTTTTCAATTCAATCCAGAAACGGTTAAGGAAAAAAAAAGGAAATTTTCGGGATTAGAACGCTAGCAATCTTTCTTGTTTCAGATTCTCTCTCTCTCTCTCTCTCTCTCTCTCTCTCTCTCTCTCTCTCTCTCTCTCTCTCTCTCTCTCTCTCTCTCTCTCTCTCTCTCTCTCTCTCTCACTCTCTCTCTCTCTCTCTCTCCTCTCTCTCTCTCTCTCTCTCTCTCTCTTAAGCCTGGGATTTAGGTCTCGTGAGGACTGGCCAAATAAATTAATCCAGGACAAGATCATTCTACAGACTGTCCCTAATATGCTCTTTAGCATCTGAGGACAATAAGCGAAATGAACTGAACTCAGCTTATTTACAGCTGTTGAAAGATGATAACAGATGGAGCCATGATGATAGTAGGTAAAGCATATTATAACAGTGAATTTGATTTTCGCGCGCGATTGGATAAACTTGGTTTATGGCCATGTACTAATTGAAGCTGTCTGCTGTTGAACTGTTATTAGGTGATGGGTATTTCCGAACAATGAATCACATTTTACTTGTACGTGTGTTGCTCTTTTTTTTTCTTTTTTCTTTTTTCTTTTTCTTTTTGCTGCTGTTATTTGTTTCTTTGTTGTTTTTTGCTTTGTTTTTGTTGTTTTGCATGTTTGTTTGTTGTTTTGCTGGGGGGGTTTATGTTTTTTTTTTATTGTTGTTGCTATGAGATCCGAACACATAAAAGGTTCAAAAGAACGCTATTTATTAGGACAAAACTGTTTATTAAAATGCTAGCAGTCATTCTTGTTTCAGATTTTTATTATTGCTATGATTTTGTTGTTTTGTAAGCATGTTTCTCTGTGATATATACGGAACGATTAAATATTCTTAAATGGGTTTTAATTATGAAGATACTACTACCCATCTTTGCAGTTATTACTCTGACACTTGAAGGGGAAACCGAATCGAACATGACTGGCTGGAAAACGTGAACAGCTTTCACCTGTTTTCATATGCATGTTTTATTTGGTTGTCCTATCATTATTTATGCAAAGAAGAGTTTTTGTTTGTTTTTGTTGTTCCTTAGTTTCCAATTTGAACTCCTCGGAGCGCAGAAAAAGGTTAACTCCTGACGCTTTTCACATTAAATTTTGCCACAAATGCCAATGGCCTTGTTTACGACGTCACTGATGCAGACAGCGTGTTACAAAATGGCAGTACTTGCAGTGGTGTTTTCGCGATTTTTCAAACGTTGACTGTTAACAAAAGGGCCGAGAAATCGACTGAAAACCGGCTGTGTGGTGGTTGCTGATTTTTTTTTTTTTTATTATTGTGTGTGTGTGTGTGTGTGTGTGTGTGTGTGTGTGTGTGTGTGTGTGTGTGTGTGTGTGTGTGTGTATGTGTGTGTGTGTGTGTGTGTGTGTGTGTGTGTGTGTGTGTGTGTGTGTGTGTGTGTGTGTGTGTGTGTGTGTGTGTGTGTGTGTGTGTGTGTGTGCGCGCGCGCGGTCGGTCAATCGGTCAATCGGTCAGTCTATCGGTCGTTCCGTCAGTCGGTCAGTATATCGGTCATTTGTCGGTCATTCGATCAATCGGTGGTCATTCGATCGGTCATTCGGTCAGTCTATCGGTCATTCGTCAGTCAGTCGGTCAATCTTCGATCGGTCAGTCGGTCAATCTATCGGTCATTTGATCGGTCAGTCGGTCAGTCTATCGATCAGTCGATCAGTCTATCGGTTAACTGGTCAGTCTATAGGTCGGTCGATCTGTCACAGCACATCGCTAAAATCCGTTCCGGGGATTTTTGTCTGTGTCGGTGTACTTGGAATCTGAATGGACGAGAGGTGGTTGCGGAGCGAGCGAGGGCCAGTGGCGGTTAGTGATGTATGTAAAAAGCGCGGCAGATTAGCCTCTCGGCTCACTACCTCTTCCACCTCCCTCGGCTCTTATTCGGCCTCTCGCGCAAATGATTGGCTTGAAGGATTGTCTCCCTTCCTTCTCCTCTTGCCAAATGGAGACCGCCCTGTGACTGTACCTTTCTTTCGTTCCTTTTTCCTTCTTTTGCTCTCGCTGTTGTTCCTTTTCTCTGCGGCCTGTAACGCCTGTGTAGACTAATGTTGCCAAACCTTTCCTTGCAGAATTGTGCACAACAGTCTAAGGAAACCGTGATGGCTTCGATTCGTGCTGATGATTTTTAGAAACGGTTCTGTTGCCCGATATTGAATACTGACACATACTGCACTGGCTTACAATGCCGACAGATGTCATCGTTTTGTTACAGTCACTGACAAAACAACAACAAAATGACTGAGACGTTCTAGCGAAGTGTTACGTACTGCTTTATTGACGATCGAACTACATATTATTATTATTTTATTATACTCAGACTAAGTGTACTCCGCAATTCCTTTTTTTTTTTTTTTTTCTTTCTTTCTTCTTCTTCTTCTTCTTCTTCTTCTTCTTCTTCTTCTTCTTCTTCTTCTTCTTCTTCTTCTTCTTCTTTCTTCTCCAGCTGATCAAATTATTCTACAATAGCTTACTTGTCAAAAAGTACCGCCAAAAGAAGATGTGTTAGCACTACGTGTTAGTTACGTGTTTTGGTGACCATTGACTGGATGAATCGCAGTTAGTTACGACTTTGTTGGTAGGTGACTGGCTGAAGCTAGGGTCAAACTGAGTTCACAACACATAATTATGACAGATGAGCAGTCTAAGAATACAATGCTCACTGCATGGTCTGCGGAAGGCCCCGTGTCTTTTCGTACCCGATAGAAAGCTTGGCTTTTTTCAGGATTAGTAAAACCTGCTACATGACAACTCCAACAAGAATAAAATGTCCTGCTGTGTGATTACATCGATGAAACGACAAGAACGCACTCACACAAACTCTTGTAAAGATTCAGGTGTCCGTTGCTGACCACACTATGCTGATTTCTAGAGACATCGCAATGTTCAGTCCACCTGTATCCAAATAACTCTGTCTTATAACCAGCCGCAGCACGTTCAAATAACTCGCAGACACAACTTCTACTGCCACCCCGTCGTAGGCCTACTGCTCAGTCGCATGCTCTGTGTCGTCTGATTGGATTGGTACGTGACAAGCTTTGCCCTCTCAACCTGAGTCGTCTGTTGAATTTCACCATCCACACTGTTCATATAAGTTTAGTTCTGCTGTCAAAATTAAACATATACGATAACCAGTTGTTTAATAAATATTATATTAGTACAGAATTTGTTACCAAACTACTGTTTCAGATGTTTTCGGTATTCGGTTGCGTGTGTTCTTGGGCCTCCCGCTGTTTGTCAGTAAGCCTATGGATACACTGCACAGAGCAATGATATGAAATTCTCCTTCCTTTCGCTTTAGTAAACGTTGCGAGTTAAGTGCGTTCTTTGTCTCTTGTTTGTCTGTGTTGATAAAAAACACAAGAAACGTGGATATTTTTTTGACGGTGAATACACTGAACAGTGCCAATTCAGCTACACGGTCGTTTTGTTCTCATTTCACACTCAAAGGATGTTGTACTGTATGTCCGTCTAGTAAACAGGTCACACAATGGGTTTTCGTCGAGGTTTACCACGAAATAAGAAACACACAATGTGTAAGTATTCTCAAAGGCTACGACCCAGATTATGTGGGGTTTTTGTTTTGTTTTTGTTTGTTTGTTTGTTTTTTATTTTAAAAAAAAAAATCGTTTGCTTGTTTGTTCGTTGTTGTTTTTGTTGTTGTTGTTTTTTGTTTTGTTTATTTCGCGGTATCCCACTCAAACCCATTGTGGAAGCCCTATCCACCTATTGCAACTGTACCTTATTCCAAAAAAACTTGAAGAAAATTACATTTCCCGCCGGTCTCTGAGCTCCCTTGCTAGCTGAAAGCAAAATCAGTTAACTCATATGCTACCAGATTGTTTATTTTGTTTTCAGTCAAGGTAGTAACGTTCTATGAATTTGTACCACTATGGCCATATCTAGCAGTCGCTTGGTTTATTTTTGTCATAACAGGTTGTTGTTTTGTTTTGTTTTTGTTGTTTTTTGTTTTGTTTTTGTTTTTGTTTTGGTTTTTCCATGTCTCAATTTTATTCGTTTTACTGAAACGTTTAAGGAACAAATTTGTGTTAGAAACAAACAAAAAAAACATCCAGTCTAATAATATTATGATCATTTTTAAACTCACAAATCGTCTTTCTACAGAAATATACCAAACATTCCGCTAAGAATACAATATAGTAAGAAAGTTTGGGGGGGGGGGGTTTGTGTGTGTGTGTGTGTGTTTTTGTTCCATTCACATGCCATAGACACAGTGGCATCAGACTAAATCATTAAATGTGATCATTTCTTTGTGTGTTTTTTAAATAATAAAAAAGGGGGGGGGGGGGGGAGAAAAAATCTTATTAGCGTAATGTACCAAAATAAAATTATTAGTCAGGAAAGTTGACAAAAATTAACAGCAACGAGAAAAGTTACGTTACAGCAACAACAACAATACAACAATAACAGCAACAACAGCTACAGCAGCACAACAGCAACAACAACTCTAACGACAACAGCAACACTGACAGCAAACAGACAAAGCTTCGAGCTCCTCGTCGTACTTGGCACAGCTGGTGTCTGCGCCATCTTGACAGCAATTAACATTGTTTTCCCACAGGCGGGTCTGACTACAGAGGAAGGTATGGACACACCCATTATGGCACGCTTGAGCCACCACGACGGAAGAATCAAGTGGGGAAACCACCCAGGTGTCAAAGCTTTTCTTCGCGCCTAGGCAACTGCCCTTCCTCTCCACACTAGGTGTGCGCGACAACTTCAACGTCCATTGTCAGAAGAAAGGCGGTACAATCTGTGATCAAGCCGGAACAAATCAATCTCAGTGACTGCGGGTTTGGCTCAGCGGTAAGGTTTCCGCTCTCCTTTTCTCTTTCCAAAGTTTTGATTCACAGACAGCCTTAACTGTCACTTTGCCGTCTCAGTTAATGAAACATTAAAACGGCTCTCATCGATGCCCATCTTAATGCATATACCATTCTGGTGGTGACAGTTTAGGGTAAGATATAGCCACACACACACACACACACACACACACACACACACACACACACACACACACACACACACACACACCTCCTGGGATCTCGGTCTCTGCCAGAGAGTCTTCGGAGACAGCTGGGCGTTAAACAGGTGGAATGCACGAACGGGTGATCGTGTAAAGAAAGGATTCGTGGCACCGGGGCGGATATTAGTCGGTCTAGATATAATTATTCATTTATCATTGTTACTTCACGGCTGTGGCAGTTAGAGACCCCGCGGCAGTTGAGAATAAATCGAAGACTCTCCGACAGTTGCCAGTGGACGGTAGCACTTAAAAATAAACGACTGCACACAAGCTCGCAGGTGGTCGCTACGTGTAACAGACTGCAGGGAAGTTGACAGTTAGAGACTCTGCGGCAGCTGAAAATCAAACAATCCATGGCAGCTGACGAGCAGCAGAGAGACCACGGCAGCCAACCATTCAGAAGAAAACAAGAAAAGCACTGTCAGGTCGGGTCATGGCACCCGAGGCGGTGGAGGGTGTGTGTATGTGTGTGGGGGTGGGGGGGGGGGGGGGGTCTGTGCAAACGCCAGAACAATCCGGACACAGTGCAATCGATGACAGCACAGCCAGGGCTCCTGGAACTCTGTCGCAGACGGTTTTGCGCGTGGGGACAAACCTGACCTTCTGACAGACCAGTCGGCTAGCGTCCCCAAAGAAAGAGAGAACACGAAATACTAACCAGTCACGACAGACGGCTAGACGGGTTGACTGACGAAATCACTGACCTAATCATTGATTTATTCACTCACAGTGTGTAGGTACCTGACTGATTCACTATATTAAATTTTATTATCTGACTGACGACTGATTTACCTACTGACTCACGTATTGACTAATAAATGAAAAATATAGCGAGGGGAAAGTCAAACTAAACTACATCTAATTGTTTTTCTTTTTCTTTTGTTTTCTTGTTTATTTGTTTGTTTGGTTGGGGGAGGGGGGGTCCGTGTACGTGTATATATGTGCGTGCGTGCGTGCGTGCGTGCGTGCGTGCGTGCGTGCGTGCGTGTGTGCGTGTGTGTGTGTGTGTGTGTGTGTGTGTACCGCTACTACTACTACTACTGCTATTGCCACTACTACAACTACTATAACTACTACTGCTGCTGCTGCTGCTACTACTACTACTACTACTACTCCTACTACCACCAGCACCACCACCAGCACCACTACTACTACTACTACTACTACGTACCCCTCAATACACACACACACACACACACACACACACACACACACACACAGAATTAGCAGAGTATATCCTGCTGCCTTACCCTCTCTAGCGCATTCCGACCGACCTGAGTATACACACACTGTGACCTCTCGGCACTTGCTTGACCCTTGCCGGGTCAGTGTGCGTGCGGTAAGGGCATAACTTTAGTCAAGAAGAGGGGTCACATAATTAAGATGTTTCTCTTTTATTCGCTTCCCACCCAGCAGGAGGGCATGAAATCGGTGCAGTCTACAACTGTGGACATCCAGCATTCGATGTTATAATCAAGCTATCAGTTATGCCAGCGACTGGAACTGATATCAGTCAGTTCTCGATGAAATATTGTGCAATCTACAACGGTAGACAGACCAGAATTTGGTGTTATGATCATGTCATCAATTGTGCCAATACTAGTATCGGTCTCAGTCAGTTCTATAAGAAATCTATGCAGTCTAGAACCGTAGACATCCGTGATTTTGTGTTATGATCGTGGTATCAGTTATGCCAAGACTACAATCGATGTCAGTCAGTTCTATTCAACACGGAACTCGGCGTGAGACCATCAATAATTTCATACGACACGGAACTCGGTTTGAAACAGTCGATTGTGTAAAGCACAAAAATCAGCGTGAAACAGTCGGTTGTATGCAACACGTGCACGGAAATCGGTGTGGGACTCAATATCAGTTCTATGTAATAATAATAACAACAACAATAATAGATAACTTTTTATAGCGCTATTCTCTGGTGTACACAAACTCACTGAGTTTTACAACATTCTCCGATATTTTCTAAGTTAGATGAAAAAGAAATCGAAGGTAACGTGTTCCGTTCCAGATCAACTAGGTCCCTAGGGGAATCGGTGTGAGGCTATCAGTTCTATAATTATAGCATGCGTTGCTCTCCCCGAGGCCATCAGTAATTGTATACAAGAAGGAAATCGGCGTGAAACAGTCTGCTCTGTATTAAGACCCTACGGAAATCGGCGTGACACCACCCTCAGTTGTATATAACACGGAAGGCTGAGTGAAACAGTCACTTCTTTATGCCAGCATGTGAACTGGTGTGAAACCATGGGTTTTATATACGACGGGAATCGGTGTACGATGCACAGAACTACTGTAAAACAGCAGCACTGAAATCTGTGTGAAAGAAATACTTCTACACAATACGGAAATTAATGTGAAATACAGATCATTTCTACACGCTAGAACTGGTGATCAACAGGGAATTATTCCATATAACACAAAAAAGGCTGTGAAACAACCAGTTCTATTTATCATGGGAGTAAGTTTGAAACAACCAGCCCTATAAGAGAAGGATTCCACTTATAAAACAAAATCTTCAATGAACAATCAGTCGTATTACACAAAGTAATAAGTAAAACACTAGGACATATAAACTGTGGTGTGCGTTTGTTCTTTCAAAACTAGATTATTGTAACTCACTTTTGGCAGGCTGTCCTAAGTATTTTCTTTCTAAACTCCAAAAGGTACAGAACAATGCTGCAAGACTCATTTTCGGAACAACCAGATCCGCCCATTCTCTTCGCTGGCTACCTATTGAGCAGAGGATCGAATACAAATTGACTTTGCTTTAAGATCATCTCTACAGGCTCCCATCTACGTTCTTCACCTTTACACTTCTTCCCGGCAGCTCCGCTCTTCTCGTACAGACACCTGAGGTTTCAGAATACCATCCTTCCGAACAAAGTCCTGTGGTCAGCGCTCTTTCTCCTACCAGGCTTCAGCTACCTGATTCTTTCCGTCATTCTACCTCTGTCAGTTCTTACAAATCTTCCTTGAAAACATTTCTCTCCTTGAAAAACATTTTCCTCAGTCCCATTGCCCTGATGTGTGGCTCTGTGTGTGTGTGTGTGTGTGTGTGTGTGTGTGTGTGTGTGTGTGTGTGTGTGTGTGTGTGTGTGTGTGTGTGTGTGTGTGAGAGAGAGAGAGAGAGAGAGAGAGAGAGAGAGAGAGAGAGAGAGAGAGAGAGAGAGAGAGAGAAGAGTGGGGAAGGGAAGGGGTAAGCGAGATACCTCTCTGGTCAGGTCAAAGACCTTACACATTATAAAAGCACCAACACCTGGTTAGCACGCGGCCTAAGCTCTGCACCAGTGCCCCCCCCCCAACAACGACGACGCCTGACTGTTTCCGACATTAGAGACCAAAACCACGTGCGACACGTCCTTACACTTCCAATCTCCGCAACATTTTTATTTGCGCCTTGTGCTTACTGCGTGCTTGCATGGTTTGGCGTCTTGGGATTGTAAATAATCGTCGAATATGGATGGGTACATATTTGTTTCATTTCTTTAAAGTACAACTGAAATTCATAATGAGTCATACCGTCGTTCCAACCTTCGAACGCGGCGAGGCTTGTATTAAATGGCCCAGAAAGGCAGTTTTTTGGTGCAAAGGAACGTTGAAAATCGACCCACTTATGAAAATCTTGTGCATAACATGACCTTTAAATCTCAAAAAATGTAACTGCCATAAAAGTAAGTATGTTTACGGAGGAAGAAATGCATGCCGATCAGGCCGAATTTCGTCTGCTTGTTTTACTCTCGAATTTCGCGCGAGATCCGTGACGTTGGTCTCTAACGTCAGTCCCAGGAGCTGAGGGAATGGCGAATGTGCGTTAACAAGGAAAAGACAGGAAGTCTAACACGAATGCCTACGGCAGGAAAGGCCGTGAAAGAAAGAAACTGTACACAAATGCCTGTGACAAAGAAAGAAAGAACGAACAGACCACAAATGCCTGTGGCAAAGAAAGAAAGAACAAACTACAAATGATGGTTGCAAACGGAAAAATGGCTACCCTAATCAGGCAAGCAAACAGCTGACACCAAACGAAAGAAATAAAACAGCTGAATCAGCCTCAAAACCCAAAAGGTGGCCTACCTGCAAGCCTAAGGTGGGAGGAGAAAAAAAAAAAAAAAAAAGCAAACACGAAATCGCAACAGACTACCGTCTGCACCAAATGTGTGGACGAATACAGACGAATCCATAAAAGCACAGATGCAAAAATAACCGTGCCAACGAAGAACAGATGAAAAGCCAAACTAACTATAACTAACCTTAACTCTAACTAACCCCTCACTAACCCGGCTACCATCTAGAAAAACAAAGGCTGCAGACCGAAAAAGCAAATCGCTAATCAAGACTACCGATGACAAAGCATCGGAATGTAAACAAATGCAGACAAAAAGAGAAATGCAAAATGGCTGCCCTAATCAGGCAAGCTAACAGCGGGTCGAAATAGCCAATAAGCCACAGATAAAAAAGAAAGACGATATGGTGGAAGAGAAGAAACAAACAAACAAACTTTCTAAAAAGAAAAAGAAGGCAGGAAATGGCAGCGAGCAGCGTGACAAAGGCTGGATACACGTAATCCGTGTACACGATGCAACCCACTTAGCGGTGACAACACGCTCAGACGCACACGAACTACCCCACACAAAGAAAGACTGAGAGGTCTCGTTAAACATCGAGACTACCCCCCTCACTCGTACACCGTAAAGAACGATATAACTCGAGAAACAAAAGGGCAAGCCAAGACCAAGAGAAAAAAACAGTGACATAGTTCAGGAGCTGTGTGAGAGTCGAGGTGGCCGTCCTGGGCTGTCCGTCCTAACGAGCCTTCTGGTTTCTGTGGACGTAAAGAATTATTGAACCGTGCTTCGGCATTGGTCACAACTTGTCCTTAATATGTCAACTGACATCTGAGGACATTTCCTGCCTTCTGTCTGTCTGTCTCTGTCTCTCTGTCTGTCTGTCTGTCTGTCTGTCTGTGTCTCTGTCTCTGTCTCTCTGTCTCTGTCTCTGTCTCTGTCTCTGTCTCTCTCTCTCTCTCTCTCTCTCTCTCTCTCTCTCTCTCTCTCTCTCTCTCTCTCTCTCTCTCTCTCTCTCTCTCTTAGTCTAGATTCATCATCAAAAAACAGTGAATGGAAAGAATCTGTCACTAGCCCAGTCCCAAACCCTAACCCAGGGAGGCCACGAAATCGCTAGTATATTGAACTAGAACGAACAAAACTTGTTCACCTTTATATATGATGAAACAAACACGGAAAAAATGGGAAACAATAAAACACCCAGTGAAAGGCAGGCTCCCTGATGAGGTCTGGCGTGTTGTGAAAGCTATGGCAAACACATCGAAAAAGACCGAAATGACGTTTCAGTCTTTTTCGATGTGTTTGCCATGGCTCAAGGCTCAAGAAAGATGGAATGACAAGGGTGGAAATAAACAATGGCCCAACTGCTGGCAATGGCGGCGGAGCTTCATCCTTGTCGATTCGAACTGGAATTTTTTCCAAGTCGGTTACCTTGTGGACACCCCTACAGACTTCGAATCCAACCTAGCGAAATCAAATGTTGCAGAGGGACGACTTCCACGTTTGGTTGCTGTCCTGTCTCTGACGTCACTGCCCGACCTTTGACCTTTAGCGTCAGATAGTTCTCGGGGAATCTCGCATTCAAAATGGCGCTGGTTTTGAAACGTATAGTTGACCCCCTTTTCCGACCCTTTTGCCAAAATAAACGCATAACAACCTAATCGAAGCCTTGAAAAAGGTTTAAACAAGTGAATATAGACTGTTTCTTCAGTCTTTTCGAACGTTAGTACGGACCTATGTGTTGTTTTGAAACGATTTGGAGCGATTTTGTACCAAACAAAACTGCCTTTCTAGGCCCTTCAAGGTTTAAACGAGAAGCGTCCGAAGCTCAGACTTGTTTAGTCTAAAATACTCAGTGTAACTGTCTACTAAAGCGGGTGATATAACCCGTATAAACATTCTTCTTCTTCTTCTTCTTCTTCTTCTTCTTCTTCTTCTTCTTCTTCTTCTTCTTCTTCTTCTATTGTTAATACAAAATATTCTCATGATTTATTTTTTATTTACAGCCGCCATTGTCTTGCTCTGAATGTTCGGTGACTGTTCTACCGGTCAGATTTGAACTACTTCGGGTTCAGTTTACAGTCTTTACTGAAGCCACCTTGGTCAAGTGGAGCGCCAAACGAACCAGCCCACGCTATGCATAAACTCTACCCTGTTTTACCGGCCCAGGTACCCTGTGTAACATTCAGCTAGTCCCGTGGCGTCTGCGGCGGCGATTGGCTGAATCTTGACTCGTCTGCGGCGGCGATTGGCTGAATCTTGACTAAACGTGATCATCAGTGTCGTGCTGAAACGTGCTGTTGTTCAGGTACACAAACTGAGAAAGCAGCCACCCATCACTTTGTGTCAGACTGCCTACTTAGAAGGCATTTTATTATTGGGCGCATTGAAGTTTTGTTCTGCGAAAAGATTTGCGCTGTATAAAAGCTGTTATTATGAGTATCATTTGGGAGTTGTCGGCATCATGATCTTTCAGAACACCAAGTTATCTTGAAGAATGCAATTTCCCGGATGCCAGGTACAGTGTTAACAGCCGGCTTTTGAAATGCATAGACATTAGGCCATAGATAGCTTTTGTGAACTGAACTAAAAATAAAATGACCTCATTGTTAATTCTAACCCCTTTTCACACGCTTCTACAGTTGTAATTACATACAATTAGTTAGTCCTGATTTTGTTCAGTCAGTGAAATCAGAAAAAGGATCGGCTGCTCTAAAGTAAAGACTCGCGCCAGCGGCACAGGCTAATGTAACATTGTAGAGCATTTACGGCAGCCGGAAACTGGAACAGTGTTTAGCGAAACAACAGGATCTAAAACTAGCCCTGATTTCTTTTCACTTCCGTGCCTGTGGTTTTCCGGGTCCACGTCAATTGTGTTCTCTCTCTGGAATGTCCGGTGCTTTCTAGTTTTAGCGTGCGTCAGTTAGGGGGGGAGAGGGGGAGTGGAAAGAGGTGAGGAGGGGAAACTGAGTAGTCACAGGTGAGTCCGTGTTTCGATGGTAAGCGTTGGACCACTCGCTAAAACTGCCAATGAATGCCACGTGAAGTTGAACACAAAGGTAATACTTTTCTCTAGGCTTACATGTGAAACGGGCATCGGTTTCTGTGCGGTAAATGAGCGTGCGAAGGGCAGTGTGTGTGTGTGTGTGTGTGTGTGTGTGTGTGTGTGTGTGTGTGTGTGTGTGTGTGTGTGTGTGTGTGTGGTGTACTGTGTCCCTGTGCGTGTGTGTGTGTGTGTGTGTGTGTGTGTGTGTGTGTGTGTGTGTGTGTGTGTGTGTGTGTGTGTGTTGTGTTGTGTTCCTCCCTCTGTGTGTGTGTGAGAGAGAGAGGCGGGGGGGGGGGGGGGTAGAGAGAAGGGGGAGCAAAGAGAGAGAACGGGATAGAGAAATAGTGTGTGTGTGTGTGTGTGAGAGAGAGAGAGAGAGAGAGAGAGAGAGAGAGAGAGACAGAGACAGAGACAGAGACAGAGACAGACAGACCAGACAGACAGACAGAGGGAGAGAGTTCGAAGGAAAGTCGCACTGGGTCCATCTGGACATAAAAGCCAGTCCACAAGCACATACAAGCCAGACAGTACTATAAACACGTATACGTACGAGCAGACTATAGATAAATGCAGTGATACCGACAAACACAAAAGTTTGTAGAATCATCAGAATTGCATCAGAGAAAGAGAGAGATTGGGCGCTGTGAAAGCAAAGGGAATTAAGCCAGATTTCACTACGGAACGAACACACTATACGAGGTTAGTTCCCTTTATACACATTCGCGCGCGCTCTCTCTCTCTCTCTCTCTCTCTCTCTCTCTCTC
>OY757555.1:6202432-6237090 GCA_963584105.1 Alviniconcha strummeri | reverse complement strand
CTGTACGTTGACCAACAGTAACTACAAAGGTGAAATCTGTGAGCCAAATATAGAAAGAAGGAATATGTATGCGTATATGCCTCGGAGTGTATCGGGAGGTGTTTTCTTTTCTGTTGATATTTTCGTGTGTGTGTGTGTGTGTGTGTGTGTGTGAGTGTGAGTGTGTGTGTGTGTGTGTGTGTGTTAGAGAGAGTGTGTGTGTGTGTGTGTGTGTGTGTGTGTGTGCTGTGTGTGTGTGTGTGTGTGTGTGTGTGTGTGTGTGTGTGTGTGTGTGTGTGTGTGTGTTCTTGTTCTCGTTTTGCGGTGCGGCGGGGAGGGGAACCAAACTCAGTGTGCGCGCGTCTGCATGCGTGACTATGGTGTGGGAGTGCGAGTGTGGATGCTAGTGCGTGTGCGTGCTTCAGCTGAGTCTGCAGTGTGCCAGTGTGTGTGTTGGGGAGGGTGAGGGGTATTCGGGGGTCAGCGAATGAGTATATTTGAACGATGGAATCAGTCTAATGTGAGACTGGCGTGCGTATGTATGTAGGCCCTACGTGTCGCCTACATCTGCCTTTCTAGTTGTCTGTCTTTCTCTCTCTCTCTCCTTCTGTCTGCGACCAGCCACAGGTTAGGCTACTAGGCTATAACCTATAACCTCTACCATCCTATTTTTCTTTGCCCAGCAGATGCTGTTTTTCGCTTTCGTTGCTGTTGATGGGTCGCCTCTCCCACACGTCGCTTTCCATGGGGTCCGAGCAGCTCAAGCCAGTGGACGACGATGACCTCGTAGGGTCCTCAAACTCTGGCAACGTCTCTGACGCCGTGTCGACGTCCGTCACTTCCGGTAAGTTTGCAAAGGCGCCTCATGACACCCTCTGTGCTGTTGCGGATCCCGTAACCAAAGTAGATGACGAATCCTGCCAAAAGTGGTGTTTTCTTCTTAGATTCCAGAATTAATTATCGTATAAGTGAACAGCAAAACAAACACTGAAATGCCCAATTGGGCTTGAAAGTACTGGGCCTGATGACAGTGTATGTGATTATGAACTAAAGTAACGCAAAATAAATGCACATAGTTCTCTCTCTCTCTCTCTCTCTCTCTCTCTCTCTCTCTCTCTCTCTCTCTCCTCTCTCTCTCTCTTGCTTTCGCACACACACACACACACACACACACACACACACACACACACACACACACACACACACACACACACACACAACACACACATACACACACACACACACACACGTGAGTTCTTAATCGGACAACACACACACACACACACACACACACACACACACACACACACTTTAAAAACAATAGCATTGTCACAACAAGGAAATGCGTTCTGAAATAAGTCAAGAAGCAATTTAATTAATACGCTGTTTCCAACTTGTCCAGTTTGTCAAATGCGGCAAAGCAGACCAGGAATAAACTAAACATGCTAGACATTTCTTTGAATTAGCCTTGTACCAAACACCAGCATCCATAAATAAAAATATCTGTTACATAAAACATGATATACAGCATATACCCAGCATCACTAACGAAAACAACAACAATCACAATTTAAATATGAAACATAATCATTGCAAGAACAATACGAATTGTTGTGGTGATGCTATCCATAATTAATATAAGCATCACAATAATGGTTAATGCAACCAAACACAAAACCAAGACAGATCAAACAAGCAGTGCGAAAGCTTTCGTCTAAAGTATATCCCAGATGAATGTGTTTCATAATATCATAATATAAACAGAGGGTTTAAAAAAAAAAAAGTGGTCTGTTTACGATGTAACGAGTGTGTGTTTGTGCACGTGTGTCTGTATGTGTGTGTGTGTGCATGCGTGTGTGTGTATGAGTGTGCGTGCGTGCTTGTGTGTGTGAACGTACGTCTGTCAGTGTGTGTGTGTGTGTGTGTGTGTGTGTGTGTGTGTGTGTGTGTGTGTGTGTGTGTGTGTGTGTGTGTGTGCGCGCAGCGCGCGCGCGCGCGTGCATGCGAAGACGTGTTCGTGCGTGTGTCACTGTGCGTGTGTTTACATGCATCTATCAATCATACAAAGTCGCATCCAGCTCGGATAAAACCCTTTCAATATGAACTGTCATTGTCATATTTATGGTGCTATTGTGACTTTCAACGTAGGTCAAGGTCACCCGGAACTAGTACAAAACGGTAGTGTTCGATGACCCATAACGGCTATCAACCTACACAAATGGAATGATCTCGTTCACACAGTCTCCGAAACTGAGACTCAAACTTCAGATGTTTTGACATAGCCAAAGTGTCAGACACACTACTAACTGCCCGTGACAGACTCATATTTTTCATATCAGTAAATGAAATTGACTAGAATATGCTGTAATGGTGGTCAAGGTCAAGCAAGGTCATGTGCACGAGTGCATTCTGGGTACGCACACACACACACACACACACACACACACACACACACACACACACACACACACACACACACACACACGCACGTAATAAATTAAAACAGATATGGAAAGCATCAGATCTCGAATAACAACGCAAAAAATGCGTTCCCATAATATGCAATATGACTCATTATACAATTAATATGTCATATCGAAGTAATTGATCCAATCACTAAATCCCACTGGACTGAAAAAGTACAGCGATGAGGAATGAAAGGAAACCAACACGGACTTAGCAAAACAACAACAGTAATAAAATCAAGGGATCATTTAGAAATGGAGTATAAAATCAAGGAATCGTTTAGAAATGGAGCATAAAATCAAGGATCATTTCAAAAGACTACCTTTGATTTTAACTGTTTGTTTCAACCTTATCGACCTGTTGGTCCAAACGGTGTTTTGAGAAGGACGGTTCCTATAACGCCACAGAAGCCTGCTCTAGATACTTGTAATACAATGGGGTGCTCTAGATACTTGTAATACAATGGGGTGCATTATATTTTGCTGTTCTTAGTTTTTTAAGTTTTATATACTTTCTTTAAAGAGATGATAAACTTCAAAATCAATTAATCTGTTTCATAAATTCTCTAATAGTTTTAACTAACTCGGGTAAAACGTCTTGTGCTGATTATCAAACCAATCCAGGAAGCCAAAAAGTTCAGGAAGAACGCGACTGTGGTCTTAAATCACCACACTTACAAGTACAATAAAGTTCAAACTAGGCTATGCACACGAAAGGCACACACAAGCACATGCATGAACAACCAGTCACCCACGCACATACCTACACAGCCAGTCACCCATATACATACATACACCCAGTCACCCACGCACATACATACACAGCCCACACACATACACAGCCAGTCACCCACGCACATACACAGCCAGTCACCCACATACATACACAGCCTGTCACCCACGCACATACCTACACAGCCAGTCACCCAAGCACATACCTACACAGCCAGTCACCCACGCACATACATACAATGTCAGTTACCCACGCACATGCCTACACCGCCAATAGCCTATGCACATACATACATACACACACCGCCAATCACCCAGGCACATACATACACACCGCCAATCACCCAGGCACATACATACACACACCGCAAATCACCCACGCATATACATACACAGCCAGTCATCGACGCACATACTTACACAGCCAATCACCTACGCACATACATACACAGCCAGTCACATACATACACATCCAGTCACAATACGTATTTAGGAATAGGTCTGGTGGCTACGCGGTGTTGGTTGCTGCAGGGAAATGGTCCACATTTTTCACACGATAAACAGCACATGGTAACTTAATAGTCTGCGACGCTGCATCGTAAAACGAAAATATTCTCCTACTGCATCCCCCAAGCAAACCCGTTCTCAAAAAAACCCTTCCTCTATCTTCTGTGCACACACATTTCAAATAGCTCTTTCGTGCATAATTGTGTGCACACTAAAACAAACTGACAATTAACATTACAATTGTGGTAAGCTTTTGCTACCATCAAAGTATTGAGGTGTAATAGCATTAGAAGTAATATACCAATATATATCTTTGTATAGATTTACATATTATTATATGCACATTTTTTTTTTTTTTTTACAAAATCCGCAATTGCAAAAAGCATATAACAAAATTAGCCATGTCTTCAAAAACATGGATTTCAATATACTTTTAAAACACAAGTCCACACACACACACACAAAAGTGTGCAAGTAATTACATGCAGCTTCACACGTTTCTTTTTTTAAATTCGGAAGTGATCAGATGGTTCTGGATGAAAATACTGCAAAATATTTGTGTGTGTGTGTGTGTGTGTGTGTGTGTGTGTGTGTGTGTGTGTGTGTGTGTGTGTGTGCGCGCGCGCACGCGCGAGCACACACATACCATCTGGAATTAATCGGTTTCCAGTGTTTCTGATATTCTTGAGTCCTTTATATTCTTCTTTAGATATCTGTTCTCTCCGTCGTACTCTTCTTTAAACGATTCTTCTGTCCTATTTGCTCTCCTTCAGACCTCTACATGTTTCTTCATACGTTTCTTCTGTTCCTTCTGTCCCTGTCCCTTCTGTTTCTTCAGACATCCCTTCTCTGTCATTTGTACTTTTCCTCAGACATCTTTTCTCTGGCCTTTACACTCTTCTTCAGACATCTCGTCTCTGTCCTTTGCACTCTTCCTCGGACTTTTCTGTCCTTTGAACACTTCTTCTGATATCTCTTCTCTGTCCTTTGAACTCTTCTTTGGACATCTCTTCTCTGTCCTTTGCACTCTTCCTCAGACATCTCTCCTGTCCTTTGCACATGCTTCAGACGTTTCTTCTGTCCTCTGTACACTTCTTCAGACTTAACCTCTGTCTTTCATACTCTTCTTCAGATTCCTCTTCTGTCCTTTGCATTCTGTTCAAAATATCTGTTTTATCCTTTATGGTCTTCTTCAAATATGCACCAACCGCACAGGATGGATCATGCAATGTGATCGTTTTAACCTATAAACAGTTCTAGCAAAGTCCTTTTCAGCACATTTGCAAAAGATATTGTTTCACCATCTTTACGATCACCAAAATTGTTGGTTGTGGAAATCTATGCTACATGTACAAATTTGCCACTACATTTTCACGCATGCAAAAACAAGAAAGAAAAGGTAATCATACTGAGAAAAGCATGCAGTTTTTGATTTGATAATACCAATGCTGAAAAGCAATCTTCTGGGGGTTTTCCCGCCCACCACAAAGTAAATTAGATATTTTTTTAATGAATGTGTTTATTTCCTGTTTCTGTGATACATACTATAAACATCTTTAAAGTTCTTATTTCAATTTGCTTTTACGTGTTTGATTGTTTTGCTAATTTTCTCCTGTATACTATAATCGTATAAAAGTATAATAATAAAATAAAAGTAGGTTTCAATTTTCATGTTGAGCAAGAAAGCTGGGTTTCACCCAAGTACACTACCACATTACATATTTACATGCAATCCTTCCCTGAGACTGCACAAAACGTCACTGCATATATGGGTCCCTGATGGCTACGTGGAATGTGTTTATGGGAGAAAAGAACTGTCATTCAAAACACTACCACCAATGCAACTCATACAAAACATTTCCTGCAGTTAAAGGAAACCCGAAGCAAAGCTGCAGCAGCATAAAAACATGGAAAATGTGACAATATTTCCACTTGATTGTGTGGTACAATTGCTCTAGCTATCATTATTAATGAAACAGAAATTCGTTTTGTTTTGATGTCAACATCCTCAAGACACAGCCCCCTTGGTTCACTCTTTACAAAGACTAGAAAAAGTTTGGTTCATGATGTAATGTACACCTCTGCAACACACATCGGCTTTGCTCATGATGATGCAGACACAGACTACAAGATGCAAAATAGCAGCATTTATGGATGTGTTTTTTAAAACTTTCTAACAGTTTTTAATCAACTACACCACAGAGCAACAGAAAGACTGTTGTTAGTCCTTTTTTAAATAAATATTATCCCATTCCTACCAACATATAGGTCATATGTAGTTTCGTGTACTATTCTGAACCAGCAGATAGCACAAGGTTTGGTGAATTAGCAGTGATGTACAGTTCTTGTTGTCCCTGATAAGGCTGTTGGTGAAAATATCAAGCTTCCAAATGTGTGTAAGACCTTGGCAGCAAATCATAACGGTCTTTTCCAGGATCTGGCATATTGGAGAGCTCAAAGAGTACCCCTTCAGGGTATACCTCTAGTGGAGTACTTCTATGTACCTTGCATGCCAGGTGAGAATAACAGCAGGTGACTCAGAATTTTGTTGCTAGGTTCATGTGATGCCGTTTCAGCACTAAATTAACTCCCTTGTTTGTTGATTCAGACACTGCCCACATGTGGTCTCTTTCTGCCTGGAGTCAGACAGTCGGATTTTGTTTCAGGAGGGTCCAGTGGGAGTGCCTCTACTGGATTTTTATGGGTGGTTTCAGCATTCTTTCTCCCCATGCTCTGTAAATTTTTGGCTTGTGGTGTGTCTCTTTCCCTGGGCGTCCTATATGGCTCAGTTGGTATTCACATAAGTTATTTACATGACGAGTCATGAATGGATTAGGTCAGTGCCTGGTAGCAGGCATTCAGTCTTGTTTCTTCAGAATGGTCCCATTCACCAGTGGCATACATAATCGTGGAATGAGAGGCACAGATGAAGCCTCTCTATACTTTTCATTCTAATTTTGGCCAAATGGTCAACAGTCATTAATTTTATTCCTTTCTCTTCCCTTTTCTTTCCAGACTGCTACTAGTACAAGAGTTCACTTGCAGAGTGCCAATCCAGTAATCAGGTTCTACTCTGAAGTGTCACAACCTGTCCTCTGCATGCAAAAACTGAAAAGCATTGTCTCTGGGTGTGCCTTTCTCCCCCCTGCTTCTTTCAACCCTAGTGCAACCCCACAGTGCCTGCAAGCTTTTCTGTATTATATATACATAAGTATTGCTTAACACAACTTTCAGTGTGAGAAAGTTTGGCCTAGCAGCAAGATGCTAGGCTGATAAGCAGAAGGAGTTCAGTTCAATACCACTTCGGCTCTCTTTTCTCTTCAAAAGCTGCTTGTGGTCATTGTCTTGCTGCTCACAGTTAATGAAACAATAAAATGGCTCTCACTACTGCGCATCTTAACGCAGTAGTCATTCTGGTGGTGACAGTGTATAGCCTTAAGCATAGTCTCCCTCGTTCCCACCCCCCTCCTTCCAACCCCCACCCCCATCTCTTGGGATCTCGGTCCCTGCCAGTGCCCCTTCAGAGACAACTCAGTTATCCTAACAGAACCACTTTCAGTGAGCAGTTTCCTGTGAGTCAGTGCTGCTGCTGCTCACACTGGAGCTGTCCACATCCCTGGCTGCATGGTAACTGGCAGAGGAGGCACCCAGCAGCTGGTCTCTCTTGGAGCCAAGGAGAGTGTGGTCATCGTAGGGGTTTAAGCTGCTGTGCCGCAGGCCGTACAGGAAGTAGATGCAGAACCCTGCGAGGAAGGGGAAACAAAGAAAGCATTGCAGTGGGAGCAGGATGATGCGTGCACCCATGTGTGTGCGTGTGTGTGTGCCTGCGTGCATGCGAGCAGGCGTGTGTGTGCATGTAATGTTTGACAGCAGTAGGGTAAGGAAAAAGTGGGTGGGTCTGGGAGGCATAGGTGGCGGGTGTGGCCGTGGGGAGGGGGATAGCAGCAGAGGGAGGGAGGCAAGAAACAGTGAGAGGTGGAAACGGGGGGGGGGGGGGGGGGGGGGGGTCAGGGGTTCCTGGGGGTCAACGAGGCCAATGTTGGAATAAGCAAACATATTTACAGCTTAGAGTGAATAAATGTTCTAATAATGTATCTGTGTTTTTATATATGAAGGAGATTTTGATACAAAAGCTGTGTGCAAGCAAATCAAACCTGGAAATCAGCAAGGCACAAGGCAGTATAACAATTACTCCCCACCCCACCCCACCCCCTTCTCTCTCTCTCTCTCTGTCTCTCTGTCTCTCTGTCTCTGTCTCTCTCTCTCTCTCTCTCTCTCTCTCTCTCTCTCTCTCTCTCTCTCTTAATTGCAAGACATTTAGATTTAAATCCCCCTCTAGAACCCAGATTAACTCCCTGTAAGAACTGAATGACATCTAGAGCAGTCTCAGCATAAATCATATAAAACATTTATGTTCACAATATCAACACTGGTGCACATGCAAAAACTTAGACACATGCCACAAGACACTCAGCAGAGAGTCCCATAAGTGTTTCATGAAGTACATGTGCAACAATAAAAATCAAATAAAGAAGAAGCAAAAGACAGTCATTCAGCTCCACCCAGAAGGTTTACAAGAACAAGAGCATGATCATGAAGGACATGTACGTACCCACAGCCATCCACACACCGAACCGTAGCCATGTCATGGCACTCAGCTTAAACATGAGATAGATGTTGACCAGACAAGATAATGCAGGTATGTAGGGAACTAAAGGCACCTGAAATAAAAGTTTACAGTACTATTACAACATACACTTTAGCATGTTTAAACATTTCGTTCAGATATATCAACTTCTTCAAATTTTGCTTTACGTCCACAGACACCGTACGGACTATTAGGACATCCACCTCGACTTTCACACAGCTCTTAAGTTCTGAGAATAGAAAATCCCTCTTCAGTTATGAAATTTGAAATAAACCACAATGCAACAGAAAAATACTGGCAAGAAATAGTTGTCTTTTTGTTACCAAAATGGGTTTAGCATAATTTTAGCAACAACGCATACGATTTACTGTCCGCTTGTTTTTATTCCAAAATGCCATGGACAAAAAAATCGACCAGATGGCCCATGTGCCTTGTCCTTCTACAGTGCTTTTAAAATTGTTTAAGTCCTGTAGACAATGCACATCAAACTTAAATCCATAAATTTGTATTCTCAGTGTTGATATATGCATGTATTGAAAAAAACATGTAAAGGAAAAGAGAATGTAGAGAGAAAAAAAAGACACACAAATGGTGATAGAAGAAAAAAAGAAAGAAAAAAGGCTGCACCTTCCAACAGATGATCTTGGGCAATCATGTTGGCAATATCATATGTTTTAATTCCCATAATATTATAATAATAATAAATGGACAGACATTCCCCTTTTCAATATCAAAATACTGGGACATCATTATTTTATAAGAACTGTCTCTAATGAGAGATGGAAGGAATGGACAGGTATTCTGTTCTTTTTGACTCCTTTGAATATTCAATGGGCCACTGAACTGAACTGAAATGAATTATGAAGATCAAAGGCATTTGTTTCCACTTTCAAATCAAGTGAAATACTGTGTACAATTCAGATTTTATCAGCATCATCACCCTAGTCTTAATCATGACAATTACAATGACAATTAACATTAATAATGCTAAAAATGAAGTTTTCTCATACAGCATGTGTTGACATAAAGGTGAAAAAGTTCAGAAGCCACAAGATCTGCACACTATGTCTAGCTATCTTAAGGTCAAAGGCTCTGTAGCTGAATTGCACCTACAAAGACAATCCCTCTGAAACTCTTATTCTATGACTGTTGCTTGGTTACCTTTACCTTTTCTGTTAGTTACAGTCACCTTTCAAAAAAACGTGTACAGTGTACACAGAGTTCACTTTGCTCAGATAGCTGAGTAAAGATTTTGAGTAAAATTATGATTTGGTGTACAGTTCGGTCTTGCTGGTGCGGTGCATCAATTTCTGGATTAACAGCATGGGAATTATTAATGTTTGAATTTCTGGTCACTTAACTGCAGCTGTTAAGGCTTCTGGGAAATCAGGATCAGGATTAATGCAGTTTCCACAGCATACTTACTTTAAAATTCAATGATGATTTGTTTTGTGGCTGGCGAATGATGACTATTAAACACAAGACAGCCAGACACCCAAGGACTGTTGCTACTGCAATAGCCCAACCTGTTCGCTCTGACAACTGTGTGTCCCAGAATATCACAAAGGCAGAGAAGGCACTGATGAACACACCTGCAAACAGAAAACAGGGAACAGAAAACAAAACATAACCATATATCCACTGAACTTTCAATTCCATGGTGCCTGCAAATGAAGAAATCGGTACCTTTAACTCATGCACTGCCCTCTGGATGTCATGACATCATAGGCAAAGTGTTTTGCATCCACTGAAAGGATGCTAGTCAGTACCTTTAACTCATACACTGCCCTTTGGATGTCATGACATCATTGGCAAAGTGTTTTGCATCCACTGAAAGGATGCCAATATGATGGGGGTGGGGGGGGGGGGGGGGGTTGTAAACTCAAACCAGGCATGCTTTCTCATTCAAGGGACAAAATTATCAAAAGGAATGTTTCTGGATTGGTTACACTGGACAAGCCTTCAGAGGAAATAGCACCATAAATATGTATTCTTTTGCAGGGAAAGTGTTAAGATGATTGAAAATAATCAGCCTGTATGCCAACAGACTGGCAAAGAATCATTTGTGATAGCAAGCAAGGTGATTTTATTCCACAGGCCCTCTTGAGTAACTTTGTCAGCCACATATAGCATGAGGAAAAAGTGGAAAGAGGATTTGGAACAAATGAAGTTGAATGGACAAGAAAGGTAAAAATTAGAAAGGAAGGAATTCTTGGGACAAAATGAGCATGCCTGGCTACAATCCTCATCTTCTTCTTCAGTATCTGTGATAATCCCAGCAGTTTGGGAAACATTCCATGATGGGAATGGGGAATCTTATCTGACTTACTAAAAAAAAAAAAAAAAACTGACCTGCTGAAAACTTTGAAGGCAGAACCTTTAATAGTTCTGGGTTCTCAGCAGAGTGAACTTTAATTTCTGTATCAACAGTACCATACTGTGGGAGCAGAAGATAGAAAACAAATACTTAAAGGCCAGAACAAAAGTGAGACCAGCTTACACATAATGCCCACTGAAGTTTTGGTGATGCAGGCCGTCATTGCAGTAGGGGAGTCAGAGGAGGGTCTGAAAAGGAAACAGAACTGGAACGGTTCTTTCTCAAAGTTTGGCAGGCTGGTCTGAGACATCCTTGCTTGGGTGTTCATCTTGGGCAAGTTCTCATCCATCTCATATCTGATGCAGAAAAAAAAAAGAGTTTGGATGAAGAAAAAGTTGATTGTGTGTTCTGTAACTAATTAATTCTCAAGGCGTGAACTCTGTTCCTAAATTGGTGTTTGCAACATACAGGCACTTGACAACGATTTTCCTTAATTGATTCCACAGTACATTAGCAGCTTACATTTGAGATAACATAACATGGACACAATGTTCTTTTTAGTACTGTGTTAATCCCCTATGAAAAATTTGGGCCACCTTACCTGGGTAAGACTACAGCAATCACAATTAAGAGCAGTGCTACCAATCCCTACCCAGGTGTGCAGTATAAACAATGATACAGCTGCCAGTCATTGGGATTTTCAATGTGATGCTGATGCATGAGACTGCACTTGGGGACTATACAAACACCATAAAGACAGTCTTCACTGAAAGCTGACTCTGGGAGAAACATTCCTGAACACATCGTGAAATGAAACCTGTGTTAGTATTGCACCTGACATGTCAGTCCCACATTCTACCAACTGAGCTATCTACCCCTATGTGACATGTTTATTCATACACATAACTGACCCGAGATTTTAAATCTGTGTTATGTTTGCATGGACACATGGACACATGGCTGACCTGAGATCTTAAATCTTCTGGACAATTTTGTCTTCAGCTCAATCAGTTTTAGATCACACAGCCAAAAATAATTTACAAAATAAAACCCCACCCGAGAAGCAAGATTAAAAATGTTGGGGTAGACGGAGTGTTCAAATGAGTGACATGGGAGCAGTGGCTCTGAAACGTGTGTAGACTCCGGAACAGCAAAAACAAAATGCCCTGTGTTTAAGCACACACCATTTATATCCACTCCTTTATTCATCCATAAACCATATCACCTCTAAGAAATTTCCCTTAAAGAGATGTAACTAGCTGAGCATTGTCCCACTTGTAAACCCTACATATGCATCACAAGAACTAGCTCAAACACACATACCACCACCATCTGCCACATTGCTAAAATCTTTTAACTGCCATTATAATATATATATATATAAAAAAGCCATAACACCAAACAAATGAAGTTAATAAGCACTTAAAAGACAACACATGAACTCAACAACAAAGACCTCATTTATTTATGGTGACTGTCACCTGGCATGCAAGTAAATACAAGGTACATAAACTACACCAAAGGTACATTCTCAAATGTACTTATAATGCACAAATGATGGACAAGGCCTCTTACCCTGACACTATGTACAATGCTGTAACAAATGCAGATCAGAGACAAAACAGAATTTAGGGTACCTGAGAATCAGCACACACACACCCACAAGGGTATAGGCCAGCAGGGTTCCTATGGACATCATGTCCACCAGCTCATCCAGGTTGAACATCATTGCCATCAATCCTGTGCAGAAACATAAAGCACAGTTAAGTAGAGGATTACACAAACATGGTCTAGCCTGTGGTGTGCAGTAAAATATGACTGTCTTTGTCCACATAAAACCTCCTATCTTCTGACAAGACTTCTGCTTCTTGTTTAAAAAAAAAGTCTTTTCACATAAGTGACATTAGACTGATCTTACAATTATCATGCTAACAACATGTATCAGCATGCTGCACCAACAGAAATTTATGTTTTAAAAAACAAACAAACAAAACCCCAACTTATTTGCAGTCAACAAACTACCATATATACATTTGTGTCTGTATCCATACTGATAATTAGTTTCACTTGATCTGTATCTCATACTCACAGGACCATATATACACACATATGCTAATGCATTCATAAACCCTAAATGTCATTTACTCGCACGATGATACTCAAGATATTGTACAGAAACTCTCACTTACTTTCTGACAAACTTAATTTAGCTATCAGACAAACTTTCATTCACCCACCCCTGTACACATACTCTGATACATATACCCCCACCCCCACCACCCCTGCTAATGACATATTTTAGCAATCAACCACACTTTCATTCCACCCACCCCTATATATACAAGGCAAGACTGACAAGACTCTATGTATGCAGAAGTGAGACCATGGATAAACATGTATGGGGAAAAAAGCACCAACAGAGAATCAGGGAAATAATAATTAAAGTCTATCTTAACAGACATCAAAACATCAACAACAACAAATATAAAAACAACCTAAACAGCATGATAACAAAGTTGACACACCTGCAAAAACACCTGACACAGCTGTTCCAAGGGAACAAAATGAACACACTAAACATAACACATAACACTGACATTCAAAACATCTCACACAGAAAAATAACTTAAGCAGCATGGTAACAAAGCTGACACACCTGCAAAAACACCTGACACAGCTGTTCCTATCAGAGGAGTTTTGAAGCGAGGGCTGATTTTTGCCATGAAGCGGAAAATGAGACCATCAGACCCCATAGCATACAGGACACGAGGCAAAGGAAACATAGCCCCCAGTAAGCTGCAACACAAATAAGACCATCAGACCCTACACAGGGCAGCAACACAAATAAGACCATCAGACACTAACTATACATGACAGCAACACAGATAAGACCATTACATCCTACACAGGACAGCAACACAGATAAGACCATTACATCCTACACAGGACAGCAGCACAGATAAGACCATTACATCCTACACAGGACAGCAACACAGATAAGACCATTACATCCTACACAGGACAGCAACACAGATAAGACCATTACATCCTACACAGAACAGCAACACAAATAACGCCATCAGGACAGCAACCTGATAAGACCATTGGATTCTATACAGGACAGCAACACAAATAAGACCACCAGACACTATACAGGACAGCAACACAGATAAGACCATCATCTATAGACCCTTCCCATGAGAAGAAATTTTAGAGTGCTCTGCCCCTGCGTAAGGTGGAAGTTTGTTGACTGGGACGTTTTGGCGGCTATGTTAGGCCTACTGGGTGTCGCCTGAGCGAAGGCAGTTTTGATCAACCGCAGTACTAAAGATAACTACAATGGGGAAGGATACAGCGTGTGCTTTTTGAACTACAAAGGAAAGGAGGAGGAGGGATGTGAATTAAAGTTGCACAGATTAACTGCCGACAAGAAACTGCAGAAAGTTAGGTGGTCACCGCTGAGTGAAACTGGTCAAAAAAGTGACAGCATGTTTGCCACTATAATCCTCACAGCTTTTAAAAACTTGGGTGGGGGTGTATATTTAAAGAGGATTCACAACAAAATCACCAAGCCTATGTGCTATCATTACTGTTACTACGCTACAGACAATGAGACATGCGGCCAAATCCTAGCCCTAACCCTATCAGCAGTGTGCGTTTAATTTATTTTGTAATCTTTAATTTTTTATTCCTGACCAAAGTCTCCTGTTGGCGCATGTATGCCAGCTGTGTTTGAGTGTTTGTGCCTTTATATGGCAGATTGTAAATATAAGGTTTGAGTGAGACAGTGGTGTTGATGACATTTGCTTTCCACTGACAAGCACCACATTTAATTATTTTTTCTGTCTAAAAAGCCTGGAGTAGTACAGAATATAGCTTTTCATGTTACACCCACTGCTACTTACTAACTTAGTGTAAGGAATGTGGCCTGGGTTTTACCTTTTGGCTTCTCACTGTATTTAAAATCAAATAAAAATCAGTCAAATTATCAAATTTTCTTTAAACTTAAAACAGGTCTGAATCACAACAGTGTACATTACAGCAATATACAATTTATATCTATACATACACTGCTTTTTAAGGCTCAAGAATATTCATTTGTCCTCTGTAAATACAGGAAATTCAAATTATGGCCACAAACAAAATAAACAAACATAAATTATAACAAATAATGCAGGCCTAGTGCATTGATTACACATGCATGCACACACACACACACACACACACACACACACACACACACACACACACACACACACACACACACTGTTAGTATTACTGTGTATATATATATCACATACATGCACTCTGCTAAAATATGAAAGTCAATTTAGCCCAGATTAAAAACACAGCTATTAAAACACACGCACACCCATACATCTATCTCTTTCTCTAGCTTACACACCCACATAACAACACCTCCCCAACAAGCCCCACACCCTCCCCCCTCCCACACACTTATATAATATACACACAACACACAACCGGTATGTATGCATTCTAATTATTTTAAAAATTAATGTACAAATAAATACAGCCACAGATTAAGAGTACAACACATACTTGCACACACACACAAGCTGCATGCATGCATTGCGCTTTTTTTTTTTTTTTTTAAATGCAATTCACAAAATGCAGTCCTCACACAGTGATTGATGTTGCTTTGTTTTTACTTCTTTTCTTTTTTTCATATTTACTTTTCAGTTTCATTCATATGTATGCTTCTGTGTTCTGAGAGGAAAATAACACTGACAAGTAACTGAATAAATCATTAAATGTCTACTGGATTTTTAGTATCATTTATGAAAAGTTTTGTTAAATAAGCAAATAAAGAGACTGACTTGAATTGATTCGGCTTCCTCTTTTAAAACTGTCCTCATAAAACACCTGCTCAAAAACTATTTTTTAAACCTCTTGCTGTCTCTTCATTTTCTTTATCACTTAACTCTGTGTGTGTGTGTGTGTGTGTGTGTGTGTGTGTGTGTGTGTGTGTGTGTGTGTGTGTGTGTGTGTGTGTGTGTGTGTGTGTGTATGTGTGTTGTAAATCACTCTACACACCCATACCTTTATTATTAATATTACTAACTGAATTAAACTTATCATAAGTAGTCCATACATTCAAAGTGTTGATATACATCTTTACAAGTCTATAATAATGTGAAGATGAAGAAATTGTAAATTGTACAACTCTCCCTCTCCTCCTCACCTCTCACCTCTCTCCCTCTCTCTGGCTCAGTGTTATGAGAAAAAATCTTGTTCCACTCACTTTGTTCTGATGTTTAACTGGATCAGTCATAATGAGAAATGTATTACAAACTATTTTAGTGTCTGGGTACTTGTATTTCTAGTAAACAGTTCAAGTCTTTGGCTTGTATAGTTGTAACTTACAAAACTGAATGCAGAAGCAGAAAAATATTGCCATACATTACATAATTTCAAAATCAATGGGACAAGAACTAAAGGTTCATCTAGTAGAGTAGCAGTGTTCTCTGACATTGTACAGTGTATATATTCATCCTTCATGAGAATTTATATAGACAAACTGATAGGCAACGCCATTTGTTAAAATGCAGGTTAGGCTGGCTGTTGATGAATTAACTTTATGAATTAATTTGTCAGTGCTGGTAGTCATGTATGATTATTTATGTCACTTATTCATTGTAAGCTGAACATTTTCCACTCTTCTTTGAGTAGCTGTAGGTGTTCACTGTCTTTGAAGGAATCACTAGTCAAGCAGCTTAGGATCACATTCAAAAGACTCTTAACTTGAGTCTGACAGTGTGTGTGTGTGTGTGTGTGTGTGTGTGTGTGTGTGTGTGTGTGTGTGTGTGTGTGTGTGTGTGTGTGTGTGTGTGTGTGTGTGTGTGTGTCTAATTTTACAATTAAACATATGATTTTAAATGTAGTCTTAGTTATTATACTTGGGAAGTGAACTGATTTGATCGAATTGTATCATTAGTTAGGGTGGGGCAGCAAGGTCTTCAGTGCTGCATTTATGTGTAATACATGGTTGTTGCTACAACTATTATGAGTTGTGCCTGTTTCTGTGTGTGTTTAGTGTGAGTACAGCAGCTGTTTACCTGTGTGGTTAGTGTGAATATTCCTGTTGACCTGTGTCTTTATACTTTTGTCTACTCTCTCTCTCTCTCTCTCTCTCTCTCTCTCTCTCTCTCTCTCTCTCTCTCTCTCTCTCTCTCTCTCTGTTTTTATATATTTCATTTTCATCAGTATTTTTATTTACATTTACTTCTACATTTTCTTTCTTTGTTGGTATTATTTACTCTTAGTTTCTTCTTCTTCTTCTTCGTCTTCTCTCTCTCTGTCTCTCTCTCTCTCTCTCTCTCTCTCTCTCTCTCTCTCTCTCTCTCTCTCTCTCTCTCTCTCTAAATGATGCCTGTAATTTTATATTTACTCATCAGTAGCTTAGTAAGGACTAGTTGTTAGCTTTTTGACTGAACCTAAACTACAATCCTTGTAAAATAAAGTTTTCAAATTCGAATTCTCTCTTCAGTCTTTCTTTTTCTTCTTCTCTGTTTTGAAGCCCGTATAATGAAATTGCTCCTCATTGTGGGAAAATAAAGTATGATAGATTACAATGGACAAGTTCTGCCTTTGTGCCCCTGACCAGCTGTCCATTTTTCTTTGCCCATACTTTTAAATCTAAAAATTAATGTTCGTCAAGTGAAATGGCCGTGCACTCGCCTCTGTTGAACAGCACACTGAGACTACCCAGTCAGCAAGAGGCTATACTTGTACCAAACTCATGCCTCACTCGTGGGAATAGTCTATACAGGACAGCAACACAAATAAGACCATCAGACCCTATACAGGACAGCAACACATATAAGACCACTAGATCATACACAGGACAGCAACACAAATAAGACCATCAGACCCTATACAGGACAGCAACATGATAAGACCACTGGATCCTATACAGGACAACAACATCAATAAGACCACCAGACCCTATGCAGGACAGCAATACAGATAAGACCATCAGACCCTATGCAGGACAGCAATACAGATAAGACCATCAGACACTATACAGGACAGCAACACAGATAAGACCATTACATTTTGGCAAACACACACACTCTCAGTTGTGCACACAACCAATTTATCTAACACAATTAAATAAAAACTGAGATAAAAGTCAAGACACTACAAACAAGCAAGCCAATATAAAGTACTGATCAAGAAGTTCTGTTACTGGACAGTTCAGTGAAACTGGTTTGCATGAGTGAATGCCCTTTGTAACCTTTCATGCAATAAGTCATCAAAGGTCACAGCGGCTCCTTCCAGGCCAATTTCTGAGTAGGTGTTGGTTCATGCTACGCATAACAATGGAATTTGAACCTAGAATTCCAAAGCAGTACAAATGCCACTACTGTTGCATTTGTGAGAATTACAGTGGAAAAGTGTGGGAGGATTGAAAAAATGTCTTTGCATCATTTTTCAGCTGACCAGAAGAATGCGAGTGAGTGGAAAAAATGCATTTTTATGGCATCATATAGTGAAAGCAACAAGTTCTTGCTTGTTTCCAGACACACTCTTACTACATTCCTTCAAAAATGCCTTTAATGTTTGTGCTGTAAACTTCTTGAATCCACTGTCACTGCCTTCCATTGTGAAGAAAGTTTGCACAGGAAGTAAAAACACCAAAGGACTTAAGTGATGCCAAGTAAAATTCAAAGGAGTTAACCCCGCCCAAACCACCTAATACAACAGTCCACTACTCTGTCCAAGAAAAACTGGCACCTACCAGTGGAGTACATGTGGAGTTTTACCTGCATCAACAACAGCTAACCAATATCTTACCTCACATATACAGCCACATCCCAACCTACTGGATCAGAAAGTAAACATAGTGCCCCAAAAACCATGAGGCTTATTAGGGATGGGGAGAAGAGAGGGAAGGGGGTATGGAGGTGAGGGGAGAGGTAGATTATAAACTTATCACCACACAGGCACCAACTGAACAACTGCAGCATTCAGATGGGCAGCAATGAGAACCATTTTAACGTTTTCTTAATTGTGAGGGACAAAGTCACAAGAGTGTCCAGAGACCACAACTTCTGAAGAGAAAGGACAGCCAAAGCAGATTCAAACCAAAGTCCCTCTGCTTACCAGCCTCACACCTTACTGCTAGGCCAAATCGGCTCACCTTACTGGATCAAAGAGAAAATGCTATTTCCCCCAGTGGAGTACACAAGGATTTTTACCTGACTCAACAAGTGGACCAGTAACTCACCTTGTAGACAGTCCGCATAAAGCACCGATAGTGATGATGTACTTGGCCACATCCCAACCTACTCGCTTAAATATGAAGGGCAGTGGTGCGTTGATGTCTACCAGGAAGTAGGGGCACATGAGGGTTACGATGGCAGCGACGCCGCAGTATGACACACTAATCACCAGTAGTGCCACCACAATGCCAATGGGTATCGACTTTTGGGGATTCTTCGTTTCTTCCCCTGCATGGTCATGAAAATGAGTGACACACAAAAAAACAGATCATAACATGCAATAGATTATCATGATAATCACTGTTATATAGCACTACATCCCATGGAAATGTATAGTACATGGCGCTTGTACACAATCACAGAGATTTAAAAAAAAAAATCAAATTCAGCAGAACAATAGAATAAAGTACCGCATATTATGCATGCATACAACACTCAAACCTTCCTAATACATGAACTCATAAATACAAAAACAAAATGACTGCTTTTACTCATACCAGGTGAAACAATGTATATAAATGGCAGATTAGCCTCTTTTGATTTTCTTTGCTTTGAATTCTATGTGTGTGCATGTGTGCGTGCATGCGTGTGTGTGTGTGTGTGTGTGTGTGTGTGTGTGTGCGTGCGTGCGTGCGTGCGTGCGCGCGCGTGCGTGCGTGCGTGCGTGCATGCGTGTGTGTGTGTGTGTGTGTGTGTGTGTGCATGCACATGTGCATGCATGCATGTATGCATGAGTGTGCAAGCATGTGTACCTGTATCTGTGCATGTGTGTATGCATGTGAATGTGTGCATGTGTGTGTGTGCATGCATGTGTCTCCCTCTCTAGTGTATGCAACTGTGTGTGGGCCTGCATCTCCTACTATGTCTGTCAGCAAATCTCACCTGTTGTAGCAATGCAGTCAAAGCCAACATAAGCATAGAAGCAGGTGGCAGCACCAGACATCATGCCAGAAAATCCAAATGGCATGAAACCTCCACTTCCTGCTCCTGTTTTGGGCAGCTGAAACAATGCACATGCTCCCTGACCATCTGTTTGTTGGCATTCCTGAGCCTCACCCAGTGCTTGACAAGAAAGCAGTGTGTCTCTGTTGGTGTTCCTCGGCTAAAACCCTAAGGTTTACCCAATGTTTGGTGAGAAGGCAGAGTGTGTTTGTTTGAGAGCATTCCTCAGCTAACACTAACCCAATGCTGGATGTAAAGTAGTGCGTGTTTGTTTGTCACGTTCCTCAGCCAAAATCTGAGGCACCCAAGTTGGACAAGAAGGTTGCACGTGTTTGTCTGATAGTTTTCCTCAGCTAAAACCCTGAGGTTCACCCAATGTTTGGTAAGAAAGTAGTGTGTGCTTGTTTGATATCATTCCTCAGCTAAAACTTCACGGCTGATCAAATGTTGGGTGAGAAGGCAGAGTGTTCATTTGATAGTATTCCTCAGCTAAAACCTCAAGGTTCACCCAATGCTGGGGGGGGAAGGTAGCATGTGCAACAGTTCCCCTGCATTTGTCCACATTTTGAATTTATCCATACAAGTGCAGCATGTATCCAACTGTCCCCCTAAATCTGTACACATTTAAAACTAATCCATATGATTATGAGTGCAGTGTTGTCCACCACTACAGCAGCTGCACTCTTCAACTTCAGGAATTTCAGTAAAGGGTTCTGTCATGTCATGAAGATTACTACAGCCAAAAGTGATCCCAAAATGGGACTTTTAACAAAACAACCATTTTGCTTTAGTGAAAACATTCTGGCTGGAGACAGTAAGATGGCAATAACAACAACATCAGTAGCCTCTGATCAGAGTCAACTTGACCAGTTTTAGAATCAAACAACAATTTAGTCTACCAGTCAGTCAGTCAATCACTAATTCAACCAGTCACATCAGATTCATACATGGTCAACCACACATTTGCCCAGCAATGAAATCAAGAACCTATTCACAGTTCAGTCAGTTTGATTTGATTCCATTGTTTGCCATGAAGTTGGAAACTTTGGCAAAAATTCTGACCTGCAGAAGACATGCCCTGCAGAAGACATGCCACAATCAAAGCCAAGCAAACATGGCAGTGGATGAAAAAAATGGTATGAGAAACCTGTGCACAAAGTTGGAAAAAAAGTTCCAGTTTGTACAAGAAAATGAATCAGTCAGTAACTGAATCAGTGAATGAATGAATGAAATGTCACTTTGTAGAATTCCACATTCACAGTTTTGCTTAAGCAAAGCAACCCCTGCTTAGAATTCAAATGCACAGAACTACCACAGATTTGAGAGTGTACCTTTGGTATAGTTTATGTAGAAAGTATTCACCCACATGACAGGTGAGAGTTGCTTTAGGTGATTCAGGTCTTTGTTATGTTTTTTTTAGCACCAGTTAACTCCCTTAGCTTGCTGATTTTACCTCTGGTCCAGTAATCTCCCAATTGGACAAGTGAGCTTTGAAGAGGCCGCAGATGACTACATAGGAGATGACAAACAGGTTAACCCCAGTGAAGATATTGTTGAACCGTGTGGACTCCTTCACCCCTAAAGCCAGGATACCTGTTGCCATCAACATGAGTTTAATCAATTATGGCCAGGGAATAATGTCACAATCAGTGTGTTTAATCAGCCATCACCAAGACAGTATGCCACAATCAACATGGTGTACATTATTCAAGCATTGACAGGACACCTATCACAATCAACAGCATGCACACACACACACGCAAACACATGCGCGCACACACACACACACACACATGCACAGCCACACAATCATCAAACTGCAAAAAAGGTTCATTATAAAGCATCAGTAAAGCAATGTCCTTTGAAAGTTTCCTCCAAAGAAGAGAGTGATGGGGAGGTAGGTGTGAACAGCTATAGGAAGGGAGTTCTAGATTCACATGAGCCACTCACCTGTTAGAAGTAGTGTGATTCCAAAAGCAAAGAAATCTGGGTACCCCGACAGACTGCTTACGTTCATGGGCATGTAATCCTTGAAGAACGTTTGGATCCTGTTGTCTATGAGGGAGTCAAAGTAAGTGCTCCAAGCTCTTGCTACACTGGCTGTACCTGTCAACCAGGAGATCAATTTAAAGGAGACACCAAGCAAAGAAAATCAGTGTCTGGTTTAAAAAATGTTACCATCATCAGTGACCCTGATAAAAAATAATAATAAAAAAAATGAAACCAAAAAATCTGACTGCTAGCATTCTGATACAAGATGTTAAAAAAAAAAAATCAGACAGGCATTTTATTTTTAGCATGTTTTATGTTGTCTAATAGCATTCTTTTTAATCTTTTGTGTTTTTAGATATTTTCCAAACTGGCTTGACACCAAAAGCAGTCATATGACACTGGCTCCCCAATTTGGAGATGATATCGTGCACACAAAGTTCATCACTTGCTTGTACTGTAGTATATTTGCCTTTTCATTTGCTTTAAAATAATAAAAATGGGCCTGCCCTGAAAATTTGCATGCTATTTTGTATTTATAACCAAGCAAAAACAGCACAATTTTTTTATTTTGTGTTGTGATCTTTTTTCAGAATGCTGGACACTCCAGGGCACTGAACTTTAAATTTACTTTTAGATTTTAGATTCTTTCACAAAGACACCACAGCTGCAAGCAAATAAATAGCCTGCAGTTCATTTTTCACTGTTTAACTACCGCTTAAGTGTTGTTCTGTAGCTTGAAAATTTGCATGTTATGTGATGTCATGTTATTTAAGCTTCTTTCTTTTTTTGCCTTTTAGGTGTTTGGATTTTATTTTATTTTTAATTTTCATCTTGTCAGATCAACAGTCTTCCTTTTTGTGTGCATCAAAGTAGCCAATGTTCATTTGTCATCAAGCCAACTTACTCAAGGGAAGTCTATAAGCAGCAAGACCAGGGTGTAAACAGTTCAGCCACTGAGCAGAAAGAAATGGAAAATAAATGGATACATGACCATTTTCAGTTTTATGTTTGTGAACACTGGATGATGAATCTCACTCTACTAGGTGACTGGTAGGGACATCTGCTGCAATGCTTTCAACAAATCAAGGCCTGCCATCACCTCTGTGCTTGGCAGGTTTGATTTTATCACACCATGAATCAAAGTGCAAAAACCACACAAACGATGCTGAACACAAAGAATTCACAATATCACAGTCAGGCTTGGTCTTCATGATGAGCTGAGCCGGAGATTTGGCCAACATGTTTCCCCTGCACTGTCATTTGATGTTTCTCTCTCACCCTCTGTCTCCATACCCCCTGCCCTCTCTCTGTCTCTGTCTGTCTGTCTGTCTGTCTGTCTGTCTGTCTGTCTGTCTGTCTGTCTGTCTGTCTGTCTGTCTGTCTGTCTGTCTCTCTCTCTCTCTCTCTCTCTCTCTCTCTCTCTCTCTCTCTCTCTCTCTCTCTCTCTCTCTCTCTCTCTCTCTCTCTCTCTCTCTCTGTAGTGATGCCTGTAATTTTATATTTACTCATCAGTAGCCTAGCAAGGACTGGCTGTTACTTGTTAGACAGGATTTTGATTGAACCTAAACTACAATCCTTGTAAAATAAAGTTTTCAAGTTTGAGTTTGAGTTCTTGTTAAAATTCTTCAAATTTCCAAGTCTTTGTCGATTAAGCCTGCTGCTGGCATCCACCAATGAAAATATTGTGAGAAATATGTCAATGTACTTGTACCAAGCCTTTAAAGTGCATAGCATTTCAAGTTCATAATTCAAGCACACTATCATTGTTAGTAATAGTACCTTGTGAAGTACATCATCGTTAGTTTGTTGGTTTTCTTGCTCATAGGTATAATTATATATACATTTATAGTATGTACTGTGATGTGGTACACTGGTAGGTCATCCACCTGCACCCCTTCATGAGGGAAAATGGCCTAAATGAATAAATCATCCATATCCCTATACGTATGTCTCCCCCCCCCCCCCCCCCACCCAGTCTCCATCCACCTCACACACCCTCTCTCTCTCTCTTTCAGGCCAGATAGCTGAGCACTGCTGTTGCTTCAGTCTGACCAAAATGCTAAAGCTGTTCCTGTATCTGATGATTTTTACCAGTAAAATACCACACTACTGATTTAGATTAACACCCTCTGAATCACAATGGACCCTCTGACTCTAAGTAACTTTCACTTGTACCGAGACTGACATAGCGACTGACTGACCAATGGTGTATTCCAGCAGCAGATTCCAGCCAATGATGAATGCCATCAGTTCCCCCACTGTCACATAGCTGTAGACATATGCTGACCCAGCACGGGGTACTCGCGCTGCAAACTCTGCATAACACATACCTGGACAAAAGGTAAAAATCTTGGAGGGAAAATCTTGGTTTATAACTTCTTTCTTATCTTGATTTTTTATAACACAGCAAAGAAGTTAATGAGTGTGAAACTACACTGAAAGTGTATATAATATATATATATATGGTAAAGGATGGATGCATGTTCTTCTGAATAAATGTCCCAGCATACTCACGTGCTTGGAAACACACAAAAAGAACAAACAGAAAAAGCTAAACAAACAATACAATATGCATAAATACAAATGCATGAGCACACACCCACACACACTGAATACACACAAACACATGCATGCACACACACAAGCTAAACAAACAATACAATATGCATAAATACAAATGCATGAGCACACACCCACACACACTGAATACACACAAACACATGCATGCACACACACAAGCATGCACACATGCTCACATGCGCGCACACACATACACACACTGAATACACACACACATGTATGCATGCTTGCATGCATGCACACACACACACACACACACACACACACACACACACACACACACACACACACACACACACACACACACACACACATGCATGCACACACACACACACTCAAAACATGCACCCAGTAATGAAACACAAACAGACCAGCAAAAGCAGAGGCAATGCCAGCAATGAGGAAGGAAAGGATGACTGCAGGCCCAGCTGTTTCTCTGGCAACCTGGCCTGTCACGATGTAGATACCAGTACCAAGGGTGCTGCCAATGCCTGTGAATAGGGTAAAAAGCATCCATTCAGCTCGGTCCATGATGGTCCAGATCAATCTATGTAGCTGGGAAAGCCAACATGCACCCCATACTATCCCTCAGAAGATTCCCACATGCCCCACTTCTAATGTTGATCTGACTGACAATCCTGGGTTTTTTCACTGTTTTCCAAGCAGATTAACAAATCTTGATCTGACTGACAATCCCGATCAAGACTGTTGTTGTTGTTTTCTTCTTTTTTTCCAGCAGATTAACAAATCTTGATCTGACTGACAATCCTGCCTTTAAAAAAAAATCCAGGCAGATTAACAAATCTTGATCTGATTGACAATCCTGGCTTTCTTATTTTTTCCAATCAGAATTCAGATGAACAACATGCCAAGCCTCACTCTACCAGGAAAGCAAGGGTGCGAAGTCCTTGTCTGTGACTACTGCCAGCAGCAAATAGTATCTCAAGATCCTCAACACTTTACATCATCAAATATGCTTTTTAAATGCATACACTCCTGTGAGTCTGAATAACAAATTTGAATGGCTACAAGATTTACATGTATCATAAAGGGCACTCCAGTTCTCCAGACTGTCACAGACTGTCACTATGCAATGATTTGTGCTTGTAATAAAAGTAAGGCCATGGTGAGCATTAAGCATTTAAAGTGGCTACAGCCCCAAAAATAAAGGTGCCAACTGATGAAAGGTTATGTCATCAGAGGAATCATTTTCCGTCTCTGGAATAATTGGTACAAACGCTTTGTACCATTTATTTCAGTTGCACAACTTAGTGTGCTGAATTCATAATACACAAATGTTACAACTTGTGGCCAGCTGACAGTAGCAACATCTGTGTTTGACCTGTTTCATGTTCTGAATGTGGGGATGACAATTCAGCAGGGCAACACTCAGCATAAAAAGCATATCATGTGAAGGGAATGTGATCACTTTGTCTTGTTAAATAGTTCAAAAAGTCACAAACATGGGCCATTTAAGAAAAAAAAGGCAGCTGATCAGAGCTAATAATTATAAGTTTATAACTGTAGTATTTACATGCAAATTTCTACCATAGCCAAAATTGGTAGGAATTTGACCATACATTGGGCTTTGGGTCATAAATGAGACAGACAGAAAGTTAACATTAAACTGGACACGCTGTAAGATTAACATTGCTTCTGACAGTTCATAATAAATTAGTACAATAAAAACTGAAACATGCATGCCATTGGCATTGCCACACACATCCAAAAATCAAAAAACTAAAATATTCTAGAACAAGTCAATAAATAATGGCCAAGTTAAATCAGGTAATGCTGATGATTGCTGTATACATATCTATATTACCCACCTAAACCAATTAGGTCCACAGTTGTCAGACATCGCTTGAGATCCGTTTCATGTATGTCATCATTAGTGAAGACCTTTTTGCGCACAAGTTTCCTTACAAAGTGTAAACACCCAACCATCTTGCTTCTCTGGACCACAAAATATAGCAGTTATTAGAGCATAACACAACATCGTAGTAGATTAAATCTTTACACATTCCTTTTACTGCCATATAAAACTGCAAAATCTCTCTCTCTCTGTCAACCCAACATCAGAGGACATGAAGCCCCACATCATCATCTCTCTGACATTTCATAGTTCAGGAGCTGTGTGAGAGTTGAGGTGGACGTCCTGGGCTGTCCCGCGTCCTAACAAGCCTTCTGGTTTCTGTGGACGTAAAGATTTATTGAACCGTGCTTCGGCATTGGTCACAACTTGTACCTAATATGTCAACTGACATCTGAGGACATTAAGCAACACTTCACCATCTCTGTCACGTGGACTTGACCGGTCGACAGGGACAATATATAAGTTTTAGCTCTGACATTTTGTGTATTTTCACAGAGCTCCAGGGCTACAACTATATCCACACACAAAAATGTATATGTATGTGTAGATAATCTTCTAGTGATTCTGCGTATGGAACTTTTGTGCTTATCTGGATGGTCGATTTATATGTGTTTGAATAAGAATTTTCAATCATCGCGTCTTTTGAGTTATATATGGACTCTGTGTACACGGGCCGCTGACCACCATGCGTAACCGCGTCCAGCAGAGCCGGCTGGCTGGATGTTGTAACGTGTAAAGTGCTTCCAGGTGTTTGTGATCTGTAACATGGCCCGCTGATAAGTGTCAGCCTCGGCCTCGTGTCTGAGTTCACGCTCTGGGTGACACTGACTGACGCAAGGTCATGTAATTGCGTGACTGCCATCTTAGGGCTCACCTTTAATAATCATGCGTTACTGACAGCCATGAAGTATGATTACACGTGCACACGCTAAATCTCATCCACTCACAGGAAGTGATTGAGAGAAAAAAGGGATCCTAATGAGGTAACATTTCGGACGACGACCAAATTTCTCCCTTTCTGGAGAGCGGTGCTACGATACTGCTACATGACGGACATTCCCGCTGTCCGTGAATATACAACATGGATTGACTATGAAAGAGTGGATGGCCACCTACAAGAAGTAGCTTGACTACGACGACAGCGCTGTGTGTGTCTGCCATCCCTGCACTACTATGACAGGCGACGGTCAGGCTGCACCACCGCGACCTGAAACAGATCATCAGTCATGCACCTGTACTGGACAAATGGCAACATTCTCGTCCAGGGACGAAAAAACTGCAGTCGGGTGCAAGATGAGTTCAAGCGTCTCTAAGCTGTGGTTTGCCCTTGCCGAGTCAGTGTCACTCACATCAACAGACACGGCCGCAGCCTCCATCCCTCCCCCTCCGCTACCAGTAGCAGAAGACCGGGAAGGCGTCGACCCCAGCAGCGACACTTCCCCGCCTGCTGTAGCCAGTGGGGCTGTGGCACTGCTCCATGGGAGCACAACCCACAACTTCAACGACAAGAGCAGTTCTGCTGACAAAATCAACATCACCGCTGATCGACGGCCGCACCACCACCACCACCAGCTCTCCCTCCGACTGCTGTGACTTCAGCGCCACCACCATCTCTACATGCGACTGCAGTGACGTCGACGCCGCCACCAGCAGCACCACCAACTCTACCTTGAACTGGTGTGACAACACACCACCGCCTGCACCACCACCAGCTCTACCTGCGACTGCGGTGACGTTGAAGGAAGGATGTCGTAAACCAGTGCTTGGAATTTGCTTTCCCCCATGTTCACACAGTGTCCCCCAGCTGTTTAGATAACTCAAAACGTGTGAAGACTGACACCGGGTCATTGTTACTGACTAAGTTAACCTGCGGATGTGTTTTTGATTTCGATATTTAAAGGAAACAGTTGCTTTCAAAAACGGATTTTGAACGCTTGTGACAGCAACGCCTGTTGCTCCGTGCGAGTTTATTTTTTAATTACTATCATTATTTTATCACTTTTTTTTCTTTTTTCTATTCGTGTGTTATACATTAATTCTTGTTTTCTTTCCATTGTCCACCTTCTGTATTGATAATTAACTATCCATTTTTGTATTTCTTGTTTTTTACTTCATTAATTATTTTTCCTACAATCACTAACCATCAGCTTGAACCTACTGGATCGCAGTATTATAGCCTACTATTAACTATACAAAAAGCTTAGTCATTGTTTGCCAGCACTATTCCTGTTTTTCACAGTGCATTACGACACCTCTTCCTACTGTATCAATGTGTGGTGCTCAGTGTCATTGACTACGGACTAGGCCTCACAACAACGGCACAGACAAATCTGCTAACGCTGGACAGAGTGCAAAACGAGACAATGTGAGTCATACTCAGAACCACCAAAACCACTATGTGTTCATGCTAGACCTCCCATCAATGCAAACCAGTGAGAAAGTGGAGCAGGTCAAAGCATACTTCAGTACCGTTGAAAATCCCCACAACCCACTCCATGCAGCCGTGAAAGACACAAAGGGATACATTTCATCGATCTAATAAGCAACAAAAACGTCATCTTCCAATGGGTTTATTAACCTCGTTTCGGATTCATGCCATTCTTTTTAGCATGCTTGGATTGTGTTTGTCTGCTTGTAAGCAATGAGATGACAAGTGTAGCAAGTAACATGCACACAGTTTGGTGCCATATCACATTGAAATTCAGGCTACTGGGTTGTTTTGGAACAATTCCATACACAAATCAACCCAAGAACAACACCATAAGACCAAAAATATGGTTATTTTCTCTGTTTATCCACAGCTATATACACTTCAGTTCCTGCACCATCACACAAAGTCAAAATGCACAACGAATTTGTGAGATCTGCACCCCCACTTTCACTTCATGTTCTCTTAAGTTTGCATGCTTCCTTCTGATTTCTTTCTCAAGTACTCTTGAATACTCCAGTTTTAAAGAAACAAAGAAAAACTGGACCAAGAACATCATCATAATAAGTTAAAAACAAATTTGTACTTGTAATAGATGTTGGACTTGGCACCTTTTGACATCGAGTCATATATATATACCTATTTGAGCGTCTTTTTAGCAGTGGTTAAAGGTGTGGACAAAGAGCAACATGTATCTGTCTGTACTGAACATGTGCCTATCAGTACTGAACATGTGCCTATATATATATATATATGTCCTGAACATATGCCTATTAGAAATGAATATGTGTTGAACACCAACTATGAACTTCAATAGATATATTATGCTGTTTCAAATTCAGTCAAATATGTAGTACAATTGCATCCAGTACCCACAGTTAAGGACTTCAACAGTGCTTTGTTAAAGGAACTCTCCTTCCCAGGATAAACTTCTTGCATGCTTGGAGCAGGTTAAAAGAGCATAATCTACAGCAAAGGTTTTGCAACTGAATGCGCTGCTGATTTTCTATTAATTTCAGGTGACTTTTGGACACCATCACCGACACTTATTTCATGAGCTCATCCCTGTGTAGTATACTCTTTTCCCAGGCTTCAATTTAACATCACCAAAATGTCTTTGGCTTCATTTTAACATCACCAAAATGTCTTTGGCTTCATTTTAACATCACCAAAATGTCTTTGGCTTCGGCTTCATTTTAACATCACCAAAATGTCTTTGGCTTCATGGAGAGAACAAGCTCTCAGTTTTGCAGACAGGTCATTGTGTGACATTGAAGAAATGCATGTGGATTGCAATCAATTTCTGTCATTGATTGTTCTTATCTCTGTGGAGTGAACTTTTGATGACATATTGCAGCATTCTAGAAAAAATATCAGTCTACAAGAATAGGTGTGGTCTACTGGGTTTTATCCTAATCTATGTTTAACTCAAACATATTAGTAATTTAATTTTATTTTGGGGGGAAAACAGCCCGCAGATGGGGAAAAAATGCAACAGACAAATCATGACTAAAACAATAATTCATACCCAAAGATAGTGTTTTTTTGCATGTGTTTTTTTACCCGAGGATGTTTACTGTTACGGTGAATGATTGAGTCAGTGACAGTGTGTGTGTATGTATGTAACTGTGCATGTGTGTGTGTTTGCACATGTGTGCATGCGTGTGTGTGTGTGTGTTCAGTTGTGTTGCTTAATGTCCTCAGATGTCGGCTGACATATTAGGGACAAGCTGAGACCAATGCCGAAGCATGGTTCAATCCAGCTTTATGTCCATGAAAACCAGAAGGCTTGTTAGGACAGACAGCCCAGGATGGCCACCTCGACTCTTACAAAGCTCCTCTGTGTGTGTGTGTGTGTGTGTGTGTGTGTGTGTGTGTGTGTGTGTGTGTGTGTGTGTGTGTGTGTGTGTGTGTGTGTGTGTGTGTGTGCGCTTAAAAATCCTCCATACCCCACAAGGGAAAAAACAAAAAAATACTCTTGAATCCTTGTTGTTATTGTTTGCAAGGGGTGTTCATGATAATGAATTGATGCTTAATGTCCTCAGATGTCAGTTGACATATTAAGGACAAGTTGTGACCAATGCCAAAGCATGGTTCAATAAATCTTTACATCCACGGAAACCAGAAGGCTCATTAGGATGGACAGCCCAGGACGTCCACCTTGACTCTCACACAGCTCCTGAACTATGAAGGGGTGTTCATGGTTGGCATATCCTTGTATTTGTCTGTGTCTGAAACTTATGCATGTGTTAATATTCCATGTTTTTTTTACTGTGATGGGTATGCATGTGTGTGTGTGTGTGTGTGTGTGTGTGTGTGTGTGTGTGTGTGTGTGTGTGTGTGTGTGTGTGTGTGTGTGTGTGTGTGTGTGTGCGTGCATGCATGTGTGCATGTGTGTATGTATGAGCATGTGTATGAGAGTGTGTGTGTGTGTGTGTATTCTGGGTCAAATTTACATGAAGCCTAGTGTAGTGTTACACCAGTTTGTGTTTCACTTTACCTCTTCTGTCTCGATTCCATTTCCTTCACCATTTGCATCCACTGTTAATCACTTTTTATATGGCACAATCTTCTGCTTTCAAGCAGATTCACTGTGAATTGTGATTCTATCCACACTGCTTCCATCTCCAGACTCACACCCTGGTGTTCTGTTCTACACTACATTTGACTGTCCAAGCTTTTCTACATGTGCCTTTTCTACAGATACTGTCTCTGGCTACTGCTCCTTTCACGCAGTAAGTAGCTCACACCTTGCGTGTAAAATAATGATAATAGTAATAATATAAGGACTCTATAAAGCACTGAGCATCACATCAGTTCTCAGCACTTTAAAGAACATCTACATTACAAAACTGCACCAGTCTTAAGCAGTTAAAGAATGGAAACGTAACAATAACAGAAATGATAAAAACTATGATATCCTATCTTGAATTTAGATAATGCAGTGATCACAGAGTGACAACCAGCCCAAGTTTCACCACACAACACACTAACACAAGACATCAGCAGTATGATGTATCTGAAACAGATATCAGCTTCTTTTTCATTAGGCTCACTATGTCAATGAAATGGTTGCACATCCAGCACAATCCAGAGAGTTCATCAGTAAATTACTGATCTTTACACTCTAATTGACAATCCAATCCAAAGACACACCAGCTCCTTTTTTTAGTTAAAAGACTCAGCTGTGAGTCAAGCACAATGATCTAAAAATCCAGTGATGAGTTCATCAGTAATTGATCTTTGTTAACAGTACCAAGACAAAACTCCCTCTCAAATCATTTTCCCACAATAGCTGGTCTGCTTTTGTAAGCCCTGTATAATGCAGACTGATGATGGAATATAATATCCAGTCAACTGTGAAGGTGTCATCAAAGATGAAACACAAGCCATTGAGTCACAAGCCAAAGTCTGATGTGTGTGCTTGTGTGAGTGGGTGTATTGTTACAGTTCTGCATAACACACACTGTACAAAATATGGCCCACACCCAAATAAAAATTCATGTAGATGGTGTATTTGTAATTTTATTAATTCACAAATAAGTTAATAACATACTTTAAATGCTGCTGTTAGTGTTATAGTGCAAAGAGTGAAAGCAGCTGCTGCCATAGACACATCTACTTCACAGCCACATGCACAGCAAATGCTATTGATCGCTTGCAAAAGTAAATGAATAAGTTTTTGTCATCGTGTACAAGGCACCAGCTGGTGCACACTGTGGTTTGGTTGGTGCAATGTGGTGTAGTGGTACAAAGTTCATTGTTGTATTGTCAAAGCATAATTGGTCTGTGCTTGAGATAACAAATAAATGCATTAGACTGTAAAGCGATGAAATTGTACATATATATATGGCAATCACCCAATCAAAAATGTTTCTGAGCTTCATAAAATATATATATATATAGTGGGACCCCACTTGTCAAAGAAAATGTAAATACAGTAAGTCTAAAAGACAGTCCATTCAAAGTGTTATTTTACTAAGCAAGTAGCTTTACAGTTCACACACACACACACACACACACTCACACACATATATATTATATATATATACAAAAAACGTGTAAGTGTATGCATACACACATGCACATATATATATATATGTGTGTGTGTGTGTGTGCACGCATACCCTTATGCACACACACACACACACACACACACACACACACATTGTACAGTTTGTAGAGATTACAACAGTGCAGCTATGGTTGGTAGACTTTCTTTCTTCTTTTGTTTACACTTATCCATTCCGTTCTAGTTCTACACCATGGTCGAATACCAGTTTTGAAGTGGCTGCCCTAAAAATCAAGCAAATAGCTAAAAATAATAGACTCTGCCAATCTACAGGTGTCCCCTCTTCCTCTGTTGGTATTATGCTGTATCAGTCCCCTCTTCCTCTGTTAGTATTATGCTGTCATTGGTCCACTCTTCCTCTGTTAGTATTATGCTGTATCAGTATTATTTTAAACAAAAATAAAATCACACACACGCAAAACTGAATAATGGAAAAAGAAAAGAGAAAAATGAGGGCAACAAAATGAATACATTTAAGTTTTAACATGAAAATATATAGATATATATATATATATATATCAGTTGAACAAAAGTCCTTGTGACAACAGAGGGATTTATGTCAAAAGTGAGTTGGTCTGTGCCCGTGCAGCAGCTGAGCGGGCGGCCAACAGTAGCTGCAACTGATAAACTTAACTCATTAATATTCATAAATTTCAAGCAATAACTAGCAAAGACCAAAACAACGATAAAGCACAAATACACAAGGAAAACAAATTACCCCCCCCCCCCCCCCCCCCACACACACACACACACACACAAATAACTAATAATATAAATAATAATAAGTTTACACTAAATAGAACATGCTTCACACACTAAGTTCACACTCACTTAGAGAGAGCATCGTAAAAGAAAAGGGGAGAGTACACGGATTCAGAATTTAAGCAGTTCCTTACTTTTAAAACCATTTTGGTCACACCAGGGCCGACAACCCATGCAGACACAACTATTTCAACTTTCTGACTGGTGTGACATTTCCGACTACGGTGTGTGTGTGTTTGACTCAGTTGTGGGCAGTTTTCCCGCATGGCGCGTGAAGACCGCACGGTGGCAACTCGCACGCTGACTTGGCCGGGGGGAAATGCGTGGAACAACTGCAGCAGGAAATAAGAGGAGACTTTCGAAGTTGACAAGTTAGTACATAGACTGAGAATTCTTGTTGAATATATCTGTCAGCAGCGTATTACTTGCAGCTAAGTTCAAGCTCGTTCTCAGAATACATCGCTGTTGTCATACTCACTCAATTCTCGGCTCTTGCAGGTGTTAGATTTTCCGTTTGTTTGCCGGCCTGAAACGGAGCAGTGCAGAGCGGATCAGTGTGGTGAATATCCAATGTTGAACGTATGGCCAGGAAAATGCAAATACAGGGTCAGAGGTCATTGGTAAATTTAGATTGGGGGGGGTCTATTTCTATTCGGTGACTCAAATGTCACAGCAACGACTTTTCTTCTTCGTCTTCTTCTTCTTCTCCCGGTGACTGTCACATAATTATGAATAGGAGGTTACAATGGTTAAAATAATTTTCAAGATTACTTTCAGTTAGTCAAATGTATCAAACCGCAGTTTGCAATGTTTGGACCACAGAGCTAGGCCTGTCAGTGTAATAGTAACAGCTAACCAGCTTCCAGGCACGAGACGGGAGGACTACAGCGTGTGTCTGGCTCCAGCTGACGACCTTAGAACTAGGCCCACTCAGTCAGTAGAAGCCTACTCGCAGATTAAGCGAGCGAAGCCGTGCGGTCGGACACTGAGACACCAGTCATAGCGGCGCTACGCCGCTGGTAACCCAGACAGTAACTGAACTCAGTATGGCGGTTACTGCCGAGCCGGATTCGAGACGTGACAAGGGAAAGGGATCGAGATTAAGTTTT